>NW_026847660.1:63962666-64025166 GCF_025583915.1 Anolis sagrei ordinatus | reverse complement strand
TCCAAAAAATAAATAGTTGCACAAAGAAGACTTCTCGCATCAATTGCAGACTATGCCTCGGGGTTGTTAAAAACCCAGTATGTTGCTAAAAATATTTGAAATGTTTCTCAGGCATAAAGGGAAGAACTTGCTGGTATTCTTCTTCCTGAAAAAATAATCGATTGCCACCTAATTTAAATTATAATGCTGGATGTAGCTTTTTATTTCATTTGAGAGGAATACTTCATATACTTATGGCATGAAACAAATGTTTAAATTCAGCATTACTGCTCCAGTGAAAATCTGTTCAGGGATTTTGACCTCCCCAATTGTACTACAAAACATTCATTTTCATTAAAGATGAAACTGGTTATCAAATCTTGCGGTGCAAATTAGGACTGGAAATTAGGAGTAAAACAAGAAAATGGGATACAAGCTCAATGGTACTCATCTGAAAAGTATACCAGAACTAGAATGTTACAGTATTGCTGAAATGAAGGCACTTTGCATTAATCTTGGATAAATGTTTGTGTGGAAGTTCCTTTTAATTGTGTTACTTGGTAAAAAGTGCCCACTTCCCCCCCCCACTCCAAATTTTCTATAGTTACTAAAACTATTTTTATGCATCTTAGCAATCCTTTCTAGTGTCAAGTACTATACAACATTTTAAAAACGTTTTCTTTGAATATATTAAACAGTTTAAATTTCACACTCTTTCCCATTTTTACATTTGTATTTGTTTACCAAAATTTTGTGCCCACTTATCCATACAATTTTTCACCTGATCCCCCTCCATTTCATATTTTAACAACAATTTATACAACTTAGCAATTAAATGATCTTATCCAGTCTTAAATAGTTTCAAGTTCAGGTTTATCAGTAACAAATACAAATACATTTTTATCCATTTTAAATCATTTTGTAGCTAAACCATTGCATTGAGAAGTTTTCCATATGTGCTGTTCATGTAAAATAAATACTGGGCACGAATACAAGGGGTATTTTTAAAGTAAGGTCCATTTTGTTGTAGACACTAGTAGTTCACGCGCATACTGCAATGAGCATGTGCGTCGTGTACCGGCATGACTCGGGAACAACTGTGCTCAGTTTCCACTCTGTAGCGGTTCTGTTCTGTGCTTTAAAAATGTTTAAGACTATCTACTCACCCACCGCATGTGAAGTTCGTTCAGTGATATGGTTTTTGTCAGCAAAGAACCTGCCTGCTGCAGAAATTTATCGTCAGATTTGTGAAGTGTACTGTGATACTGTTATGAGTGAAAGCAAAGTGCATAAGTGGGCACGACAATTCAAAGATGGCCGTGACAACGTCCATGATGAGGACCGCTCCGGTTGCCCTTCTTTGATTACAGACGATTTGGTGGCTTCAGTTGAAGCGAGGATTTATGAAGAGGGTATTTAAAATTCGTTCAGAGGTATGATAAGTGTTTGAACAAACTTGGCAACTATGTCGAAAAATAGAGTGAAGTATGTACTTTCTGAAAATAAATTTACTTTTTTGAAATAAACTTTCGTTGTGTACTTATGTTCCAACAGACCTTACTTAAAAAATACCCCTCGTATATATGATTTTAGAAGAAATTGTTGAGGTCAAATTTGAAATGAAACCTGAACTCTATCTGCTTGGGATGTCAGATGAACAACTTTATAAAAATGTGGAAGGTTATTCCTATACATGATAACAGCAACAAGAATTGCCTATGCTCAGAGATGAAAAGACTCAATTATTCCACCCCTAGTTGATTGGCTTATGAAAATAAATGAATTTGTGGAAATTGATAAACTTACTATGTTGATTAAGGAGAAATCTTCAATTTTAAGAAAGACTGGACCCCATTTATTGTGTTTCTCTAGCAAAGATGGGGCCAGATCTCCAGCACTGCTTTTTTTTTTGACTGAAGTGTGTTACTATGTGGGGAAAGGATGTACCAATGGTTCTTTTTCACTAAATGGGTGTGGAAAACTGAGAGAATATAACCAGACAGAGAATGTAAACCCCTTAGATAACATAGATTGTTGTAGTTATTATTTATGTTTAGGATGTAATAGTATTATTTTAGAAAAAAAGTATTTTTTAATCTTTAGTTGTGGATTTTTTTGGTATGTTTGTATGTAGGTATGTATGTCTTAATAAAACATTAAACATGAAAACAAATTCTGTTACTCAGAATCAACTACTTGATTGTTTTATTCTTAAATTCATATTGTATATCTTTTGCATCAGACTCATTATAGATTGCACGTTGGAATAAAATAATAAAGATCTTACAGATCTAGTCTTTCCTCAATCCTAGGTCAAAGCAATACAATATTTTTTCCATTATTCAAATGGGAACACCAAATACAGCTGTGTAAGATACCAAAAGAAGAAAGAAGGGAAAGGGAAAAGGATACTGCACACCTCTGTAATACACTGTATCTTGTGCATCTGTGTGTCCCAATTTGTGCCAGACATGATCAGAATTTCATTTCCAATTTTAAAGAGAACTAGAAGATGCACTCTTTCAGTTCAGCAAGTTCCTATACTTTTGTCGAAGGCTTTTGTCGAAGTATAACACAACCCAGTCTAATACTTTTCTTTAGAGCAGGAATGAAAAGGTGAGACCAATTATACACATATGCATTTAAACAACCTCCCCTACTTGTTTGGAAAAAAGCTGATTTTATTTGTCCTAAAAATTAGTAAAACTTGTCTGCAACAAGCTAAAAATACAGTTGGAAGTGATGCAATGTCATTTTTAGTGTGCTGGAACACACTGTTGGAGCCACTGAGCAGTTTCGAGAAGAAAAAAAAATCATCTTATGTTGGCAAAAAACAAAAACAAAACATTTCACTAGTTGAGGCTAAATGTAAGAAGGAGAAAACACTACTCTGGAGTTCTATGTGACCCATAAATTGGTTTAACTTAATAGGTATCCTCTTAAATTAATAGGTATGTTCTAGACCAGGAGTCCCCAAACTAAGGCCTGCAGGCCAGATGTGGCTCTCCAAGATCATTTACCTGACACCTGCCCTAAACTTTAGACTTAGAATTGCCCTCACTATGAAATGATTTTAAGGCATCAATAATCGCAATTAACTTGATATTCTCATCAGCCAAAAGTATTTATTTATTTATTTATTTATTTATTTGCAGTAATTGTATACCACCCTTCTCAACCCTGAAGGGGACCCAGGGCGATTCACAGTGTTGGCAACAATTCAATGCCATTGATAAAAGTTGGCTTAACTTCCCATTGAAAAACTGGGAACTTGGTTAAAATTGTTCTTCATTTTAAATATTGTATTGTTCTTTCATATTTTTGCATTACAATGAAACTTTGCAGATCAAAAGCTGTGGCTAAATCAGGCTGGATCTACAATGCCATATAATCCAGTTCAAAGCAGATAATCTGGGATAGAAAACGGAATTATATGGGAGTGTAGATGGGGCCTCAAATGCCAATTAAGACACACATCTATGGGCCGTGTAGACTCATATAATCCAGTTCAAAGCAGATAATGTAAATTATTTCCTTTAATCATCTGGATTATATGGCATTGTAGAAGGGGCCTACATCAATGTGAATTGCTGTATTTCAATGAAATGTGCATTTCATTGCTTGAACAACGAACAACCCAATATGTAAAAGTCCATCTGAGAGTGTCCCCCATTTCATTTCAAAATGGTGCCATATAAATAGACATCTAAGCTCTGGTAGTATGTATATAGTCACTGTTTCTTGTAAGTGGTCTGCACAATGGAAACTTCCTTAGTTGGATCAGTGCAATGTAATATGGACTTAGCTCTATCCTTCACTTGTTTTAGGGAGAGGTTACATGAAAAAGAATACATAAAGTATGTTTATATTTATTTACTATATTTATCTCAATGAGTGAGATACAGATCACTTCACGGTACCTTGCAAGTAATGTTAACAACCGTCATGAGTGCACAAATCCAGTGATCAGAAACCTTCCCAAAAGCAGACTTTCAAATACCCGAAAACTCTTTTTTCTGGTATCCTTCCCACAAGCCAGATGGTAGGAAATGGCCAGCTGGAGAAGTTCTAAATTTTTACTAGCCTACTTGCCTAAATACCATATGCTGATATTTAGACTTCTTGGACGTAGCCTGGAGAGACATGTGTTTGGTGGATCCCCAGATCAGTCATAGCATTAGGAGGCCCCAGACAAGTCATTATTTCTTTAATTTACTTCTTAATGTTGCTTAGGATGCAAATATAATAAATAATTTGCTTCTCATAATTGTACTATATCTTATTCCTTCCTGAAACCAATGAAGAGTACACTTATAGCATTGGGTATCATTCAGTCATATGAGACTGCACCTAATCTGAAATTATTCCATTCTGATAGGTTTTCTAGGGTTGATTTTCTACTATGGAATTCCTATACATAGAATTTTCTTTTGAGGAAGAGAGACTTTTATAAAAGGAAACCTGGCCAGCTAAATACAAGTTGTTACCATGTTTACAGACTAAAAGCAACACATCCAGAAGTGCCGGACCACCTGAGGTGGGTAAGCAGGCGGCTAGGGCGCAGAGACAACCAAGCAATCCCTCTAGCGAGAAGGTAGCCCAAGGCCAGCCGCTGCTTCCTTCCACGATCCCACCGGCTAATTCTGCTAAAGACTACCACAGGGACCCAATGGGCGACCGACCACTGCCCTCCTGCAGCTTCTGTGACTCACTTCCGCCAAATGGAAGGCAATGGCCTCCTAGCCAAGGTCCTCACTTAAATGATCTCACTTAAATGTGAAGGCTAACATGACACACCTCAGGGTGCAGAGCCATTGAAGCTACATCTGGCAAATGAGTGGTTTTAAGATGCCGGAAGGGCCCAAACGCGACAACCGGGTGCATGAAGGTGGAGACTCATCCATACCATAAAATGGGCTGCGGCACTGAATGCACATCCAATGGAGAGAGAGAGAGAGAGAGCACAGGCATCCCCTAAGCCTGGCTGGGATTCACAGTTCATATGCCGGAGCCACCCATTTTTTTTCAAGGATGCCCATTAGGTAGGAGGTTTGAGGGTTCATTTCTGTAAGTGGAGAAGCGGCGGTTTAGGTCTTCTCGGGTGCCACCAGAAAAGGAAACTTGAGCCTGGGCCCAAGTTGAGTCCGATGCCAAGGGCTGTGTACACTCGGGCGTAGAGCAAAGTGAGTTTCACTGTCTGCTGAAGCCCATTAAGGAGCCAGTAGCAGAAAGAATTGATTTTATTACACTGCTGTCAGCAGATTTTTCAACTTCGATAATCTTCAGTTCACCTCCTTTGCTAAGTCATCCTGGGCATCGGCTGCCTCTCTATGCTGCACGGAGACTCTTCCCCACCCCTTCATTCATGTTTCCCTTCCATTTCCTCCCCCCCCCCCAACTTTTGACTAGAAGATGGTTCTGGAGCGCTGCAAAGGAAGTCCTTAAACCGGGTGGGATGGCAAACCTCAGAATCAGCAGCGTAGGTCCTATACATAGAATTTTGAAGATGTCCTAATAAAGAACATGTATTGTATGAGGCCAGACCACTATATAATTCATACTGCTACATTTTAACATTAATTACCAATTTTGATAAAAATTTTGATAAAACTTGCCTGTCTTTGTCCAACACAAAGTCACTCCAAAAATAATGCACACCATTAAAAAATAAATCCAATTTTTATTCTACATGTCTGTTATTTATACAGTACATTGAAGCATGCTTTAGGAATAAAATGTCACTTTTCCACATAATCCTCATCCCTTTTAATGGGCTTACTCCACCTTGGAACTGGGGACTGAATGTGTGCACAGTAAAACTCTGGATCAGCTCATCTGAGCCACTGTTAAGCAACTGCCATAAGGAAGTCATCATCTTCAAATCTTGTTCTACCCAGGGAATCCTTCAGTTTGCCAAATAGGTGGTAGCCCAACAAGCTGTAAAGTGAGTGTTTGCCAGTTGACATGTGACCAGGTATTGTCATGCAACAGCAAAACATCTTGTTTCTGCCAGTGTGGACAAACACAATGCAGACAAGCTTAAAGTTTCTTAAGAGTTTCCTCATATGCTTCCAAATTAATGGTGATCCCTTTAGACATGATGTCCACTAGCAGGACTCCTTCTGAATCCCAGAAGACAGTTGCCATAACTTTTCCTGCTGAAATTGAGGCTTTGAATTACTTTTTCATGGGAGAATTCACATGATGCCATTTCATTTATTGTCTTTTCACTTCTGGTTCAGAATGCTGTAACCATGTTTTGTCTCCTGTGATGATTTTTGAAATAAATTTGCTTCAACCCTGTCGTTCACATATTCCCTACTGTTAGTTGTTTGTGGAGTGTGTGGCCTGTTGCTTCATGGAGATCCTGAATACTGGTATGCCCTTTTTCATTAGATAACCTGCATATCAAGTGACTTACTGTGATTGATAGTCTCATCTCCATACACCTTCTTCAGTTTCTTGTGGATGTTCCCCACTGTCTCATTCTCACAAATCAGGAACTCAATTGCAGCATGTTGCTTTTGATACAGCATCAGCTATCATGGAGGAGTGTTATGACAATGCCATTTGTGGGAACAGATTGATTACATTTGAATAGATGCAGGAAGCATTCTTCTGTGCCCTCAGAAAATAGCAAAGATATAGAAAATTTGGATTTCCTAAAAAAATGTTGTGCATTACTTTTGGAATAACAATCATATGTCTCTCCATCACTCAACCATTAACACTTCAGTGGAAGAATTCACTACAGAGAAGAAGACACCATTATTAGGTGACAACAAAGATACCATGGAAATGTGTCCTAATATTCAGGTTCAGTATATAATATCATAGAATTATAGAGTTGGAACAGATACTATCCAGCGCTCTCTTTTTCAGCAAAACTTGGAGAGGAAAAGTTACATTTGCATTGAACAAAGTGAGGGCAATTTCAAACTGACTACACTACTTCAATCTTTTCTCTTCAGTATTGACTAATGCCATCTACATGACGAGATAAGTACTTTTAGAAATCTGAAGAAGATCTATGGAAAAGCAGCATAATTATAGATCCTCTCTACTGTCTGTCCAGTTGTCTCGTTGAGAGAGTTTAAAATAAGAATAAAAAACAAGGATTCTACCCAACTTCCAGCTACAGAAAAAGTGCAGTAGAAATTTCTATTTTTATTAGCTGCTAAAAAGAAACTTAAATTCAAAAGGTTTTTTTCTTTTGTTGTGCCAAAAATATTTTTGATAATAGGGCAGACTGTTGTAATGATAAACCATGAAGTGGAGTTTCTTGCAGTTGGTGTGTTTTGCCATTTCCCTCAATACAGATTATTCAAGACACCACATTCTCATTTAACAACTAATCATAAAACATCAGCATTACTAGAAAAACTCCACGCCTGTACCTTGGAAAGTCTGATCTGCCCATAGTGGTCCATGCTCTTGTCACATCCTGAATAGATTACTGTAACTCACTCTACGTGGAGTTGTCTTTGAGGACTGTTCGGAAACTTCAATTAGTCCAATGGGTAGCAGGTAGATTACTCACTGGAGCATCATACAGGGAACATACCACCCCCTCTGTTATGTCAGTTCCACTATCTGCCAATCCAATTCCGAGCATAATTCAAAGTGCTGGTTTTGACCTATAAAACCCTATACGGCTCCAGTCCAGCATACCTGTCCAAACGTATCTCCTACGTCCCACCTCGGAGTTTAAGATCTTCTGGGGAAGCCTTTCTCTCAGCCCTGCCTCTGTCTCAAATGCACTTGGCGGGGATGAGTGACAGGGCCTTCTCGGTGATGGCCCCCCGCCTGTGGAATTCACTCCCTGGGGAAATTAGGTCATCATCATCCCTCCTCACCTTTAGAAAGAAGTTCAAATGTGGATGTGGGACCAGGCCTTTGGGTAATTAGGCAATTACAATGACAATGTTGACAATGGCTTGGAAATGGACTATGGATAAGTTTGATCGAGTATCCATTCACAGAATTCGGCTAGATAACGACCATCAGACTGGTAATCCTCAGTAGATTTTAATTGTATTGTCTTAATGTTTTTAACTATTTATAATTATTGATTGTTATATATTTTATTATGTATATACAGAGGCATCGAATTGTTGCCGACTGGAAGCTGCCCTGAGACCCCCAAGGGGGTTGAGAAGGGCGGGGTACAAATATTTAAAATAAATAAATAAATATGTACTAGCTAAGGCTTCAGCTGCCCCATGCCAGGCTTGTTTTCATGTATTCAGCAACTGAATCTGCCGAATCATTCAAATTTGGTACACAAAAACGAAATCATGCACACCCCTAGTTACCACTATTCTCTTCATTAATAGAGGAAGAAGAAGAATGTGGGAAGAAGTGACTCAGGCTTGAGAGTATCAGTCTATAAATCAAGAAGCAACAAAGTAGAAAAGATTAAGAAAGAACACAAGAGGAAACCCAAACTGGCTTTTTGTATTATATACAGTTTTAATATTGTGAGTGGACTTTCTCTTTATTGTCTTTAAGCCAAATCAAATGAGTCAACTTCTCTTGTTGAGTGGAATCATATCTCACAAGTCAGTTTCAACTGAATTGTATATTTAGAAACTATTGGCATTTGTTCCTCTAATTGTTGCACAAAACAATGGCTATTTTCTTGTCTTATTTTTTCTCCTCTCTGAAAATTGTGATGTATTTTTCAATGATTCTTTGAAACAAAAACACCAACTTCTGAACACTGCACTTCTAATTTTAAATTCCTTAGCAAATCATAATTTATGTGGCAGCGGCGGTAACCTTCTCAGTGCATTTCAAAATGCACAGCCACCTGTGTTCAAAATGTTAGTAACTCTACATGTAAATCATCTACAGCTATAATTTTCTCTGATGTTCAAGCACTTGACAAATCAAATCAAAGTATACAAATCAAAAAGTTATTCAATTAGCATAGAAATATCAGATGTCACCACAAAATGTCACTTAATGTCAGTCTCAAAATGAGCAAATAATTTGAATCATCAGTTTAATTAACAAAGCAGGTAGCCAAGTAAAGTTAATATGCTGCAAATGCTTTTTGGATCCAGTTAGGAATAAGAATCCTAGGATGGAATTTTAATAGCCATAGTTAAAAACAATTCAACTGGAATCTGTAAACAATCTTGTCAGTGTATTGTCGAAGGCTTTCATGGCTGGAATCACTCAGTTCTTGTGGGTTTTTTCGGGTTATATGGCCATGTTCTAGAGGCATTTCTCCTGACGTTTCGCCTGCATCTATGGCAAGCATCCTCTCACCTCTCACCTCTGCAGGAGTCTACCGTATACCATGCAGCTGTGGACAAGTCTACATAGGGACCACCAAACACAGCGCCCAAACAAGAATCCAGGAACATGAAAGGCACTGCAGACTACTCCAACCAGAGAAGTCAGCCATAGCAAAGCACCTGATGAACCAACCTGGACACAGCATATTATTTGAGAACACAGAAATGCTGGACCACTCTCACAACCACCATGTCAGACTACACAGAGAAGCCATTGAAATCCACAAGCATGTGGACAATTTCAACAGAAAGTAAGAAACCATGAAAATGAACAAAATCTGGCTACCAGTATTAAAAAATTCTAAATTGCAACAGCAAAACAGCAGAGAGAAAAACAGGCAGGGACATCTAATCACCTTTCAAGAAGAGTTTGCTCCAGGCACAGTCAGCCCATTGTATGCTAATCAAGGTGGTCAGTTGAAAGATTCACACCTAGCCCAACTTACAAAAGCCCTTTGTCTCACCCTGGTCATTCCACAGATATATAAACCCCTTTTTTCCCAGTTCCAGCAGACCTCACCTCTGAGGATGCTTGCCATAGATGCAGGCGAAACGTCAGGAGAAATGCCTCTAGAACATGGCCATATAGCCCGAAAAAACCCACAAGAACTGAATCTTGTCAGTATTGAATTATTACAACAACGATCTTTACCTATCTAATCTCATGCTAAAAAATGTTTCTAACATTAAATTCAGTAGGGTTTTTATTTATTTATTTATTTATTTATTTATTTATTTATTTATTTATTTATTTATTTATTTCACACATTTCTACCTTGCCCTTCTCAACCCCCGAGGGGGGACTCAGGGCGGCTTACAAAAGGCACAATCTGATGCCAACAACAGACAATAAGATAAAACATGTATCAACAGCAATTATAAAACAATTAAAACAATCAAGTTATACATCACAATCAATAAAAACCAATCTAATGTTCAACGTTCGCCAGCTCAGAATCCGTAAGTTCATTCCACATTGTCAAATCCTATCAATTCTAGTCGTCATTGTCCTTTGTCTATCTGCCAGATTACCCAAAGGCCTGGTCCCATATCCATGTTTTTAGTTTCCTTCTAAAAGAGAGGAGGGATGTCGATGACCTAATTTCCCTGGGAAGTGAATTCCACAGGCGAGGGGCCACCACCAAGAAGGCCCTGCTCCTCGTCCCCACCAATCTCACTTGTGATAGAGGTGGGGCTGAGAGCAGGGCCTCCCCAGAAGATATTAAACTCCGAGGCGGGACGTAGAAGGAGATGCGTTCGGACATGTACACTGGGCCGGAGCCGTATAGGGTTTTGTAGGTCAGAACCAGCACTTTGAATTGTGCTCGGAACTGGATCGGCGGCCAGTGGAGCTGACATAACAGAGGGGTGGTATGTTCCCTGTATGACACTCCGGTGCGTAATCTGGCCACTGCCCGCTGGACTAATTGAAGTTTCCAAACAGTCTTCAAAGGCAACCCCATGTAGAGTTCGTTGCAGTAATCTATTCGGGATGTAACAAGAGCGTGGACCACTGTGGCCAGATCTGACTTCCCAAGGTATGGGCACAACTGGCACACAAGTTTTAATTGTGCAAATGTTACATTTCTGAACAACTGTGCTGAACCCATATGTGTACAAAGAACTCAACTTACTGTTTGTCCATTCTTCTTTCAGCATTAAGATATCTCCAACCTGATAGAGAAAATGGTAGGCCTGCCATGAACCATATGAAACACTGAGTTGTGGAGATTTTGATTGTGCCCAACTTTTATTGAACTCTAGAGTCCCTGCTGAATTCAGAAGAGCTTCGACTAAATCCAATCCATTAAGTTGGCATTATTAAAAACAGAGTGACCCTACCCATTTATCTCCTGGCAATTATGCTTCTGGCATCAATAAAAGGCTTTTCATCCAAATAACACAAATTAAATCCAACAGTGACTAATAATATAAAATGCTAGTAGCTGCAGATCTGGATGTACCAAAAACTAAACAGTATACAACATGTGTCTTCAGATTAAAAGCGGCCTTGGAGAAGTTTTAATACTGGTTAATCCTACACATTTGCTTTTTATCATGTTGTAAACCTGCACTCAAGGAAATCATGTGATTTCATTCCTATACACTGATATGGACTGCTCCAGTGCATGTGCGCATTTGAAAATCCTGAAACAGCTGATGAGGCCAGTAAACAAATGGAGCCACACACAAACAGGTGGCTAAATGGAAGCACAACTGAAAAGCAATTCCTATTAGAACTCTCTGTAACCATTTCTTTGTCCTGATGCTTATGAAATTCAACAAAGCTTGAATTTATTCATTTATTTATTTGTTTATTTTTTTCGGACTTTTATATCCCATCCTATCTCAACCTTTGCAGAGGGACTCAGGATGGCTAACAAATCGGCACCCCATAGTGTCCATGCCAGAAACATAAATATACAATTTAACAGCAGTATAAAAATAAACAGCGTATTTGGATTTAGTCAAACGGTGGACACCAGCATGGTAAGCAAGTGACCCCAAAGAGAAACCTGCCTCAAGAGAGAAAAACTAAAGGCAACAGGAGGGTGAAGAGAGATAATGACAAGAAATCTGCTTGTGTGCAAAATCAGTTACAAAGGAATGTGTCCGAATGCCAGGGGAGCAACTATACTGCGAATGCGTAATGGGTTGAGCCGCCCCTGCCTCCAGGGATAGTTCAAATATGCTGTTTGTCCTTCGTCTAATATACATATCTGAGTTTAAGGTTTACCATGATTCCATTTACAAACATCAGATAGATACTATATTTCAAAATCAGAAAAAGTCAGGTTTTTTTATTATCTCCAGGACATGGCCATATATAAGTTGTCCATTCAAGACCAAGCTATCCTGAAACACAAGGACAAACTAAAAAGTTTTGCTAGAAAAACTGTGCCCCCTTCCCTACTATCAAATATTGTGAATTCTGCAGCTCGCCCCAGGAAGGGAAAAATTTAAGGTGGTTGGCAAATGGCACAATTATTCCTACTAATCAAGCAGCCCCAACACTTCAACCCTGCAAACTCAGGTTTCATTATATCACTTTTTTTCTTTAGAGGCGGAAATTGTACTCTGCCTTTGCCAAACACATATCATTGGTTCAGGCTTGGAGCACCAATGATAGACCTCAGTTTCCCATAAAAAAATCCTGGCAGTTGATCTGGCTATTGGAGAAAGGAAGATTTATCTTCAGCGTCTGTTGGGTGATTTCTGATGTGCAGTGCTCATATCTCCACAGCTTTTTCTTGCCAAAGGAGAGTCTAAAATGTATTCATTCATCTTGACAAGACACTTCAAAACAGTCATTGCCAGAACTTATGGTGACTTTTGATAAACCTCATACTACTGTCACTTGCATACTGGTGGATGTGAGAAAATGCATTAACTTTCACTATTCAGGGGTGAAAATGCAGCCTAAACCTGTCAAAATGCGGAGATATCTCACTGCACATCTAAAAAAATGAATAAAGAGAAGCAAATGGGTTTTTTGTAGAGCACAATATCCTATTGGATATTTGTACCAATTTTGCTTTGCTCTACTGGTCACCCAGAGTGCAATAAAATAAAATACAATCTCTAGATAATTTAACATTTTGCTTTAGTAGGCAAAGATTTAAAACTATTTCAGTGACGTTGCATCCAGACAGCACCCAAAATCCTGTGCTTTTACCTGGGGTGTCCAAACGATGGCTCAGTTAAAAATCAATTCCTTTGGGACAGAGCAGGAAAACCTTGCTTTGTCCTAAAGTAGATACTAGAAAGACCAGAGTCTTCCTGAAAGAACTGTTTCCAACTCAGTTTAGGCCCTGTCTGGATTGCTCCATCAGAAGTCCTGGGACTTCCGAGGGGCCCGTTTGCACAGGCCTCTCATGTTTTCTGGGTTGAATCAGCCTGGAAAACTCAGATGGCTGTAACCCCCTCCTTAAACGCCCCCTTTAAAAGTCTTAAAACTGAAAAATAACTTACCCGGCTGCCATTCCCCTTTCTTCGGAGCTCTCCTGGCACACAGAAATGCTACACCAGGAGAAGGGGGGGGGGGGAGGAGGAAAATCACTCCTGCCCCCTTCTCCTAGTGTGTTATTTGTATGTGCCATGAGAACTCCAGAGAAGGGGGAATGGCAACGAAGTAAATTATGTATTGTCGAAGGCTTTCATGGCCGGAATCCATGGGGTGTTGTAGGTTTTTCCGGGCTATATGGCCATGTTCTGGAGGCAATTTTTCTCCTGACGTTTCGCCTGCATCTATGGCAAGCATCCTCAGAGGTAATGAGGTCTGTTGGAACTAGGAAAAATGGGTTTATATATCTGTGGAACGACCAGGGTGAGACAAAGGACTTTTGTTTGCTGGGGCTAGCTGTGAATGTTTCAGCTGATCACCTTGATTTGCATTCAATGGCTTGGAAGCGACTGGGGGGAATCTTTTGTTGAGAGTGATTTCATGTGCCTGTTTGTTTCCCCTCTGTTGTTTTGCTGCTGTAATTTTTGAGTTTTTTAATACTGGTAGCCAGATTTTGTTCATTTTTTCACAACCACCATGTCAGACTACATAGAGAAGCCATTGAAATCCACAAGCATGTGGACAATTTCAACAGAAAGGAAGAAACCATGAAAATGAACAAAAGCTGGCTACCAGTATTAAAAAACTCAAAAATTACAGCAGCAAAACAACAGAGGGGAAACAAACAGGCACATGAAATCACTCTCAACAAAAGATTCCCCCCAGGCGCTTCCAAGCCATTGAATGCAAATCAAGGTGATCAGCTGAAACATTCACAGCTAGCCCCAGCAAACAAAAGTCCTTTGTCTCACCCTGGTCATTCCACAGATATATAAACCCATTTTTCCTACTTCCAACAGACCTCATTACCTCTGAGGATGCTTGCCATAGATGTAGGCGAAACGTCAGGAGAAAAATTGCCTCCAGAACATGGCCATATAGCCCGGAAAAACCTACAACAACCCACGAAGTAAATTATGTTCTCTTTTTAAGGCTTTTTTTTTGGGAAATTTTCTTTTGTGTCTGGGTGCCCTGCCAGAAAGTCCGGCAGGGCACCCAGACACAGAAAGTTCGGCAGGGCATCTGCACCACAACCCCCAGAAATACACGAGAAATACAGAAAGACACCAGAAATACACAATATGGGGCATGTGTGGGCTGCAATGCGGACCCAGTCAGGTTTTCAAACCCTGATTGGGCCCACTTTAAAGTTCTGTCTGGAACCACTCTGTTTTCGTGTAAGCCACAAATCCTTCAAATATGCATGTGTTATCCATAAGAGGGGTTTTAACATTCAGTCAAGCTTACCAGTCAGCGGTTTTTAAGTCTTCATGGTAAGGCCGAACAGGGCATAGGGTTACAGCTTGTTCTCGACGGGGTTACACTCCCCCTGAAGGCGCAGGTTCGCAGCTTGGGAGTGATCCTGGACTCATCGCTGAGCCTGGAGCCCCAGGTTTCGGCGTGGTGACCAGGGGAGCATTTGCACAGTTAAAACTTGTGCACCAGCTGCACATGTACCTTGGGAAGTCTGGCTTGGCCACAGTAGTCCACGCTCTGGTTACATCCTGTATAGACTATTGTAATGTGCTCTACGTGGGGTTGCCTCTGAAGACTGCCCGGAAGCTCCAACAAGTCCAACGAGCAGCAGCCAGACTAACAAGAACGGGGTACAGGGAGCATACTTCTCCTCTGTTGCGCCAGCTCCACTGGCTGCCAATTACCTTTCGAGCACAATTCAAAGTGCTGGTGTTAACCTATAAAGTCCTAAACGACTCCGGCTCATTTTACCTGTCCGAAAGTATTCTCCCCTATGAACCATCAAGATTGTTAAGATCGTCTGGAGGGGCCCTGCTCTTGGTCCCACCGGCCTCACAAGTGCGTCTGGTGGGGACGAGGGACAGGGCCTTCTCGGTGGTGGCCCCTCGGCTCTGGAACTCCCTTCCACTGGAGATCAGAACTGCCCCTTCTATACTGATGTTTAGCAAACAGATGAAAGCGTGGCTCTGGAAACTGGCATTCGACGAGTGAGGCAATACCCTGTGATATGGATGGATGATGATGAACAATGATTTTATTGTGATGACTGACCATTGTAATTATATGACTGTATTTTGCTCTTTTAATGTTTTAGTGTAATATGGAATATGATGTTTTAATGATTGTTAGTGATATTGTTGTTGGAAACCAGCCTGAGTCAAAAATTTCTAAATAAATAAATAAATAAAAATAAGTATTAATCAAAGAATTTTAAAATACAGCACTAACAACACTAACAAGAAATCAATATTGGTTATCTTTTTCATTTTTTACTTAGATATGACATAGCACATCAAAACAAGAGAAAAAAAAATGAAATGCAGGCCTATTGAAATATTCAGGAGAAGAACACAACATAAAATAAATGTTAATGGAATCTCTTGCCATCAGAGCATTTTTATTCTAGTTTTCAGTGTTAGCACTCTCACCCACAAGCATAGGCAAATACAGCCTATTCAGTTGTAGTTGAATTGCAACTCCAGAATTCTTCACTGCCATGACTCTAGATGAAGTTGATGAGAGTAGCAGTTTATCAACACCTGGATGGCCACACTTTACCACCCTTGCTTAGGTCTCAGTACAAAAATGTGTCTGAATTTATTTTCAGGACCTGGTCTAGCATGCATAAGCCTATTTAAGCCTGAATTTAATATACTGCAGGGATAACAAAAGGAGTGAGAGAAGGAGGCTAAGAATTCCGGTAGGGTGCCAGTGACACTTGCAGAGAGGATGAGTCTCAATTAGCCTCCATCTGATACTAGGGATAATAGCAAGAGATAGATCCATGTTTGTAGGAAAACAGGGGAAGAGGGGCAGTAAGAAGAAGGGTATATTCTGACTTGGCCACGGTGGTCCACGCTTTGGTTACATCCCGTTTAGACTACTGCAACGCTCTCTACGTGGGGTTGCCTCTGAAGACTGCCCGGAAGCTGCAGCTAGTCCAACGCTCGGCAGCCAGACTACTAACGGGTGCTGGGTACAGGGAGCACACCACTCCGCTGTTACACCAGCTCCACTGGCTGCCAATTAGCTTCCGAGCACAATTCAAAGTGCTGGTGTTAACCTATAAAGCCCTAAACGACTCCGGCCCTGTTTACCTCTCCGAACGTATTCTCCCCTATGAACCATCAAGATTATTAAGATCGTCTGGAGAGGCCCTGCTCTCGGTCCCACCGGCCTCGCAAGCGCGTCTGGTGGGGACGAGGGACAGGGCCTTCTCGGTGGTGGCCCCTCGACTCTGGAACTCTCTCCCACTGGAGATCAGAACCGCCCCGTCTATCCTGACATTTAGGAAACAGGTGAAGACTTGGTTATGGAGACAGGCATTCGACGAGTGAGCCAACACCCTGAGATATGGATGGAGGATGATGAGCAACGATTTTAGTGTAACGACTGACCATTATAGTTATTGATTGTAATTGCTGTTTTAATGTTTTACTGTAATATGTATTATGATGTTTTATTGATTGTATGTGATATTATGGTTGGAAACCGGTCTGAGTCCCTCAAGAGAGGTGAGAAGGTCGGTATACAAAACTTTTAAATAAATAAATAATAAATAAATATTCATAGTTTGGTTATAGATTCAAAAACCATCTAATAATTACAGGGGATCTGAATCTGTGAATTGTATGTGACCCTCATCTTCCTACATAGGTGGAAAAAGAACCCCACATGTGGTCAAAGCTAATTCTTCCTTCAGTCCCCCACGATTCTATTACTCTAATAGATAAACCAGGGAGATGCAACTGGAAATGAGCTTTGGTTGCCATTTTCAGCTGAAAATACAGCTGTGCAGCCTGCTGTGGGTGCTTGGAGGCCACCACCACCGTTGTCCATCAAACTCTAATTAATTACTTATTATTCAAAGACTCGTATATCACTGTTTTAGTTTTTATCTCACTAGTAAATTGGGATGTAAAGAGCCTTGTTTTTATAGTACTGATTAAATATTTAACCAGAAGTGTTTAATCATGGATAAAAAATTCATAAACCCTCCTATTAATGAACTCCCAAATTAGAAATCCCAGATAGTTCAAGTTTTTCAGACTCATCGAGCTTCTCAAAATGTAAGGATTCACAGCTGAATTTATTAGGGGGTGAAAAAAAAATCAAATTTGATTTGCAAATCTGAAATGTCCTATTTGTGTCAAATCTACTACATCTCTGGAATAGATGATTACAGAAAAATCCTTTGTCTTCCAACACTACGTAACTTGTCACTGTTGATGAGGGAAGAAAGCTGAAGTGAAGCACTGTATTTTGAGGGTAAGAAGTGCTTGGTTTTGTTATGAAAAGGGGTTGAGACAGGTAATAAGGATGAAAATGGTTTTGGACACATCATAAACTATGAATGAGAGAACTGGTTAGATTACAGTTTAAGTTATTTTATTTTTTGCCCAAATAAAATATCTGTATTTGGGATTTGAGATTTCTGTCTTCTCTGTCATACACTCAGATTTCCAGAAGAATTCTTGCATCGGCAAAGGACAACTAGCCTAAGATATTTTTTGTTTCTGGAAGCATAAAATAAAAAGGTGGCTTCTTAATTCCACGCAAAGAAGCAGTCGAGTTGAACCTTACTCCAAAATGGGCAAAAAGATAGGATCGTTCTATAGGCCCAAGAGTACAAGGAGTGTTCATAGTTTGATGAGAGGTTGTGTGGCACCTACAGCCCTTATATCAAAGGTCCCTTCTACACTGCCATATCTCTCTCTGATTTGAACTGGATTTTATGGCAGTGTAGACTCATATTATCCAGTTCAGAGCTGTTGCACTCCAGGCAGGAATAATCCTCTGACTTTAAACACCACACATTGAATAGGAAAAAAATAATCCTTTTATTGAAGATAAGTAAAAAAAACAGTAAAGCAAAAGGCACTTTAAAGAAATTGGTAAATACAATTGGGTAAGAAGATAAGCAGGATCAAATTAGTCCAAGGTAGAATTCAACAAAGTCCATAAAAGCAAAGTCCACTCAACTCAAATACAAGCCAGAAAATCAGGAATACATTGATCCAAGGCTTGGGAAAGCAATCATGAAATCCAGGAATCAAAACCATGAAACAAGAAATATCTTAACATGAATCTTTAAAACAAGGCTTCCATGAACAAGGACAAGAATTTAGTGTGATTCTAAATGATGCTTCATCTGACTACACATCCCAAACTTGACACTTTTATCCCCTCATTAGCTAGGTCCCTAGCAGTCAGAAATTGGTTTCTCTTTAATTGAGGCTTTGTTATTGTTTTCTGTTGAAGCCTGGCAGACCGCCAAAGCCATTGCTCAACTGTCCTCTTTTGACTGATCTTTTCTCATCTATCTCTTGGCTCATTATCTACTTGCTCATTAACTGGGTCAGGTGCCAAGCTATTTTTATGTTCTTTCTCATGAGAACTCTCTGGTAACAATTCAGAAAGAATACCATCATCCCCACACCCCTCAGGGACATTCTCATGGGAAATTACAGGGATCTCCTGGTGATTCTCTGCATCAATATCACTGATCAAACCATTGCCATCTTGAAACTCATCTTGAACCTCATTAACATCATTCGCCACATCCAAAGCTCCCTGATCCTGAAACACAATCACAGGCTGAACTCCAACAAAAGCAGATTTATTTATTTATTTATTTTATTTACTTAATTTATATACTACTTTTCTCAGCCCTTAGGTGACTCAGAGCGGTTAACAACAGCAAAATTCAATGCTAAACAATTACAAAACAATTGGGGCAATTAAAACAATAGCATAATAACAATTAAACATCAATATAACAAATCATTTGCGTCTCATCAGTAGAATCAGAATCCAATCTCATCATCCGTTATTCCGTGTTCCTATATTCAATTACACTGCTTAATCGAATGCCCGTTCAAACAACCAGGTCTTCACTTTCCTCTGAAATGCCAATAAGGAGGGGGCCGGTCTTATATCTGTAGGAAGGGCGTACCACAGCTGAGGGGCCACCACTGAGAAGGCCCTGTCTCTCGTCCCTGCCAGGCGTGCCTGTGATGCAGGCGGGACTGAGAGCAGGGCCTCCCCAGATGATCTTAATGTACTAGCTGGTTCATAGGATAATGTAGATTATCTACTTTGATTATCTGGATTATATGGCAGTATAGAAGGGGCCTAAGAAGGAAATGCCTGAGGGATTCAAGAGGACTGACTGGAGTGCTGTCCTTCATTTGATGCCTCAAGTGGTTGCCTCATTTTGCCTAATGGCAGGGCCAAAATTATGCAGATGTACTTCATTTATTACCAAATGAAAGGCAATAACCTACTGTAATTTGAACATAGTCCCCTTCTACACTGCCATATATCTCACAATCTGATCCCAGATTATCTGATTTAAAGTGGATTATATGAATCTTCACTGCCAGGCAATCTGGGACAAGAAGATAATCTGGGATCAGATCCTGGGATATAGGGCCAGTATGGAAGGGGCCTTCTGACTTCATCATAAATACCTGGTGAAGTGTCTCACTTTGCTGTGCTTCTGGGAAGGAAAGAGGGAGTAGCAGTCTGAATCTGTCACCCCGTGTGTAGCTCTCTCTCTGCGATGCTTTCCCCATCACAGAAAGTTCCCTTGCATCAGTCGGGGTGAAAGCATCCTAGGATGCTAAAATTACCTTGCCTGATGAGGTGGTTAGACACAATTGTTAATGCAGGTTTGTTTCCTTCTTATTATCACAATGGTTGTGAATGAAATTGATTTCTCAATATTCTCATTCCTGCCTTATGAGATGCTATAGGCTAAACATGTATACATTTAAATCGAGTCTGTGATCTAAAACCTAAAGTGATACGGATCAAGATTCAATGCTTGTAACAGCTTTGGGAAATTACCTAAAAGATAAAACAGGGCACTCCGGGGGTTCTTCTTAGCACTCTCTTCCTTCTTCCTGACATAGAGGAACTAAGGAACTGGAGTCAAAAGAGAAGCAGGGACTCCAAGTGCTCTCAGGTGGAGTGACTCTCCAAGTGTGACTGTAACTGGCAAGCAATCACTGATAGTGGCCCAGAAATGACACTTGATTATTTTTATTCCTGTCCTCCTGCCAATTCAACGGCTCTTTCAAAAAAGCAAAACTTCTCAACTTTGATGTGGAGTCTAGCTTGTTTTCCCCACCTTTGCTTTTGATTCAGATGGGGAGATTAATCAGCTTCCAATATTCACAGCTGCTTGACTTTTCCCATTCTGCAATCACTAAAATTAATGAAGAGCTACTCTGAAGCACCAGGAGGCCAAACTGAATAGCAAAAGAAACAGAGAAAAATGGTGGCTCCCTTGGATTTTTCTTTTTTCTTTTTGGTGCAAGGATCATATTGACCAGTGTCATAAACAATAAAAGTACACTTAATTTCTTTCATGATGTAATAAATAGTAAAGAAAACAGGTAATCAAACTAAATTATCGTTGCTGCCTACTGTTTATTTTAATTTGCTCAGTTCTTTATATGTTCTTGTTTTAAATTCCTTTCTAAAATGTTGATAAGAAAAACAGTATGTTCAGAAGCCAAGATTCCCTTTCCTCTTTCTCATTCATAGAAGAATCCAGTTAGGAGAAAATCCCTGCAGTTACCTGTGAGATCTGTCCTAAACTCGGCCTAGAGTGACAATATATATAAGTGATAGAAGTAAAATCAACAGTAGCAGAGAGGCTTAGAATCAGGAGATGTGTAGTAGCCACTGAAGTGTATTGTTGTAATTCAGCGTGATGGTAACATTGCTACTACTGGTAGTAGGGAGAAGAGGGCTGCGCAGGTGTTGGAATAGGAGCAGCAGCGAAAGCGGATTAGGGAGATAATCATGGCTCCGAGTGATTCTGAAACCTTTGAGGGCTTCTCCAACTGTGAAATGGGAGATGGGGAGGAAAGCAGGGGAGTCAAGCGGGCTACTCGCGAACAAGAGTCCGACCAGGAGATTCAAAGGAAGCGTATCTGTGATATACTTAGTGCTCCTACAGAGGACGAGGACTTCATGGGGTTTGAAGGGAGTGATGGGTCTGGGAGTGACACGGGGGAGGAGGATGAGCTGGATTGGACCAGTGTACAAGAAATTAGGGATATCTGTAATCAACCCACCTCCAGCGAGGACTTTGAGGGGTTTACTGGGGAATGGCAACCAGGAAGCACTTGGCAAGATCTAAGTCTTGACAGACGCTGGAAGAGGTGGAGGGATGGGCGCTCGTTTTCAGCTGCGGGGAATGGGGCAGCTGAGAGCAATGATGAAAGGGTGGGGAGCTCCTTAGCTTCTAATGAGGAGCTTTAGGATAAAAATGGGGTTTTGTTGTATGGATCTTTGCAGAAGGCAAAGTGTCTCTTTTGGGGTGTGAATCTTTGTTGCTGCCAATTCTCGAACTTGGGTCCTTGGACTACAGATTCCTGTATTCCTGTGTTCCTGTGTTCCTGCGTTCCTGTGTTTACTTCTACTCCTCCACTTGACTCCGGACTGTTTTGACCAACGCTTTTTTGCCACTCGGATTTGGACAACTTGCCTACCATGTGCTTCGACCTTGGAATGTTTTCTGGACTCTGTTTTTTGCTTCTTTGTACTGTGCTTTTTGAACTGTGTGAGTTTAAAGCGGATTGCTGTATTTTTGTGTTGAACCGGATTAAACGCCAGAATAATCCGGGTTATATTTCAGTTGCTTATATTGCCTTATTTTTGAAGCCAAATTGTTGGCTGAGCTTGGGGCACTGAAATTAAGTGCTCCAAAGACTCTGTTGTGAACAATAAATTTGTGTTTGGACCTTTAACCTTGTGTTTGGCTTTACTGAGGCTTCTGGGTCTTGACATGTGTTGGGGAAAGGTAAAGCGAATCCAGTAGCCCCAGTAACTGATCCTATGGACTTATGTTTATATTAATACAAAAGTTGTTTTTAATTATATGAAGTGTCATATGAAACAGAGTGGCAACAGAAAGTGTGAGAAGGTCTCCAAATGGAAGTTTGAAGGCTTCATTAGGGAAAATAAAGACTGTGCTCCAGAGGACTTGAAACACCCAGATGTGCTGGATTTGCATGTGAAGAGACTAGCACAGACCCGGAATCAGTGGAAACTGAAATTTAGTCTGTATACATAGTTATGGCTGATACAAAGAAG
The DNA here is from genome assembly GCF_025583915.1 of Anolis sagrei ordinatus. Lineage (NCBI taxonomy): Eukaryota > Metazoa > Chordata > Lepidosauria > Squamata > Anolidae > Anolis > Anolis sagrei. Next base: position 64,002,732 of record NW_026847660.1, on the reverse strand, counting down.
AAACTGTGGGGTAAAACTGGAAACAATATGAGACATTGATAAAGATGTAAAGGATTAGGAGTAGACTTATATGTTCAATAATATGAAAAGTTTTTAAGGATTATTGAACCTCTAGTATATGTTTAGTAGGGCTGGGCGGTTTCATTTCGTTAATTCGTAATTCGTTAATAATTCGTTATTTTTTTCAATTACAAAACGATAACGAACCATTCTGGAGCAATTTTTAAAAAAAACGAATTTTTAAACACGTTTTGTAAATGCTTCGTATTTCGTTATTGTATTCGTTTCGTTATTGTTCTGAGTTTGTTTCGTTATTATTTCCGCATGTCTGGGGCAAGTTTTTTGTTTAATTAGTGAAAAAAAATTATAATATCACACCAACAGTCAACAACAGAGGGAGAGGGAAGCTTCAGAAGTTTTTGGAGGTTTTTTTAGCGTATTTCGCGGTCGCGTCCGCCATTAACGAATCGATTCGTTATTGTTTCGGAAATCGATTCGTTAATGTTTTGTAATTTTTTTCACATTTACGAAATTTCGTAAATATCGAACTTTTTAAAAGGAAAATTTTGTAATTATTTTAAATATCGAAACAAAAAAACCCCCCAAATACAAATCGATTTTAGAAACAAATTTTTCCGTTGTTACCCAGGCCTAATGTTTAGCTATGGTTAAGGCCGGGTAAGTTTTCCTTACTTTTAAAAGGGGTTTGGGGGTTTTGGGAGGTGGGTAGGGTCTGCAGATGTTATCCTGGGCCATTCCCGGAAGAACATCTGGACATCTACCTCAGAAAGTGCATGCTTTCTGTGGTGGGTGTGGATAGGGGCCCAGGAACATGTCCATTTTTAAAATGTGGATGCTCCTGGGATAAAGGGCTGTGTGGAAGCGCCCAAGGTTTCTTCAACAGGCAGATAACTCTTTTTTTAACTCCCACTCCCACCTCACTTCCCTTCCTAGGCAGAGTACTGTATTTCTTTTAAGAAGCTTCTGCAAGTAAAGTCAGGTTTATTTGGTACAATACTTCAGATTATCTTCACTAGTTTACAATGCAGATGCTTCTTAGGAAAAATATTGTACTCTGCCTAGGAAGAGGATTTTGGCCTTAAAAGGATAATGACACAACCACAAGCAAAGACGGAGATGCTATGGCTGGGTCAACCGGGCAGTGGGGATATCCAGCTGCTTACCCTGGTTGGCGAGGCACTACGCCCGTCATCATTGGTAAAGAGTCTGGGAGTCCTTTTGAACCCTCTGCTGTCGATAGAGGCCCAGGTCTCCGCCGTTAGCAGAACCGCCTTTTTTCATCGATGGCAGGCTAGATGGCTGGTTCCCTACCTGTCCAGGGATGACCTAGCTACGGTGATCCAGGCTACAGTCATCTCAAGACTGGACTACTGTAACACCCTCTACATTGGCCTTCCTATGTCGGTGATTCGGAAGCTCAAGTTGGTACAAAATGCAGCTGCTCGGCTTCTTGCGGGAATTTTGATGAGATGCAACATAGCACCAATCTTATAGCAGCTGCATTGGATACCAATTGAGCACCGGATCACTTTCAAAGTGATGGTACTCACCTTTAAGGCCTTGCATGGTCTCGGGCCAATGTAACTGAGGGACCACCTCACCCCCTACCAACCCCAGAAATCCCTCCGTTCTGAGGACCAAGATTTGTTGAAAATTCCCAATGTCAAGACCTTGCGTCTAACAGCAACCAGACGCAGAGCCTTTACAGCAGTGGCACCATTGCTCTGGAATACTCTGCCACCTGAAGTCCATGCCTTGCGGGACTTATCAGCTTTCTGCAGGGCATGTAAGACATATCTGTTTCGACAGGCCTTTGACTTTTAATATTGCTGTTTTTAAATTGTTTTAAATTGTTTTTAAATTGTGTTAGATTTTAGCCTGTTCTTGTAAGCCGCTCCAAGCCCCAGGGGAGTGGCAGGATATAAGTTCGAATAATAAATAAATAAATAAAAATATGTTGAAAGAAGTGATTATTTGAACTATCAATGGAGAAAAATTCAGTGCTGTGTAGAAGTCATTGATACTATGTATATGTTTAACTGTTAGAATATGTTTGTATGGTAACAGTAGCTAAAGCTAGAGTTAACTGGTTGTATCCACAGTAAGGTTGCCAAGGAGACCAGGCAGGAGAGTGAGAAGTGGGAGGAGCCAAGTAGAAAATGTTTTTGTGAGTCTTTGGAAAAGAGGCAGTCGGAGTTAGCAGTCGGAGTTGGCAGTTGAGAGTGGAGAGTGGAGAGCAGTGTGTGTGAATAGCCGGAGGTTTCTTCAGTCTAGGAAGGCTGAAGGGAGAAACCTAAATAGTTTCTTTAGTCAGAGAAGACTAAAGGAAGCTTGTCAAGATCACTAGTCAGGGAAGGACTAGAGATCAGGGATTTGATCAAGAAAAGATCAAATTGGAAGGCTATTCACACTAGGAAACATTGTTTATTAAAGTGCTTCACCTCAGTAAAAGTTAATCACGAGTTGTGTCATCTAGAAGAGTGGACTGTATTACAAACCAAGTTACATTCAAAGTTCTATAAGTTATTCCAAGTTATTTAACAGCCTGCAACCATACACTTTGTACATAATAAACTTGTTAACTTTTGTTGAAGACCGTCTCATCTCCATTAATCTGCGTCTGTGGAGCCAGATCTCATCGGTGGTACCTCCAATACCTCACGTTGGTGGCAGTTACCTTAATTTACAAGTAATAATTGGCCTCCTCTATAACAAATTCTTATACACCATTGAGGCCTGAGATAATTTACATCCATAATCATCCACACCTGTATAATAAGTGGCAGAATTAAGAACAGTTTGTACAATTGGTGACAGCGGGTGGGATCCTTAAAGTTAAAATCCCTATACCCTGTCTATTGTTGGAATTGCACCTGTACAATTGGTACAACTGGTGCGTGCACCCGCACATCTATTTTTTATTTATTTCAAGTTCCCTTAGATCCTCAGAGGAGGGGGATGGGGTATCTGTAACTGTTTGCATAAACTCTGCTTAAGACAACCTTAAACAACATTTTAAATATCCCCAGCAGTAGGTTGCTCTGGACACAAACATCTCATTTCTTCCACCCTTAGGCAGCTTTTAACATCTCTGCTTGATTAAGAAACCTGTAGAGCTTTGAATGCCTGTGTAATGTATTTTATGCATTTAACTGGTCAAATAAAGGTATCAGCATGATGTCACTGAAATTTTGTTGTTTTTTTTCCTGCAAGGCCAACTTCCTGCTCCTCCACAACTTATTTTTGAAGAATAGTTGTATAATGCATTTGCAGTATGAAAAGTGCTTTACATGATTTTCTATTGTATTGTTCATTTGAATTTAAACTGCAAAACTAACAATGTCATGACATTGGCTTTTTTGTGACATGTGCCAATTCCTTGATAATTTTATGACTGAGCCTGCCAGCTCCAATCCCACGACACAGAGGAACTTCCAGTGGGACTTTGTCATAAAGCTATCTAGAAACTGGCACATACTGCTGCTGCAGAAATATGGGAGACTTCACGTGTTGCACCAGAAGCAATGGAGGAAAGCTGAGCAGTTGACGCTTTCCCTGTGTGATGAGAAATTCAGTGATCCCCCCCACCCCCCCACGTGCACTGCCAGAACCATCACAATGTGTAGCAATTCCAGTGGCTTTTGTGATGAGGTCATTTGATGTGCTCATAAATAGAAAGGTCCCTACACAGTGAACAATCACGTACTATAAGAATCACTGGTGTGAAGTTAATGAAAAATCAACCAACTAAAGTTAAAAGTTGATAGCCTTTTACCTTTTTTTTTAATTGCTGTCTTTCTGCACCACTTTTTATAAGGAAATACTCAGCAGCCTATCACATAGGGTTGCTAATTTAAGATAATTTCAGACAGTCTCTCACACAAGTGCACATGGCCAAGAATGGCATTCCACTCTGCCATTTCCAACAGAAAACCTTTTAAATTTTGGGCTGTAAATCAGCACAATCTTGGAACGCATACCCTGCTCCAAAAACACATATAGAGATGTTGGGTAAAATATCAGGGGAAATCTCTGGATCATCCTGTTATCTTCTGACGTTTCAGAAGCTGGTGTTTGGGAAGGCTAATTCCAAGGACCTCATCAGACAGGCAAAGTTGCCCATCCTTGGATGCTTGGACTTCAGTTGAGGCACAGAGCCCCCTCACATGGCAGGGATCCATGCCTCAACTGAAGTCCAACCATTGCAGGAGGCAGTGGTGGTAACACACAAGGCTTCCCATGTTGCATAAGAAACAAAACCGGGGGGGGGGAGGGGGGAGCTGCAATGCTTCCTCCCGTGGGATGGATAAAAAGGAGGGTGACGTGGGGCTTAAAGCAACCCACCGGACCCCAGCAGATTCACCACACTCCATGACAAATGAGAGGGTGAGTGTGATGAAATAGCAAGATTAGTTATGCTTGGGTTAGCCACATGTTTCCATACACTTTGGCCACCTTTGTTAAGCCTCATTTTCTTGCTGACAACAGCCCCAAAGAAAAGCTGGGATGGAAATTATTTTTTTCTGTGTAGGAGAACATTCAGGAAAGTGGAGTGGGCAATACAATCGTCTCCTAGTATCCTATTTCCTATTTAAGAATGCTCAGATAAAGTTTTGTCACGTTTTACAATGTATTGTAATGTAATATAGCTGAGTCATGCACTGCTAATAGGCTTCTATTGGAAATGCTGAGTCATGCATTAATTGTATATAGGGAATCATTTGGGGAATGTGTTCTGGCCTAGTCCAGGTGATTGTGAATGATGTAATCCTGGGTCTGAGTTAAGTCAATGAGTTGGGAACCAATCAGAGATTGCTATGTGTAAATGAATTGTATATAAGGAAGTCATGTACAGTGTATATTTCTCCTTGTGCTGTGATGTTGTTCGTCAAAGGCTATATGTAATTAAAAGAACCTGTCTGCTAAGACAAGATATAACTGTATGCTGTGGTAAGTTTGTAATATCATCTAGACTGGGGGAAAGACAATGGTAAAACTGACAATGGCCGGGCATGTGCTCAAGTGTCTGTAAAAGGTTCCAGAGTGACTGCAGGCTGTGGGAGCAGTTGACTGAAAATACTGTGCAGGAAGAAGCTACTGGAAAGCGCTGAAGTTGTGCAACTGATCTGCTGCTGAATTGTGAAGTAAATCTCAACAAGTTTTGAGTTATTTGATAAATTTATGAATAAAAAATATCATAGAAGGAGGGAAGAATTCTTTCTTTTTTTGTTAATCGTCTTTATTGTACAATTTTCCATAGTTATGAATATTACATACAGTACAGAGGGCAGGGGGGAAAGAGAGAAGGAGGGCAGAATTCTTGTGGGGGCAATTCCCTCATTTGACACCCCTGTCAATATATCCCTGTGCTCTCCCTACAGCCCACCAAAGTTCTCTGCCCCTGGTATACATTGATTGCCAGCATGTCATGGACTTTGGCCCAAAACCTAGTACTGGCAGGAGGTCCTATAGATTAAATCAAGTAGTTATAGTCCCTTCACTAGGAATTTCCCAACATTAAAACAGATAAAGGTCAAAGGGCAGCAAGTCCCATATTTTATCCATGATTGTTTATGATCCTCCATTTTCACTATCTAATCTATGCCATGAGTTCCATTGCTGGGACTCGCTACTACTAGTTTCTGCATTATGGCTGGCCTGTAGTACTTCAGAAGCACATATATCCCCTCCTTAGGCCATAGATACAGCACATGATGAGTGGTCATCGCCAATGGATGAGTTGATACAACTTCACAGTTTAACTGTTCACTGGGTGAGCAGCTGTCTCTAGGTTAAACATAGCACTGGAGAAGAACTTGCATGTCCTCAGATGCACAGCCTCTATTTTTTAAAATCCTTACTAAAACATATAAATTATAATTTATAATTTGAAATTGCTTAATTACCGAGCTTCTCTCATCAAACTTGAGAATACCTTCCATTAATAGTTCCCCATAGTGCATAGTCAATCAAGATAAATGAATTGTTTACTGAAGGAAAGTGAACAGTCTGAGCTCACATAATATTTAATTTAATTAATCGGTAGGAGAGGGAAAAAATTGAAATTAAACATAAATTTCACCCAACCAGATGGAATGTGCTCACAATTTCAGCTTCTTAGTTAGTAATATATATACTGGTTTATCCTTCCTTCATATAGCGCACATAATATCTAAGGCATTTCTTAAACGAAGATGTTCCAACTTGTATTGAACAAACAGAAAGAACCAAGATAGTCTCGATATACATATATTTATAATTCTATTATATTTGACAGATAACATCAAAATTTCATCAACATATGACACAAATCTAGGATGCTAATATTGATAGGAGAATGGCACTACTGTTGGTTCCATGGAGCTTGAAAAATTGTTGTGTTTTGGTTTTTTTTGTACCACAGTCCAAAGGTTGCCAGCCAACCTTAAATTTTTAAGACATGATATAAAAGAAAAACTGTAAGGAGGAAGAAATAGGGGAAAAGCAACATAAAGAACCAGCTCTTAATTTTATAGTTACTATCAAAAGCTTGATGAAAGCAATTTAGGTAGTCTGGAAACACTAGAGAGCCAAAAGCAGTTGATCTCTCAGCAAAATAAATTGAACATCCAGTATTTGTGTCATTCTTCCTCTCCATAACCACCAATGACTCAACTACATGGCATTAATCAGATACATTTTATCATTTGTATGGGTTTATTTCCTGTTAATTCTACTGCTGTGCTTTATTGTATCAGAATATAAGTGGTATGTAAAAATATTATTTTATGACTGCTAGCCATGCTTAATGCTACTGAAGAGTGATATAAATTGTAATTAGTTTAAGGCATTTGAATTAGTTTAAGGTACAGTGGAACCTATACTTAAGAGCATCTCAGCTTAAGAGCGTTTTGAGATAAAAGCCGTCACTCAGCCCTGGTTTCACTTTGACATAAGAGCACAATTTTGAGCTAAGAGTCAGTTCCAGAGGGAGCATTAGTGCAAGAGTATAGGATTATAGGACTTCAGGGATGCAACCTCTGTCTCTCATTCCTCCATGCCTCAGTGCCTTGTGCACTTGTCCATTTTGGGGGATTGCTGTCCGCTTTGCTCTTGTCCACTTTGAGGAACTTTGGGTTAGCTGATTTTGTGTGGTTCTTATTTGTGATTTTCGTGGCATCATGAAAAGAGAGAGGGAGAGAGAGCAAGATAGTGAGGCTGGAATTAGTACAGTATGAAGAAAATGATGCTTCTGCCTCTTCCGTTTGTGCTTTTATCATTGAGCCACAACTTTGTGCTTCTACCATTTTTTTATTGTTCTATGTGAATGTGCAGGTTTTGCCTTATTGTTACACTGCCCCTTTCTTGGGGACAAATCCCTGAACGGTTTGGAACCTGCCTACCTGCATGACCGCATTTCTGTATACGAACCCACACGATCTCTTCGTTCATCTGGAGAGGCCCTACTCACACTCCCACCTGCATCGCAAGCACGATTGGTGGAGACGAGGGAGAGAGCCTTCTTGGTGATGGCCCCTCAACTCTGGAACTCACTCCCTAAGGACATCAGACATGCCCCATCTCTGGCAGTCTTTAGGAGGAGCTTGAAAACGTGGATGTTCCAGTGTGCCTTCCCAGAATAATTACGAACCCTTAGCATTATGTCCCCCAAAAGCACTTTATATTGATTTAGGACTGCTTCTATGTCTCTATCAATGCCCTACCTCCGGTATCTTGTTCATGCCTAGCATTATTTTTTAAAACTTTAATTACATTTGGCCCAGCCATAGATTTTAATTGTGCACTGTATTTTGTTTAATGTTTATGCTTTTTGTGTTATGAGATTTATTGTAATTGCTTTGTATTGTATTGTTATTGTGTATTGCTTGTATTGTTATATTGTGGGCTCAGCCTCATGTAAGCCGCACCGAGTCCCATGGGGAGATGGTAGCAGGGTATAAATAAAGTTTTATTATTATATTGTTATAATTAAAAGCTGAGTATCCCTTATCTCAAATACTCATAAAATATTGCTAATAGTTTGGAACAGGGGTCCTCAAACCACAGCCCAAGGGCCGGATACAGCCATTCAAGGTTATTTACCCGGCCCTCGCTCAAGGTCAACCTAAGTCTGAAATGACTTGAAAACACACAACAACAGCAATCCTATCTCATCAGCCAAAAGCAGGCCCATACTTCCCACTGAAATATTAATAAGTTTATATTTGTTAAAATTGTTCTTCCTTTTAATTATTGTATTGTTTTAAAGTGTTTTTGCACTACGAATAAAATATGTGCAGTGTGCATAGGAATTCATTCTTTTTTTTTCAACAGTTTGAGGGACTGTGACCTGGCCCTCTGTTTAAAAAGTCTGAGGACCCCTGGTTTGGAACAACACTTGTGTAAATTGTACCATCAGAGAACAAAGGTGGCACTATCTCAGCCTCTTTTGTGAACAGTTTTGCTTTTGGAGTGTTTTGGATTTAGTAATCCAGATAGGGGATACTCAACCAGTATATTGAGTGTTTCTATTATGTGGATCATCCTTTTTGTTTTCTGTGTTTATTAACCAATTTCAGTTAGAACTAGAGTCAATTCTTTATTTGTAGATTGAAACAGCTCTATTGGTGTGCAATTGTTCTTGGTTATTTAGCTATAATGGGCAAGACTGTGTGCCCAACAATATTGCCTAAACCTGAAATGGCTCAAAGGTTTCACATGAGAAGTAAGAAGAAACAGTCAAAGCAAAAAATGTTTGGGTGTCAAAATCATTACATTTGTTTTGCTTAAGTACTCTGATTAAGCTGTTCTTAAGACACATAGAAAACTCTTCCCATTAACTGCATGTTAATATTCCATCATAGAAGAAATTAGACATAACTTAATTTTGCAATGACAGTAATGAGACAAGTGAGGCAATTGAAAGACAGATCTCCAATATTCTGCAGAAGATTGGTCTCGGCATCAGTGATGTGCTTTCTTAATTGATTCCCAATGCCTCTGTGAATTTTGGAAAAAACAAGTCAGGATATCATAAGTTTAGACAGATTTTTAATTTTGTTATAATTTTCTACATCCAATGAAAGTAAGTAAACCAAAAATAATAACTAATAATAATAACAAGGAATAAAAAACGGAAAAACAGAACTAGTAAAATATAGATATTTTGCAACCCGAAAGACAGTTGCATCTGTCAAGTAGGAAAATTAGGTACCACCTTAAAGTGTGGGGAGGCTAAATTAACTAATTTATGAGGCTATAAAAAAAAACTCCAGCAAGCACTCCAGCAAAAAAAGCATGCGGGGAATGCGGAAGTACTTCATCAGTGTCGCAGATGGACGATGAGAGCGACAGCTCCCCTGGCGGCCAGAAAAAGTTAAATAACCTCTGTCTATGTCTGTATATATTGTATGTCAAAATTGGCATTGAATGTTTGCCATATATGTATACACTGTAATCCGCCCTGAGTCCCCTGCGGGGTGAGAAGGGCGGAATATAAAAGCTGTAAATAAATAAATAAATAAATAAATAAATGACGATAACTAAACTAAAGAATTAAGAAAGTGACTTTAAACTTTCTCTTTGGTAGTTATAAATACTTGCAATACAGATAAACATTGCCGTATAGCCTATTTCATATCTAGTTCTTCAGATAATCTTCTTGATTAAATTCTGCAAACTCACAACTGCCAAATCATTTTCTTTTCCTCGTAAAATGTCAATCAGGAGTTTCTAACCTTTTACAAATATCTCTAAAGGTCCTTCCCTAAACAATACTGACAGCTTATCCACCTTGGCCAATTCATTCAAAAACTTTTTCTTTTTTCTTTTTGTTGGTAATGAAGTATTCTTCCATTTCTGCACATGGGTTAATATTCCTGCCATAGTAATACATTGTAGTAGTCTGCAATATATCCTTTTTTTATAAAAAGAAGAGAAAACAGTTTAATGATCACTTGATACAGATGAAATACAAATCGATAATCTATAATTGACTCAACTATGTGACGAAGGCTTTGGCTTTTAGTATAAAAACCCTTATCCCGAAGGTATATAGTGAGTTTATCTTCTTGGTCAAGAAGCTAGGGTCTCTTTTATCTTTTTTGAGTTTGTAGAAGCTCAGTACTAAGATGTGGTTGGTACATACTGATGAAGTCAATTCTACTGTTTTATGTGTACTATAAAGTTAACCTACCCTGAGGAATATTTCTTTTTTCAGAGGGGGAAGAAGCATCTGTAACTGTGTTGGGTGGTTTTCAATGTAACATAACTTTCCCTCCATTTTTTTTTGCGCAATTTGATGGTAATTTCACATTGCTGTGAAAAAAATGAAATATGAGTTCCACATAAGTCTGTGATGTATAGAAGCCCTCCACTCAAAATTGAAGAGAAGAAAAATATTTGGCAGATCAGTCCAAGGCATTTTGGACAATGTATCTCCAACTGGAAATAGAAAAAATGAGAGAGGAAGCCTGTAAGACAGGATGAACTGAATTGCTGACAAATTGTATGATGTGGAAATTTTGCTTCTTAAAAAGCAAATGTCAATTTTCTTACTTCATGTGAGTTGTGAAAAGGGCAGATGTACAGACTCTTACCCAGAGGCGGCCCTAGGTAATTTTCAACGGTAAGCAAACAGTATTTTGGTCCCCATCCCCCCCCAACCAATGATTGATATATATTTTCTGTTCATCATGGGAGTTCTGTGTGCCATATTTGGTTCAATTCCATCACTGGTGGAGTTCAGAATGCGCTTTGATTTTAGGTGAACTATACATCCCAGTAACTACAACTCGCATATGTCAAGATCTATTTTCCCCCAAGAGCGCCTCAAGAGTGCCTCTGGGCAAAATCAACTATACTGTGAATGCCTACTTTGCGTAATGGGTTGAGCCGCCCCTGCTCTTACCTAAGAATTTCACATTGAGACCAACATTTACACTGAGCAGCTCTACATGGACCTTTTATCCTGGGGCTGATCTGGAGTGCTGAATGCTGGCTTGGCCCCAGGATTGTTTTGACTGCCAGTCCTCTGGTCTCTGCAAAGGTAGAAGGGAGTATCAACTGTCCATTGGTACTGAACCTGGTTCGGTGCTATCGGAGCCATCCTTGCCATCCCCTCCCATTCTCTTAATCACAAGGGGCAAAGATGGAGCGACATTGACCAGGGTGCCAGAGTGATGAGGAAGAAGCAAGGAGGAATCAGCCCCTCCTTTTCCACCTCCTTCTCTGATTGCCTTTTCGCTCTGGATAGTGTCACTACAGCCCACACTGTGGCCTGTTAAGGACAATCTGAGGCATCTGGGTGGAGGAATAGTGTCCCTTCTGCTAAACTGTTTGAAGTTGGTTTTCAGCTGTCCTCCTCCCTTCTCATAGGCCTCTTTTGACATTCACATGGTATGGAAGGAGGAAGAGGGATTGTTGAGCACTTGGTAGGTCTCCTTGTCACCACTGTAGCTGGCAGCAACATGTAGAAAGGTGGGAGGGGATAGAGGCTCCTATCCCTGTGTTGCCTGAGCCTAGGGAGTTCAGAATGGCTGTTGGGACACCTGATGCCCGCCATGCTTAGGAACAGATTGTAGGTGTCTGTACTGCCAGATCTCAGGGGAAAGCTTGAACACTGTTGCAGGATTCAGGCTTTCCTCTGAGTTGCTTTAATCTGGGGTGCAACCACATTAAGTTCTTTATGAATCAATGTTTTAGCAGATGTTTTGATATATGTGTTTTTATTTACTGGATATGTATTGTATCAGGCATGTAGCCGGGGGGGGGGGGGGGCGGGGGGCCTCAGCCCCCCCCCCCGAAATTCTCAGGTGGTCTGCGAGAAGGCCTTACTGGTACATTATTTAAACTGTTATGTTTATTCATATCATGATCTGATTGCCATGCTCAATATATCCCATATGCATGGGGGTATTGGGATAACGATACAAAAGGTTTGCTAGGGTAGACCCTCTTTCACTAAGATCCCCCCCCCCCCCCCGAATCAAACTCAAAATCCTGGCTACGGGCCTGATTGTATGTAATGTATAGCATCAAATTGTGCTTTTATGTTCACTGCTCTGAGTCCCCTTCGGGGTTCAGAAGGGCAGGATAGAAATATGGCAAATAAATAAATATTCTGTGGTGCAACGACAACTAATTAAAAGCTTCCCCAAAATGTGCAACTCTATAGGAAATTAAAAAAAAAATGTAAACCTACACTTGCAGACTGAGTTGTGCTGTCAATTTAGTCTTCTCAGGAATTTGTGCAGGTAGAGATTTAGAGACAATATGTATAAAACTTTATAGTAAGATTTGTTATAGTAGTATCCCTGGATGTAACCTTGACAAAGGTATTAAAAGTGGTTCATAATTATAAAAGGGTTTCACAGAAGAAAAACTATCACCTGCCTCTCTCCTCTTTATAGTGTTGTAGAAAACAAGGTATGCTTGTTTTCTGATTGATAGCACTGTGGCCTTTGACCTAAATTTATACAGAAAACTGGAGAGATGTTTTAGAATCGACGTTGTTTTAGTCTGTTTTTCTACAGCAAAAACAACAGGATCCTTTGATATTTTAAAAAGAGACATGGTTTATTCATTTTATTAAGCAAAACATCCTTCCATTTCTCATTTTAAAAAATCCTTGAAGTGATACTGTGTATTTCCAAATAGCACCTACCAAATCCCCTCCACTCCTCGAAGTCTGTTCTATTATTTATCTTAGTATAGCAGCCAGAACACAATGGTCCTTACTAGCTTCAGAGGTAACCATACTCATAAATAGAAAGAGGAGGAAATTGGGCCCAAAGGCCCATATGTTATGCATGTCCTAATGCAGAATTTATGTAGGGACACTAAGAGCATTTTTAAGGTTAGATTATTGCTCAAGACCCAAGGATACATGCTATAAAAAGGACACAGGTCAGGAATATTATAGAATGATGGAATAAACAGTACTATTTAGGTCTCAGACTTGTCACCTCAATTTTGTCTCTTCTATATCTTCACAATAGAGGCATGCAATTTGGCCAAAAGGCATGCCATTTTGGGGTTCAATGTCAGCTGACCCCTCATTCTGTTTACTGGGAAGTTACCCGAATGGGGAGGGGTGTTACCATTTTCATTCAACAAAGATTTGGCTACAATGGGAAACTTTAAAGGCTCAATCCCCAGTCATTTTAAGACCTATCTGCATGAAACTTGCCTCAGTGTGCCGTTACACCCAGATGCTTTTATAAAGATAAAGCTATGATGTGCTGTTCCTTATGCCTGGGTGAACTGCCGGTGCTTTTCTTGAGAAGATTGAGGTTCTCAGTAACTGAGTCTATCACAAGTTCTGAACATCAAAAAGGATATTTATTTCTCAAAGTTGCAAACAGAACAGTCAATTGATAAACCAAATAGATATTTCTTCTTTCTCTTCTCCACCAGTTACTGAGTCAGCCTTTCCCCAAGTGGCAAAGGGATCTAGGGATCCTTCACCCTAATCCAGAGCTGTTGTCTTTTAGAAAGAACAAATCTTTCCCTATCTATCTAAGCTTCAGATTAGCCTTGGAGATAAGGCAATGCAGTCTCTCTCTATAAGACTCTATAAAACTCAATTCTCAAAGCTCAATATATATTCTTCTTTATACTCTATAACACTCTTATAATCTATCTAGCTATAGCTCAATTCTTCTCAATAAACTTCTCTGTCTATCTTAATTTCTCAATTAAGCTTATCTCAATTCTCTATTCTCGATAGTTCTCAATTGTTCTCAATAATTTTCAATAGTTCTCAATTTTTTTGCAGTGGTTTTGTCGGAGCTACCTTTATGGCCTCCAGCACATCAGATTCCTTCTTCAGAACTGAACAGGCATGGAGGACTCCAAAATGAGGTCTGGCCTGGGAAAAGGGGAGGGCTCAAAAGTTACTCTCTGGGCCAATAACTGGAAAGGAGGCCTGCAGACTGGATTTGCAAACCTGCTACTATTAACCTTTAGGGCTCTTGCAAACTGGGACAAACTGCAAAAGAAAGCAGCCTCAAACAGCTGAAAGGTAGGGCAAACCAGGCTCCTGGGAGACAGAACACTCAGTTTTAGACCCATTTAGAATTACAGGCCGAAAGCAAGGAGGAGCTGAGGAGCCTTCTAATCAAGGTGAAAGTAGAAAGTGCAAAAGCTGAGTTGCAGCTAAACATCAAAAAACCCAAGATTATGGCAACAAGAATGATTGACAACTGGAAAATAGAGGGAGAAAACGTGGAGGCCGTGACAGACTTTGTAATTCCAGGCGCAAAGATTACTGCAGATGCAGACTGTGGCCAGGAAATCAGAAGACGCTTACTTCTTGGGAGGAGAGCAATGTCCAATCTCAATAAAATAGTAAAGAGTAGAGACATCACACTGGCAACAAAGATCCGCCTAGTCAAAGCCATGGTATTCCCTGTAGTAACCTACGGATGTGAGAGCTGGACCTTAGGGAAGGCTGAGCGAAGGAAGATAGATGCTTTTGAACTGTGGTGTTGGAGGAAAGTTCTGAGAGTGCCTTAGACTGTGAGAAGATCCAACCAGTCCATCCTCCATGAAATAAAGCCCGACTGCTCATTGGAGGGAAGGATACTAGAGACAAAGTTGAAGTACTTTGGCCACATTATGAGGAGAAAACAAAGTCTAGAGAAGACAATTATGCTGGGGAAAGTGGAAGGTAAAAGGAAGAGGGGCCGACCAAGGGCAAGATGGATGGATGGCATCCTTGAAGTGACTGGACTGACCTTGAAGGAGCTGGGGGTGGTGACGGCCGACAGGGAGCTCTGGCGTGGGCTGGTCCATGACGTCACGAAGAGTCGGAGACGACTGAACGAATGAACAACAACAACATTCCAAGTGTGCCAAGTTTTAAAACAATTTACCAATATACTGATTCTTCAGAATTATTTTAAGTTTTAACCATAACATGTTTTTAAAATAAGACAAACTGCAAGAGAGGGTTCTGGTACTTGTAGTTGCCAGTTGTGTCCATTCTCAGCCAATCAGAGCATGGACACAACCAGTCTTTTTATTGACTGAGAAACATACACAGAGAGAAACTTCAACTCCCATAATGCTCAGAGAGGAACTTTTCAATGCCAGGGAGGGAGAAAAGACACAGCAAATCTCTGCCTCAGGTATATTGCAGGCTTTACTCCTTCCTCTCCAGGAACCAATAAAATCTGGTTCCCTTAATCCATTTTGCTGGGCTTTGCGGCTCCCTCCTCCCTGTTCTGATTTTAGACTTTATATAAAATGGACCACCGAATATTACAAATCTTTTTCGTTCAAACTGATTTGGGTCCAAGCCTACTCTACACATAAGCTCTCACATCAGTGTCTGCCAACGTAGGATATCTCTGGTCATATGGCTTAGAATGACAAACATATTCAGTTAATCACACTTTTATTTATCAATCTGGAGATCACCTTTTCTGATCAATTTTGCACATGGCTTAGTCTGCTGCTATACCATTACATAGCAAAGCTCTGAAAGGTATTTTAAAGAATTATTGATTTATAATAATAATAATAATAATAATAATAATAATAATAATAATAATAATAACACTTTATTTGTACCCCACTACCATCTCCCCAAGGGACTTGGTGCGGCTTACATGAGGCCGAGCCCAAACACAACAACACAAGCAATAATAACAACAATACAAGCAATTAAAAACACATAGACAATGAGATAAACAACATTATCAATAAAACAACACATAATTAAAAACAGTGGGAAGGCCAAATGTAGAGTTAAAATTGAAAATAATGCTGGGACATGAACGGAAGGTGATACTGGTGTTTGTGGAAGAGCATACGAGCAGACTTAAAGAAATGTAAAGTGCTTTGGAGGACAAAGTGCTATGGGGTCATTATTCCAGGAAGGCACACTGGAACAGCCACATCTTCAAGTTTCTCCTGAAGACTGCCAAAGTTGGAGCCTGTCTGATGTCTTTAGGGAGTGAGTTCCAGAGTCGAGGGGCCACCACCGAAAAGGCCTCTCTCTCGTCCCCACTACTCGCGCCTGCGATGCTGGTGGGATCGAGAGCAGGGCCTCCCCGGGTGATCGAAGGGATTGTGTGGGTTCGTATACAGGGATGTGATCACACAGGTAGGCGGGTCCCAAACTGTTCTGGCCTTTCTAGGTAAGAACCTGCATCTTGAATTGGGTCTGGTAGATGAATGGCAGCCAGTGGAGCTCCTTGAACAGGAGGGATGACCTCTCCCTGTAAGGAGCCCCAGTTAACAACCTGGCTGCTATCTGTTAGATCATCTGGAATTTCCGGGCCATTTTCAAGGGCAGCCCCGCGTAGAGTGCATTGCAGTAATCCAGTCTAGAGGTGACTAAGGCATGGACCACCTTGGCCAGATCTGCCTTCCCGAGGTATGGGATTTGACACCTTTTTCCTAAGCCTAGCACTCAAAATGGTTTACAAAATCTTGCACATTGCTAAAAACATATTCGTTAATTTAAAATTACATTATCATTGGTATTAAGGCATTTTTATTTTTAAAAAACCCATAAAAACACATAAAATAGAATATATGGTGCATTGTTAGAAATCTTGCCTCAAGTGTCTGTCAAAGCCAAACATCTTTACCATGAAGGGATCAAGTCTCGCCTCCCAAAAATGGTAGTTTCACGGCACAAAGCATCCACCAAGATAGTTAGATCTCCAGACCAATCTACACTGTTATATAATCCAGTTTGAACTGCATTATAATAGTTAGTCTAGAGTTGATTGATATAATGTAGATTGAACCACAGTAAACTGGGTCATATCTTCACTGACATATTCAATGTAGTTAATCTGCAATCTGAAACTGGATTATATGGTGGTGTTCATAGTCCCTCAGTATCCTGGAATATTCATTTGGGAGAATATGATCCTTTAGATATCCTTTAAATAGCCCAGGTTTTTATATAGATTATAAGCAGTATTTTCAGTGTTGTTTGGAAACAGACTGAAAGCTAATAGATACAATCAATGATATGTTAGTTCTGAGAGCATTGTCCTACAGCAGTTCAGTTATGAATGGCTTCAGCATATCCTTACATACATTTATTTTCAAAGTCACCTTTCCAAACTTTATTCCAAAAATCTTGCATGTATATAAGCACCAAAAATATTTTGAGTTTTTGCCAAAAAGCAAAAATGCACAAGTCAGATTTTTTTGGACAAGATTGTCGAAATGCTGGAACTCAGATACACGAGCAGGGTGTGTTGTTATAAAGTGGATGAATCTAGCATAGTCAAGATACTTTTGACAGCCAGCTATCAGAAAAAAATCTTGGGTCAGTAGTGTCAGTACTCAAAGAACAATCGCAAGTCAACCGGAGTTGGACTAAATGCCATCTGCCAGACATATCTAATTCTACTTGGGAAATTTGACATAGTTCCTGGTACAAGTGCTACATGGAGAAAAAAAATCAGTGAACAATAAAATAAAATAAAATAAAATAAAATAACATAACATAATAAAATATAAAAACAAGCCGAGATGGAATGTAACTTACAGGGCTCTGAATATCGTATTGTGACACAGACATGCATGCTGCAACACACATTGTCAGTGTGCATTTTGTGGCCACCACCACCTTAAGTTGGCTTCAAAATGAATTACAGGTACTATTTAAGTTACAAACAAAATGTGTTCTGTAGGTTTGTTCTTAAGTTTAATTTCTATGTAAATTGGATTAGATACTTTTTAAAAGTGTAACTCCAGTTGAATATATTTGTGTGTTGGATAGAGTAAAAAGGGTTAACTCACTGTGGTGTTTGTTTTGCTGTCTGTGCTCCTGTTCAGAAGATTTCACCTCACTTTTTGTCCCAGTGATAATTGGATTTTGAAAAATTTGGCTTGTTCTGGAAATAAGGATTGATGAAAAAGCTTCAGTGGAGACACCTTTTCTCCAAGATAGCTCTTTCAGGAGTGCATTAAGGAGTAGTAGGTCTAATTTCAAATTCTGGAGCTAGATTTGCTTGTATTTTTTTAGTCCAGGGTGCAGTTTCTTGTATGGACACAGACAGCCTGATGAGACTACAGTGCCCCTCTGAGGCAGTATGTTCCACTCAGGCCCGTAGCCAGGATTTCGATTCGGGGGGTGGTGAGTTTTTTCAGGGGGGGTCTCGGGGGGGGGACTGGGTTTTGGGGGGGGGGGCTGAGTCTGAGTGAAAGAGGGTCAACCCTAGCAAACCTTTTGTATCATTACCCCAATACCCCCATGCATATGGGATATATTGATTATGGTGATCAGATCATGATATGA
This sequence comes from Anolis sagrei ordinatus, assembly GCF_025583915.1. Lineage (NCBI taxonomy): Eukaryota > Metazoa > Chordata > Lepidosauria > Squamata > Anolidae > Anolis > Anolis sagrei. The sequence continues at coordinate 63,984,461 of NW_026847660.1, read as the reverse complement.
ATAAACATAACAGTTTAAATAATGCACCAGTAAGGCCTTTTCACGAACCACCATGAGAATTTCGGGGGGGGGGGCTGAAGCCCCTCAAGCCCCCCCCCCCCCCCCCCCCCCCCCCCCCCCCCCCCGGCTACATGCCTGGACTCATTCTAACTTGCCAATATTTTTCTTGAATTGTAGTTCCCTGTAACTGGACACAGTATTTCAGGTGAGGTCAAGCCAAAGCAGAATAGAGTGGCATTGTTACTTCTCCCAGTCTAGACCAGGGGTCCTCAAACTTTTTAAACAGAGGGCCAGGTCACAGTCTCTCAAACTGTTGGAGGGCTGGATTATAATTTGAAAAAAGCATGAATGAATTCCTATGCACACTGCATATATCTTATTTGTAGCGCAAAAAAACCCCTTTAAAACAATACAATAATTAAAATGAAGAACCATTTCAACAAATATAAACGTATTAGTGTTTCAATGGGAAGTATGGGCCTGCGTTTGACTGATGAGATAGGGTTGTTGTTGTTGTTGTTGTTGTTGTGTGTGCTTTCAAGTCATTTCAGACTTAGGCTGAGCCTGAGCGAGGGCTGGGTAAATGACCTTGGAGGGTTGTATCTGGCCCTCGGGACTTAGTTTGAGGACCCCTGGTCTAGACACTACACTCCTGTTGATACAGCCTAGAATCACTTTGGGTTTTTAAACTGCTGCATCATACTGTTAATTCACACTCAGATTGTGATCTACTAAGGCTTCAATAAACTACTAAGACACCTAGAGATACCTTTCAGATTTCAAGCTAGGTGGCAGCCATCCTATATCTGTGTATTTTTTGTTTAAAATCATCTAAGTGTAGTAGTATACATTTCTCCCTGCTGATATTCATTTTACTAGTTTTGGACTAGTTCTCTAATATGTTAACATCTTTTTGGATTCTGTTTTTCTGGGGTACTAGCTGTCCCCTCCAATTTGGTATTCTCTTCAAATTTGATCAGCATGCCCTCTATTCACCATCTAAGTCATTGATAAATACGTTAAATAGTACTGGGCCCAGGATAGAGCCCTGTGGCACCCCACTAGTCACTTGCCTCCAGGCTGACGAGGAGTCATCAGTAAGCATCCCTTACTGACGACTCCAGTCAACCAATCCACCTATCCCAGAGCTTCTTAAATTATGGATCATGACCCCAATGGGGTTGCTGTAACTGTATGTTGATGTCACCTTCCTTTTTCTCTCATACCCGAGTGTGTGTCTCTCTGACTTCCCCTCTTTTCCATGTGCACACATGTGTCTCTCTCTGCCTTTCATTTTCTCCCATGCAGATGCACTTTTGTCTTTGCCTTTTGTTCTCTACTGCACTTGTACACATCATGCTTTCTTCAATGTTCTTCCATGCACATGTCTCTCTGGCTGCTGTTCTCCCCTTTCCTTCTGTCTGCCATGGTTGCGTGCAGGTGTCTTTCTCCTTTTCATCCCTCCTCCATCCTTTATATGCCAAGTATCACATAAAACGTTTTAGGTAAAAAGGGGGTTGCCAGTTAAAAAAGGTTAAGAAGCCCTGATATAGCTCATATTTTACTAGACTGGTTGCAAGAATATAATGGGTGACCTTGCTGAAGGCCTTACTGAAAGCAAGATATGCTGCAACAAGCTGAAGTTGAATCCTGATAAAACAGAAGTCCTCCAGGTCAGTCACTCGGCCGAACGGGGTATAGGGTGTCACCCTGTGTTCGACGGGGTTACACTCCCCCTGAAGACACAGGTCTGCAGTTTGGGGGTCCTCCTGGATTCAGCACTGACACTTGATGCTCAAGTGTTGGTGGTGGCCGGGAGAGCCTTCGCACAGTTAAAGCTTGTGCACCAGCTGTGACCGTACCTCGAGAAGTCTGACTTGACCATGGAGGTCCACGCCTTAGTTACCTCAAGATTGGACTGCTGTAATGAACTCTATGTGGGGCTGCCCTTGAAGGTGGTTCGGAAACTACAGTTGGTGCCAAGGTCGGTGGTCAGATTGTTAACTGGAGCAAGTTACAGGGAGCGGTCAACCCCCCTGTTTAAACAGCTCCACTGGCTGCCAATAAGTTTCCGGTCTCAATTCAAGGTGCAGGTTATTACCTATAAATCTCGAAACGGTTCAGGACCTGACTATCTTCATGATTGTATCTTACCCTACGAGCCCACATGCTCTAAGATCTTCTGGGGAGGCTCTTCTCTTGCTCCMACCCCTGTCTCAGGCGCGGCTGGTGGGGACGAGAGAAAGGGCATTCTCGGTGGTGGCCCCTCGTCTCTGGAATTCCTTCCCCAGGGAGATCAGGTTAGCACCTCCCCCCATCCACGTTTTGTAAGGAACTAAAGATGTGGATGTTCCGTTGTGCATTCGATTGACAATCCCTTTGACAGATGGTCCCTAACCATGGCCTAAAATCACTTTTCTGTATTTGATTACTGTATTCTTAAGTTAAAATGAACYTATTACAACTACTCTATTCCTATGCTGTGATATGTTCTTTCTATCTTTTGACCAGCTTATACTCCAACTTGTTTGTATACCACCACCCCCCCCCCCCATCATGAGACTAGATGTATTTCTGGTTGTTGCTTATGATGTCTTGTTTATTATTGCTTATGATGTTGGTTGTACACTGTTTAAATTTTTATTTGCCTCACGTAAGCCACCCCGAGTCCCTTTGGGGAGATGGAGGCGGGTTAGAAAAATAAAGTAGTTCTCCTTCTCCTTCTTCGTCGTCTTCTTCTTCTTCTTCTTCTTCTTCTTCTTCTTCTTCATTCAACAGCTTGTAACTCTATAAAACAAATCCTAAGATTAGTTGGCATGACTTGTTTTTGAGAAATCCACACTGGCTTTTAGTCAACATAGCATTTTTTTCTAAGTGCTTATAGGCTGCCTCCTTAATGATCTGCTCCCAAATATTTCATGATATTGATGTCAGGGTGTAAATCATTTGTGTCCTCTTTTTCCCCCTTTTTGAAGATGAGGACAACTTTTGCTCTCCTGCAATCTTCTGGAACTTCTCTTGTTCTCCAGAAATTCTCAAAAATGATTGCCAGTGAGTCAGAAATTACTTCTGCCAGGTCTTTGGATGTAATTTTCAAGTCCTGGAGGCTTGAATTCAGCTCAACAGGACTTACTTCTCAGATTATATATGGATTGCATGGTAAGAAAGTAGATACATTGTTAAATATGAATAAAAGTGCACATTAAGTGTAAAGTAAAACAGATGCATTCAAAGTTTCTGCATAATCGAGGAAGCAAGCATTATAACAAATGCACATTTCTGACAGTATTTTATTTCACTTAGCATTATTTTCAATAGTTTTACTACTTATTCTGCTCATAGGTCTCTCTCTGCCAACCCCTGAAATAACGAGACCACACATCAGTATTTGGGTTTAAATCTGGGCAACTTTTATTAATTGTTACCTGTTTAATTTTGACTGGATCTCAATCTCTGGATTCTGAACTTGGTGGTAAAGCCGAGGTAGCATCCCTGCCCAGCCTACCTCTCGGCTGATTAGGGTGAAATCCCCAGGTCCCCTGGACGCCCAATCCGGGCAACCTCTGAAGGAAATGTGTTGGAGAAGTTTTTCTCAGTATATCTAAGACCATACTGTTCGTATTCTTAGGCCATTATAATTCCCTTCACCTCATCAAATTGAACCTTAGGTAAGTGTTTTAGTTAACGCCCTTCACCCCTGAAGGGGGTGCCTTGGGCATATACCAAATTTTAGCTTTTCCTAACTGTTTAGCGCAACTACCTATTTAACGCCACCATCCCAATTTTCCTGGCAACAGTATAGGGTAGGCAAAAAACCCTCCTAGAACATAAGAGGGRAAAAATTCCTACCCGGCCCCCTAATGGCAACCATAATATACTGTTTAATGGGCGGGAGTGGTGRGTCGACRTTTGGCTCTTGAATGAGGAAGGAGGCAGGCCAGTGCCAAGAGCCTAGCTCCGCCCCCTTCCAAGTAGTCCCAAACGGAACTACATTTCTCTTTTTTGTGGGAGGAGGCAAACTCCTCTCCCACCCCATTGCGTAGGGTGGTAAAGCTTTTTCTATAATTTCTTGTTTTTGATACTCGCTCCCACAAATTACCACAGAGATGGTGCAACAATCTTGTTGTTGGAACAAGGCCCTAGGACTATCTAATTCAAACCACTTTGAATGCAGAAATCTACTGTTAAAAGTTTTCCTAGGAAGTGCACAGTTTTAAGAATCTGCATCTGAAAGCACTCTTGGGAAGATAGAGTTGGTTGAAGTTAAGCTAGAGTTTGGGGAACTGAGGATGGAAAAATTATTGAGCAGAAAAATGGAAGACCTTAATTTAATTTTAATGCAAGTCACAGTTGCTTAAAGGAAAAACCACCTTGTTATGTTTTTTTCTGCATAGCAAACACATAACCATCCTTTTAGCATTTAAATAATCTCCCCCTTAAGGAATCAGTAAAGGTTAAAAGCTAACAGATGTGGCTCCGGAGGAACATCAGAAACATTTTAAATGTAGATTTTCTGACTGTCCCTTAAAAAAACACTGGGAGGGGAGATCTTTCATGTGTATCAGCTTCCATATAAGTTCTAAATTAATTTCTAGATTTTCAGTGTTCTTTAATGTTAGATTGTCTGCCCTATACAGAATAGACTTAAACAGTAAGTGTGGCAAGGGAATTACTGGGTATGAATCTTGAGCTTTTTGAGATAATGTGTGTATATACTGTAAGCATGTAAGATTCCTCTCTGTCCAACTTACATACTTGAATTGATGGTGGTTATGATGAAGATTTATGCTCCTTTGCCCCTGACCCTGAGGCTCAAAGCTATTTATAAAAATTGAAATAAATGATGTAAATAGAACTATATATATCACTAAAAACATCAAGTACTAAAATGGTGATGAGAAATTTCAAGATGCCATCCAGCTATGAGTAGGACAGCCCTTCAAATTGGTGGTTTCGTCAGACACAGGCTGTTTTCTTGCCCTGTTCATAGCTGTTTTACATGCGAAGACTTATAAGAAAGGGCAGCAAGAACCTTGAAATTTCTCATCACCAGTGTAGTATCTGAATAGCAAGCAGGCATATGAGTCACATGACATGGTATCTCCCATTGTGGTGAGATGTATTGCATTTGTACTTCAATTAAAGTAATTATTTCTAAGTGAGCATCTGAGTGAGCATATGAAAGTCTTATGCAAATCTGTATTATTATTTTCTTTGTAGTGAAGGGTAGCCTTCCTTCTGGCAATGTATCAATGGCCTTTCTGTCAGCAAAATATTGTATGTCTAACTGTGCATGCAGGACTCGTCAGTTTATAATTCCTCCTATATATATATACTAGCTTGGGGACCCGGCGCTGCCCGGGTTATTTGAGAATGGAATTGTGTCCCAAGGTTGGTCTTTATCAGTTATTTATATGGCTCGCAGGAAGTTAGTGAAGGTACTGCGGGTCCCATCATCTGTCGTCCATCCTCCTCCAAACTGCACCAGAATGTAGAGTGGGTCATGGGGCTCTGTGTGCCAAGTTTGGTCTTGATCGGACATTAGATGAGGGTTGCAGCCGTCTTGGGAAGGGAGTGGAGGTACTCGAAGTCCCATCATCCATGGTCTGTCCACCTGGAAAGTGCACCAGGATGTAGATTGGGTCATGGGGACTCTGTGTGCCAAGTTTGGTCTTGATCAGTCATTGGCGAGGGTCTCAGTGGTCTCAGGAACTGAGTGAAGTGACTGCAAATCCCATCATCCATTGTCAAATTCTTCCAAACCGCACCAGGATGTAGAGTGAATCATGCGGGCTCTCTGTGTGAATGGTAGTCCTGATCCATCATTGTTGGCAGTTGTAATGGTCTTAGGAAGGGAGTGCAGGTATTGCAAGTCCCATCGTCCATGGTGCATCCTCCTCCAAACTGCAGTAGGATGTCGAGTGGGTCTTGCAGGCTCTGTGTGCCAAAGTTTGGTCTGTATTGGTAATTTTCTGACTCAGCCTCCCCTGGCCTTTTCCTTTCCTCTCTTTGTCATCTCGGAAATCTTGGAATTGAGGCTGGCCAATCAGAGACCATATGCAAATTTCCTTCTCTCAGGTCTCTGTTTCTGTCATGAACCCTTTTCTCCACCAGGGGCTCCTATTGAAGCTGGCCAATCAGAGACCATATGCAAATAGCACCACAGTGGCAGCCAATCAGAACGCTGGCACATACTCCTCCCATCGCACCGCCACACTTTTGTCCTCCGCATACAAACTTTGACTTTTATTATATGTATACATAGATTGAACCTGCATACTCTCAGATGATGTGAAAATAGTTTAAAAACTAGCACTTATTTTTAACTACCACCTAGTCAACTTTGACTTAAGGTGACCCTATAAATTAGAAGCCTATTTTTTTGTCTTTTTAGTAGTCCATACAGTATCTGTAAATGCAGAGGCAGCCCTAGTTAATTTTCAATGGTAAGCACAGTATTTTGGCGTGCGCCCCCCCCCCCAACCAATCAGTGATATATATTTTCTGTTCGTTGTGGGAGTTCTGTGTGCCATATTTGGTTTAATTCCATCATTGGTGGAGTTCAGAATGCTCTTTGATTGTAGGTGAACTATACATCCCAGTAACTAAAACTCGCATATGTCAAGGTCTATTTTCCCCCAAGAGCGCCCCTAGGCAAAATCAACTATACTGCAAATGCTTACTTTGCGTAATGGGTTGAGCCACCCCTGTGTAAATGACTTCTACAGTGCATTTCAAATGATCTGATTTTCTTTTTGTCAGCTTTCTTCAGTGTACGGCTTTTACGAATATACTTAGAAATACTATTTCACTACTTTATTATTCAATTATGTATCTTGGTACTGTTTCTGGGCAGAGGCCACAAGGGGGTGCTAGAGAGAGAAGGACAGTCCATTTTATGGGAGTGGGTTGAAGGAAGAAAAGTATTTCCCAGTTTTCCTGTTATTCCCCCCACCCATGTCCCTTTAGTGCAGTGGTTCTCAACCTTTCTAATGCCGGTGACCCCTTAATACAGTTCCTCATGTTGTGGTGACCCCCAACCATAAAATTATATTTCCTAACTATTTCCTAACTATAATTTTGCTGCTGTTATGAATCCTAATGTAAATATCCAATATGCAGGATGTATTTTCATTCACTGGACCAAATTTGGCTCAAATACCCAATACGCTCAAATTTGAATACTGGTGGGGTTGGGGAGAGGGATTGATTTTGTCATCTGGGAGTTGTAGTTGCTGGGATTTATAGTTCACCTACAATCAGAGAGCATTCTAAACCCCATAAACAATAGAATTGGGCCAAACTTCCCACACAGAACCCCTATGACCAATGGAAAATATTGTGTTTCCTGATGGTCTTTGGTGACCCCTCTTACACCCCCTCATAACCCCCCCCCCCAGGTGTCTCGACCCCAGGTTGAGAAACACTGCCTTAGTGGAAACAATGCTCATTTGTGATATGGAAAGTGGGGAGGGTGGATGGCTGGATGGCCATCTGTCAAGGGTGATTTGAATGCAATATTCCTGCTTCTTGGCAGGGGGTTGGACTGGACGGCCCGTGAGGTCTCTTCCAACTCTTTGATTCTATGATTCAATGGGGGGGGGGGGGTAATCAGCAAAAACAGGGGAAATTGTTTTCCTTATACTCCCCCCAAATAAAATGTATAAAACTTTCTTTACTGCAATTTCCAGTCTAAATAGCAGGATTCTAGGCAGTCAAACGATTTGTTCAAAGAAAAATCTTACTCTTATGCAGATGGTACATTATTTGTTAACAAACAGCAGAAAAAAACTTACACATGACATTTGTTGTCAAAACTAAACAAGGATGCCAGCACCAGCTTTACAAAACGTCCTGCGTGCAAACTCTTGTTCAGGAGAAAAACCCCCATCTGAACTGTTCATTAGTTCATTGAGCATGCGCCTCAATCCTTTGTTCTAATATTTATATATCATAAAAGGTTCAATGTATTTAAGCTCATCCAGACTCATTACCAACAGTCTTTTATTGCATCTGCTTAGCCAAATGTTTTGGATAAATGGTCTCCTCTAAAGCTTGTATATCATTCTATAATCCATAATACGAAGTTATATGTCTCATGTTGACATTTATAGCATGACTTCTATGAACTAAAATATGAAAAATCTTTTAACTATTTGAGTGTTTCCATTGTTTACTTTAAAGTTATGTAAATAATCTGTGGCCATTAATTTTGTTTTCTTTTGATGTTCTACTAAAACCTGACTTTGCATTTTTTTTCTTCCTTGATTTCTTCAGTAAATGTTCCAAGTGCTGTTTCATGTTAGAAGTATGTTGTTATCTGCATTTCCTAAATTTCTCATTATCGCTCTTCTAATTTTTATGTCTTTGTCCTCCCAGTCTAATTCTGCTTTACCAATGATATAGCATTAGCCAGCATACACGTTAAACTGATAAAGCAATAAAATGCTTTTATTGCCTTGCCAACTGGAAGCTACTCTGGTTTTCCATATTCTGTCCTGATGGCAACCTCTTGTCCTTAGCACAGGTTATGCATCAAATGAGTGTGGCACACTCATTTGTTTAAGAGCAGTCCATAGTTTTTCAGTGCCCACACAATTAAAGAATTGCTGTAATCTATAAAGCACAGGCTGATTTTTTTCTGAATTTCTTTGGTGTGCTCTGTGATCCAATATATAATTCCAGTGTGCTCCCTAGTGCTTCTTGTTGGGGAAGACTATCAAAAATATAGCAGAACATCCAAAAAGAAACAGGATACTAAAAGTTGAGCAATAAGCTCACAGCAAGCAAAGCATGAAGTGCCATGTGATGTAGCTGTAAAGAATTTAGAATGTAGGCAGGCAAAGATGCAGAGTTGAAAATCACAAAAGATTTATTTACAATTAATAATATGAGCTAGTTACATTTCTCCAGGTTCAGCAAAGGACAAGAGGGATCCTCTCACTTCTGCAGGAGTCTACCGTGTATACCATGCAGCTGTGGACAAGTCTACATAGGGACCACCAAACGCAGCATTGCCCAAACACGAATCAAGGAACATGAAAGGCACTGCAGACTACTTCAACCAGAGAAATCAGCCATAGCAGAGCACCTGATGAACCAACCTGGACACAGCATTTCATTTGAGAACACAGAAATGCTGGACCACTCTCACAACCACCATGTCAGACTACACAGAGAAGCCATTGAAATACACAAGCATGTGGACAATTTCAACCGAAAGGAGGAAACCATGAAAATGAACAAAATCTGGCTACCAGTATTAAAAAACTCTAAAATTGCAACAGCACAACAACAGAGAGGAAGCAGGCAGGGACATCTAATTACCTCTCAACAAAAGTTTGCTCCAGGCACAGTCAGCCCATTGTATGCTAATCAAGGTGGTCAGTTGAAACATTCACACCTAGCTCCAGCAGACGAGAGTCCTTTGTCTCACCCTGGTCATTCCACTAGTTCCAACAGACCTCACTACCTCTGAGGATGCTTACCAGATGATGTACGCAGATGATGTCCAACTCTGTCACTCCTTTCCACCTGCTACTAAGGAGGCTGTCGAGGTCCTGAACCGGTGCCTGGCCGCTGTAATGGTCTGGATGAGGGCGAACAAACTGAAATTAAATCCAGACAAGACAGAGGTACTCCTGGTCAGTCGCAAGGCCGAACAGGGTATAGGGTTACAGCCTGTGCTGGACGGGGTCGCACTCCCCTTGAAGGCACAGGTTCGCAGCTTGGGTGTGACCCTGGATTCATCATTGAGCCTGGATCCCCAGGTTTCAGCGGTGACCAGGGGAGCATTCGCACAGCTTAGGCTCGTGCGCCAGCTGCGCCCGTACCTTGGGAAGTCTGACTTGGCCATGGTGGTACACGCTCTGGTCACATCCCGCCTTGACTACTGCAACGCTCTCTACGTGGGGCTGCCCTTAAAGACGGCCCGGAAGCTTCAGCTAGTCCAGCGCGCGGCAGCCATGTTACTAACAGGAGCGGGACGCAGGGAACATACAACGCCCTTGCTGTTCCAGCTCCACTGGCTGCCGATTTGCTACCGGGCCCAATTTAAGGTGCTGGTGTTGGCCTACAAAGCCCTAAACGGTTCCGGCCCAAAATACCTTTCTGACCGCATCTCGGCCTATGAGCCCACGAGGACCTTGAGATCGTCTGGGGAGGCCCTTCTCTCGATCCCGCCTGCTTCACAGGCACGTCTGGCGGGGACGAGAGAAAGGGCCTTCTCGGTGGTGGCCCCCCGGCTGTGGAACGACCTCCCTGCTGACATCAGACAGGCGCCTTCCCTTCTGTCCTTCCGTAAGAGCCTGAAGACCTGGCTATTTGAGAAGGCATTCAACTGAGCACTACGGCAACTGGTAATTGACAACTGGAACGGAATACGGATTACGATATTGGTTATGATTCTATGATGTGACGGAGCGGATTATTTAGTGTAACTAGATTATAGTGTATTATTGTTGTATTGATTCCCTGTTTTGCCCTTTTTGTAAACTGTTTTTATATGTTGTGCACCGCCGCGAGTCGCCCTAGGGCTGAGAGCGGCGGTCAATAAATGCAGTAAATAAATAAATAAATAATTACCATAGATGCAGGCGAAACGTCAGGAGAGAATGCCTCTAGACCATGGCCATATAGCCCGAAAAAACCTACACCAACCCAGTGATTCCGGCCATGAAAGCCTTCGACAATACATTTTAATTATTGTGATGATGATGATGATGATGATAATAATAACAACAACAACAACAACAACAACAACAACTTTATTTTTATACCCCGCCAACCATTTCCCCCAGGGGACTTGGGGTGGCTTACAAGGGACACGCCCAAGATTACAATTAAAACACACATGTAAAACACTTTAACCAATTAAAACATCAGATAAAACAAATAACAACACAATTGAAAGCAATATAAAAACAATACGGCTGAAAGAAACATAGCTGAGGTACAGATTCAATGAGTGCAATACATTTTTACAGGAGCGCAGGAAAGTGCAACAATACAGTAAACTGGGCAGGAAGTACTGTAATAACACATGTTGAGATACTCTAACATCCATCTCTTCTAAGGTTTCAAAGACGGGGAAAAATACCAATTACTACATCTCTCTCTGACACACATGCAGAGAGAGATCTCAAAGCACACAGCACATACTCTGATGTAAGAAACAGAAGTCAGATTCAAAAAGGTTTACAGTAGAAAAGTGTCCATTGTACACAACCAATCAGAATAAGAGCAGAAACAGAGAAGAGGGATGAAAACATATACATTCCCAACTGTCATACAGGAGACATGGGGGAAACTCTTAGTCTGTACAAAACTAAAACCGTCTATTTTCCATTGTCTAAGATGGGTCCCAGTTTTGGGGTTTTTTTGGGATTCCATGGTTAGGTGTTATCCAGTAGGTTAGTTCATCCATGTTAATTATTTCCAGTATTTTATTGTGCCAGTCTTCTCTTTGGGGTACTTCTTTCTGTCTCCATTTTCTAGCATATACAATCCGGGCTGCAGTAGTTAAATAATGAAATAGTTTTTCTTTGTTTCTCCCTCCCTCCAGATAGAGCATTCCTAGTAAAAAGAACTCTGGTTCTTTCTTTATTTGAATCTTTAGAATCTTTTGTATATCATTTTATATCATACTCCAGAATCCTTTAACTTTGGGGCAGGTCCACCAGATGTGAAAAAAGTCCCAATCTGTTGGTCGCACTTCCAGCATTTATTCGATGAGTTTTTATAACATTTTGAGATTATTTGGGGTTTTAAGTACCATCTGTGTATCATTTTGAAAAGACTCATACGAGTAAGTGTATTTTATTTTTTGGTTCCAGATTTTCTCCCATTTATTTAGTTCTATTTGGTGGCCTATATTTTGCACCCAGTTAATTATTGATTCTTTTATTTGCTCCATTTCAGTGGCCCAATCTAGTAATTTTTCACAGCTAAGTATATATATATATATAAGGAAGGAACATCTCAGAATTAATTTTGGAAAGATTTATAAAGATCCTCAAATACTAGATGGAAGTCATTTTAATCATTTTTTTCTGCTCTTCGTGTGTGTGTGTGTTTTTTTTTCTTTTTTTCTTTTTTCTTTTTTCCCCTATTTGATTTTTTTGTGCTCTAAGATATTTCCTACTTTGCTATCTTCTTCATATTATTCCCCCACTTTCTATGTATTTATATATTGCATCAATAATTTTTTTTAAAAAAACTAACTAAACTGTTCCTCATTGAGGACTTGAGACTTGGAGTTGAATTCCAACACTTCTTCCATCCCTGGACTCAGCTTGGATATCTGTCATTTTTCATATTGAAGGCTTTCATGGCTGGAATCACTGGGTTGTTGTAGGTTTTTTTGGAACATGGCCATCTAGAACATGGCCATCTAGCCCGAAAAAAACCTACAACCACCCATTTTTCATTCCATTTATGGCAAAACATTTTTGTTCTAAAATTTTGAAAATCACTTTAACACAGGGGAAATAGTTTCATTTGTTCTTTGGTTGTTGAAATCCTTGGTGTCCTCTTTTTTGCACACTGCAATATATAATAAACATATCTCATCTCTGGATGATTCTTTTGCTTTTCATTATCATGGACAAATTTGAGTTAGAACTAAAGCAAGTTCTATTAGCTTGAACCAGAAACAAATCTAAAAAAAATAACTCTGTAAATGGATAATATCTCATTAAGCTTTTGTTGCAGGGCTGTCATTTTGTGAATGACTCACACTAGGTACTATTTGTATGCTGGGAGAGACACTAGCTGAAATCATTGGAAACACTATGCCCCAACCTATCAAGTGGTAAAAGTTTCATTCATGGGTGGTTTGTGACTGCAGAAATACAGCAATTTCGAATTGGGTCCATCTTTTTGAAACACCCTGTAGGTTGGCTCAGCAAACAAGCAGACAGGAAAAGTGATTAACAAAATATTTAGCACAGAGAATCTAGAGCAGCTGGTGAAGCTAAAAGCTAATGTCCCATGAGCAAAGCCTAGAAGTCTTTTGAACAAATATCATTGCTGGAATCCTTCAATCTTGATCCCATTTCCAGGGAGATCAAATTCTACTGAAGTTGGCAGAATTATGATTCTGAGGCAGCAGAACTATGATTATGAAGGTTGGATGTCAGAGACAGGAAAAAAGTATGGGCAGAACACACTGGCCTCAGGAGGGAAGCAAAGTTATGAGGAGGACTCATAACTATGCCGGAAGTATTCCTAAGGAAGAATCGGTCAGAAAGGAACCATGCTTAAGGGTTCCTTGGCACATCAAGGCAACTAATATAGAGCAAGGTTAGGGAACATATGGTCTTCCAGATGGTTTTGACTCCACCACCCATCAGCGGCACCTCCAAAAACCACAAGCCAAAATATAGAGAGAGCCAGAATGTTCCCTATTTCTGGTTAGAAAAAAAAATGCTCAGTGGATTTTTCCAGAAATGATCTATGGAGTGGCTTCTCTAGTCTTAAGCTCAATTGGAAATTAACCATCTGCTGCAGTGTTTTTATATCTAGATCTCAGATCACTTCTATAGCTCAGGGATAAATCTCAGAAATGGTACAGAACACAAAAGGCAGTTAAAACCATGTGGAAAAAATGCTAAAAATAATGTAGGAAGTGAATTATTTCTTTCACACATCCAAGGATTGTCTGTATCTCGGGGAATAAAAGTATATCAGTCACATTTGGCTCTGGTTCAGAAAATTAATCCTAATGGTTGGCTCTGCTGGGAATTTTAATCTAGCATCCTCTACTCCCTCCCACATGGGATAGCCTGACTGGTGCCTCAGGCCTTAAATCAGCATCTACAGGCTAGGAGACACTGCATTGCTGGCAGGCAGCAAGGCCTTGGAATATCAATGAAGTTCTGTCAGCTAGCAAAAGGGAAATGCACTGGTTTAAAAATATCTGACATGAATATATATTATATGAAGATGAGTTTAAAGTATATAATTTGTTGAAGAACAAATACTCCTTTCTTTAATAGTACATACTGTGCTTAGAAGAATTAGATTGAAAGAGATCCAATCTACAGGTTTAGGGGGATGGTGTAAGTATATGAGTTTCCTCCCTTTCATTCTCCAGAGAGTATCTGTGTTTGAGGTTGCTTCATGAAAAGCAACAAAGAATCTTGTGATAATTTTTATATAAATTTTTATTAGTAAATTTTCTTTGTACAGCAATAAAAACTGGGGAAGTGATCATAGGAATGTGTGTGTGGGGGGGGGGGGGCGGATGGGGGAAGGGGGGGGGGGGGGGGGGGGCGGCGGGGGGGAAAGGAGAGGAGGATGCTTGCCATAGATGCAGGCGAAACGTCAGGAGAAATGCCTCTAGAACATGGCCCTATAGCCCGAAAAACCCACAAGAACCTAGTGATTCCAGCCATGAAAGCCTTCGACTATTATATATATATACAGGGGAAGGAAGGGGGGAGGGGTATCTTCTTCCATTTCTCTTCACAGTAGGGTTTTCTGCTTGTATTCCTTCCTTTTGGGTTGGGGTATTTCTTCAGATTTTCCCCGGTGGTGGGTCACTCCTTGTTTTATATTTATCTTTTGTGTGTGTATATATATGTGTGTGTCCTGCACAAACATATATTTGTATATGGGTATTTATATATACATACAGTCTTCTAATTCCATTCCTTAGATTAGTAATTTCACTTTGTTTTCTTTTAGCCATGTCTTCACTGGTGTCCAATCTGTCATCTTTCTTGGTTTATTTTGTATTTTAGATAGCAGAGATGTTAGTTTATCCATATTCATTGTGTCAAGGATTTTCTTTATCCAGTCTCCTTTTTGTGGTCTTATTTTCAGTTTCCATAATTTTACATAACTCAGTCGTGCTGCCGTGGTCATGTAGACAAATATTTTGTCCTCATTTATACTCCATTGAGTGTCTGTAAAATTTAGCAGGAAATAGCCTGGTTTGAAGGGGATCTTCTTCTTCAATACTCTCTGACAGATGTCATGGATTTCTTTCCAATAGGCCTTGGCTATTTCGCAGTTCCACCATATGTGGAAGAAAGTCCCTTTGCACTTCCCAGACTTCCAGCATCTATCACTAAGGTTTCTGTTGAATTTCACTATCTTGTGATAATTTAAAGTAGAACAATTATATTGCTTCATGAGACTTCATGGACTAGAAAGGGGCTGGGCTGACTTTTTTGGCCATAATAATAATAATAATAATAATAATAATAATAATAATCTTTATTCATACTCCCACCATCTCCCCAACAGGGACTCGGGGTGGCTTACATGAGGCCAAGCCCGAACAACAAATTGCAATAAAATAAGATACAAACAGCATAGCATTAAAATATAAAACATATAAGCATATAAACAATATACACAAAACATAAAGAAAGAAAGAAAAAGGAATAAACCAAACATAATGATAGTGAGTGGGCCGCATGTATATAAAATGATTTAAAAACTCAGGGTGAGATAAAAGAGTAGAATTATTTGTAAGGGAGAACTGTTGAGATTAACTTCACAATTCAGCAGCAGATCAGTTGCACAACTTCAGCGCTTTCCAGTAGCTTCTTCCTGCACAGTATTTTCAGTCAACTGCTCCCACAGCCTGCAGTCACTCTGGAACCCTTTTACAGACACTTGAGCACATGCCCGGCCATTGTCAGTTTTACCATTGTCTTTCCCCCAGTCTAGATGATATTACAAACTTACCACAGCATACAGTTATATCTTGTCTTAGCAGACAGGTTCTTTTAATTACATATAGCCTTCGACGAACAACATCACAGCACAAGGAGAAAGTATACACTGTACATGACTTCCTTATATACAATTCTATACAATTACACATAGCAATCTCTGATTGGTTCCCAACTCATTAACTTAACTCAGACCCAGGATTACATCATTCACAATCACCTGGACTAGGCCAGAACACATTCCCCAAATGATTCCCTATATACAGTTAATGCATGACTCAGCATTTCCAATAGAAGCCTATTAGCAGTGCATGACTCAGCAATACATTGTAAAACCTGACAGAACTCATAGAGAGAATAGTGAAATAAACAGAGCTTTGTACAATGGGGGTGTACTCCTAGGACAAGAACGTTGAGGGAGCAATAGCATAAGATTATGTGACTGACTACTCTCCACAAGAGAGTTCAATACCTTGGATATCTACTCACTCTCTCTCTCTCCCTCTCTCTCTCTCTCTCTTTTTTTTTTTTTACTGTGATTAGTGTTCTGTTTCTAGCTTTCCTTTGTCACAGAGTGAGTCTAAACTGACTGCTAAATCTGGGCCAGTCCAAAGCGTAAATGCTCCAGAATGGCCTTAGAAGCAGCCAGATGCTCCTGGCAGAACCTGCTGCATTACTGCATTGGCAGAACCTACAGAATCTGCTACAGGTCAAGACCACATCAGCCCAGTTGGACTGTCATCTCCCCCACCACATCGCCACCAGAACTGTCATGGGTGCCCCATTCTGATTTCATACGATTAAGAGAAAGGATGGGAGATTGCTCCCTCCTCCCTCATCTTGCTGGTGTCAGAACGGGATGCTCTCAACAGCCAGGAGCTGGTATGGAGCTTTATGACTGTCTGGGAGAACTGGCAGCCACATAGACTTGCTCCATGCAGTGAAAAGGTGATGATGCTGGTGTCCCATCTCAACAGTTGATAGGTCCAAGCCAAACCCAACCACAAACTTTCTAGCATATTCTAGTGTAACCGATGCCACAACTTCCTAGCATATTCCAGTGTAACCACCACAAATTGGCAACAAGTAGCCCAGGGAAAGAGGGAGAGAAGTCAAGGCCCTCCATCAGGTGTGGAGGCAGCAGCAGAGAGTAGAAGGACAGGAAAAAGACTTTCCCCCAATGCTTGCAATGGCAGAAATCTAATTCTCTGTAACCATACATCTTTCTATTGTATAATAACTTGCCTGTGAATAGCACCTCATCCATCAGTGTTTGCTTGAAATTGACTTTCTTTTACAACTCATACATTAAAGCCAAGGTATGTGGTATTTTGTCCATGCTAAGTCAGGACTATTTCACTTTTTCCCATTCTGTCACCATATTGTGACACAAAAGAGAATCTGATCCATAACAATCACAGATTGTGGGCTCACACCTCTGCCTCCACCACCAGCTGCCATTTATTTATTTCTGATTTACAGCATTTATAGTCCCATAGTCTTTAGAATATGTTCAAGGTGATACTACATGTTCCATCTCCCTTCCCACTTTAATCTCTAAACTCTGAAATGTAAAGTCTCATGGCTCAATGGGAACTGGAAACAGGCTGTCTCAAGTTCCAACACAACACTATTGCAACTATAACGTACTACCATTTTGGTTATTAGGATAGGAAGAGGTTTGTCACATGAGTTCTGCTCTACAATTAACAACCTCATAATACTGGGTTAAAATCAGTGGCATGCACCAATTTTAGCCCAGGTCACCCACGGAGCTGGACAGCTCCCATCCCATGATGTCATGCTAGCTCGGTGGGTAAAACAGGGCAGAACCAGTGCATGCTGCCGACAGGGCAACACTGGAGAGCTCCCATGTTGCCATACAGTCTATGGGGGTAAGCCGTACACAACAAGCACACTCACACTTCCCTCCATGTGATCACCCTCCCTTGGATTCGGGCAATGTGGGGCATGGCACACCAGATTCTCCATTCCCCACAACAAAGTGGAGCACTGCTGCCAATGTTCATCAGAGGTATAATGATGTGGTTGATCAGGGGCTGGAAATTTACTGCACCATTTGGCATAGTTGTCATTTCTGAAAGGGGAAGAAGCACTGGGATTATGACGCAGCTGGCTGAGTGTCAGCTGCATTAAGATAACTCTGACCAAAAGGTCATGAGTTTGAAGCCAGCCCGGGTTGGAGTGGGTTTCCAACCAATTGTGGGTAGCCTGTTGTCGACCTTTGCAACCCGAAAGACAGTTGCATCTGTCAAGTAAGAAAATAAGGTACCACCTTAAAGTGTGGGGAGGCTAAATTAACTGATTTATGAGGCCATAAAGAAGACTCCAGCAAGCATTCCAGCGGGGAAGCATGTGGGAATGTGGAAGTGCTTCATCAGAGTCGCAGATGGACAATGAAAGCGACAGCTCCCTGGCGGCCAGAAAAAGTTAAATATAGCCTCTGTGTATGTCTGTATATGTTTGTATGTCAAAAATTGGCATTGAATGTTTGCCATATATGTGTACACTGTAATCCGCCCTGAGTCCCCTGCGGGGTGAGAAGGGCGGAATATAAAAGCTGTAAATAAATAAATAAATAAATCTTTTCAGTGAGCACTGACTAACATTCCACAAGATAGGAGTATTTGGGGGGTGGGGGTGGGAAACTGTGTTAAATTGTAGTGTGGATACACACACTAGACTTTGCATTGGATGGCCATTTGAATGCTTTGTTCTCCTTAATAGAGAAATGCATCTAAACATTACTCAACATTATTTATAGCTATTATTGCCAAGTACATTCTGTTTGAGCATTTGTTATGACCTTTCACCACCTATTAGCACATCTAATTGCAATAGACAGGGCAATTTCTTGGCTGCTGCTGTATGAGATGAGTAGACAGCATTAGCTTGGAGCAATTTCTGACCTTTAACTGCTATATTACCACCCATAATTGAAAATGAAAGTGCAGTTATAGCTGAAAATCATCCCACCGATATGATGTGAACAGTTCTAATTTTTCTACCAGAAATGATAAGTTTTTCACCCATTTCTGAGATGGAAGGTTGGTGTTGAAACTATGGTGGGATGGGTTTTGCAAGTAGCCATGACACCCTTAACTTATGTTGATAGAAAGGGAAAGAACAACGTAGTGCAGTTTGTATTATACTAGTTAGTTTAATTATCCCAAGATGGCTTCTTGCTGTAGTCTTTGATATGTCAAGGGGTCATGCCAGAAATAAATCAGGTAATTTAGATTCAGGAACTCAACTTTCAGTCTTGTAACATCAAAGTGCGCTACTTTAGCATTTGGCTTCCTATAGCAGTAGTTACCTTAAGAATGCATAATTGATGCAAATATGAGATTAAAGGCAGATGAAACAAGAAAGATTTTACACTTTGTCAGTTCTCTCAGAATTTTACTATGGACCATGTTCCATCAATGCATATACTTTCCCTTAGGAATTGAGTCCATTATATAAATAGACTCTGTGTTCTAATTCTATATATTCTGGTGATATAAAAATCTGCTATGCAATGGGAAGATTTGAAACAGATTAAACAAAAAAATAATACCCAGGGAGATGGCCTTTCAAATGATTTCATCACACACAGTAAAATCAGTGTTTCTACATGTTTAAGAAATGGAAACTCACAGTGCCCTTCACGTGACACAGTTTCAACTGTGGAATTGAGGTATTTTGCCATTTCTAAAGTGGAGGTTTTTTCCAATGACTCCTCAAGCAATTGACTATTTTTTTTAATTAAATCCCCACATAGAGATAGGCAAAATGGCCATTTTCCCCATGCCATGTTAATCCCTCTTCCCCATCTATATAAATAAAAATGTAATGTTTGTTTGTGGGATTAACAGAACTCAAAAACCACTGGACGAATTGACACTAAATTTGGACACAAGACACCTAACAACCCAATGTATGTCCTTCACTCAAAAAAATTTGATTTTGTCATTTGGGAGTTGTAGTTGCTGGGAATTATAGTTCACCTACAATCAAAGAGCATTCTGAACCCCACCAACGATGGAATTGAACCAAACTTGGCACATAGTTCTCCGACAAACAGAAAATACTGGAAGGGTTTGGTGGGCAGTGTCCTTTGTTTTTGGAGTTGTAGCTCACCTACATCCATCCGTGGACTCAAACAATGATGGATCTGGACCAAACTCTACACCAATACTCAATATGGCCAAATATGAACACAGATGGAGTTTAGGGGAAAGAGACCTTGACATTTGGGAGTTGCAGTTACTGGGATTTATTGTTCACCTACAATCAAAGAGCATTCTGAACCACACCAACAAGAGAATTGGGGCAAAATTCCCACACAGACCCCCCCTAACTAAAAGAAAATACTTAAGGCCATCCAGTCCAACTCCCTTCACCAGGGCAAGTAAACGTAATCAAAGCCCTCCAGACAAAGAGCCAGCATAGTATAAGCGCCCTTCTCACCCTGAAGGGGACTCAGTAATATGTAAATACAATATATTATATTATTACTATAGCACAATATTAGTATTATATATTACTATATTGCACTATACCATTATACTGTAATATTATTAGTAATATTACATGTAATATAAATATATAATTATAATATCATATTATTATTAGTAGTATTATATTGCATTACATTACAATATTATAAATATTATATGTATATACAATATATTATATATTATATTATAACATATTATTAGAATAGCACAGGAGACAAGGTGGAACTGTCCCCTGGCCTCCCCTCTCTTCGCTCTGGCCCATAGATTTGAAAGGGACCCCTAAAGAAGGACAATAATATGTTGCATGTTCCAGAGTAGGCAAACCACATCAACAGTGACAAAGAAACAACAAGAAATACTGTTTACCCACAAGCATAAAGACATTACATATATTAGAAACCAACACTTTCTCATTACTTTATTTTCCAGATCACCAGACTGGGCCACAGCAACGTGTGGCGGGTACAGCTAGTTTGTAAATAAAATGATAATGCTGTGTGTAAGAGGAGCTAAAATGCACATTTCCCCCAGATAGCCAATGCAGAAACTCTGGGAAAAATTAGGGTTAATTTAAAACCACTTCCTACGATCAGGGATGATTTTTTTCAAAAAAAAAAAGATAATCAAAATCTTAGAGGGGCAATGGAGGAAAAAAAATCTCAGTACAAATGAATCCAGGGAAAGTGCCGCCTTAATAAAGGTGCCTTAAATCTGCTTCAGTGGAAGGAATCTTGAAGGTAATGCTGCCTTAAAGGATACCTGTTTTAAAAAGTGAAATGGGAGGGGTTATTGCCTGCCTATGTGATGGGAATTAAGTGGATGGTTGAGTTAGAAGCTGGAGGAGATGATCTACTGTGATGAGAGTGGGTAAATTCTTCAACTTCTTGAAAGACAGAACCCCATGAAACTCCACCCTTTCCTCCGCTTTCCCTCATTTTCTCCAGCTCCTTGTGATGAAGTCCTATGTTACTTCAGCTGTTGGAAGCTTCTCACAAAATCGTTAAAGCAACATCTTATTTGTTTTTAGTTTTCTTTTATTCTGCACTCCTCCAAAGTGTTTCTTCATAGCCTGATCCAACCAGTCCTAAGCATAGCAGCTTCTAAGATTTCCAATATAAAAGAAAACACTTGTATGAAGAAGTAACATATGTTATTTGACTACAGAATTGGAAAATGTATGGTGCATATAGACCATTAATGAACAACAGCTACAGGGGTAAATTTTTGTTACAGAACATCATTGCTACATGATGACCTTAAAATCATTTTTTTTTTATTGAAGGGAGGGTTTTAGGGTGTTGTCAGAGCTTCACTTTTGAAGGTGTTTTACCTATTCTCTCATTCTTGGATGCTTCAAGGAGTTGTGATTTAATGTATTGTCAAAGGCTTTCATGGCCGGAATCACTGGGTTGTTGTAGGTTTTTTTCGGGCTGTATGGCCATGGTCTAGAGGCATTCTCTCCTGACGTTTCGCCTGCATCTATGGCAAGCATCCTCAGAGGTAGTGAGGTCTGTTGGAACTAGGAAAAAGGGGTTTATATATCTGTGGAATGACCAGGGTGAGACAAAGGACTCTTGTCTGCAGTG
>NW_026847660.1:63621076-63961152 GCF_025583915.1 Anolis sagrei ordinatus | reverse complement strand
CATGGCTCCAAATGGTGAAAGTGTCATCCACATATCTGAACCATATCGTGGGCTTTTTTGTTGCTGTCTCCAAGGCTTGTTTTTCAAAGTGTTCCATGTAGAAATTAGCTATGACCGGGTCGAGAGGGCTCCCCATAGCTACTCCATCTTTCTGTTCGTAGAACTCATTGTCCCACTGAAAGTAGCTGGTGGTGAGGCAATGGTGAAACAGAGCTGTGATGTCTTCTGGGAACCTCCTAGTTCCAACAGACCTCACTACCTCTGAGGATGCTTGTCATAGATGCAGGTGAAACGTCAGCAGAGAATGCCTCTAGACCATGGCCATACAGCCCGAAAAAACCTACAACAACCCAGTTGTGATTTACTTTGAGGGGGCATTTTCCACTTATTGCCACAGTGGGGGAGCCACATACAATCTACTAGTTACATTTTCTTCATTTCTTTTATATACATAAATGAAAAGAACATTTTGTTACATTCTTCAATTGCAATGGAAGTTTTTGCAACTGATATTACATAGGTCACCATAGTGCAAAAGTCTGTTCTGTTGACCACACTTTTTGGGCAAACGGTGTGCCTTCCTCTTTTCAGAAGAAAATTGACATAAAGCAAATAATTTACAGCCTTTTTCTTCTGAATCTCTAGAAAGCGCCTGACAATGCAGGCCAAAAGAAAAATAACTTCCCTTTGGAGAAAGGGAGAAAAATAGCTTCAGTTCTAAGGACATAATAAGAAAATCCTTATCCAAAGAATGAGATAGTGCTTTGTAGATGGCTAGCACATATTTATAATTCATGCTTGACACTGCTGATGGTGTGTTGAATTTTTTTTGTCATTGCTGCCACAGAAAAGAAAAAGGAAACAAAGAAACAGATTCTGTGCTATTTCACTAATTCTTCATTGAATTTCCAGTATCATTGACATCAGCATCCATCACACTTCTCCTTCTCATTTTATCCTAAAAGTCCTGTAATGCAAGTTGAGCTGAAAGGCAATTCAGCTTGACTGGGGAGAGATCTGAACCTGGATCTCACTTAGTGCAGCATCCTAAACATGACATCACATTACTAAGGACTTCATCAAATGAAGGTTCGGAAATCAGAGGACTGTAGGGGACAGAGGGGGAAACTGTGGGGCAGCATCCAGCTTGTACCTTGACCATGATTGGTCATGGGATGCCATTACACAAAATTTCCCAGCTGTTACCGGTCTCCTCCTATGCTGTCCCCTGCTTCTTCAATGAGGATATGGGTAGTCATCCATATCCTCAGGGGTCCCTATTAGTGCACTGTCAGCATGCTGCTGGGATCGAACCCAATGGAGCCCTGCTGGAAGTAACCCTGTGTAGTGGAATCTACCTTTAAGACGACAAGGCCGAGGCCTGCATGACAGTGGCTGTCATCTTGGAAGGCAGGCAGAGACAGGAGGAGGAGTCAAGCCGACTCCTGATTGGGTATAGCAATTGGGGGAGGAGTCGGTTGAGAGAGGGAAATAAGCTGTCAGCTTTTGACAGAGGGAGAAGTGTCTTGACATCAGACACAGAAGGATGAAATGTTAAGATAGGAAGTTACAGTAGGGATCTGACAGGGAAAGAAAGTTTTAAGTGAGCCTTTAGAATAGGGAATAAGCAGTAGACAAGGGCTAAGGTTACTGGATTGAGAGGATCAGTAACAGAAAGACTTGTCTGTTATACTGAGGAAAAGTATAAGAGAGCTTATTAGCCCTGTGGGGAAGACAGACAGGAGTCTGTTCTCCAAGTGTTACTGTTTCTAAAGATAGAGCAGTGTGTTTAAGGAATCTCACAGTTGATAAAAGCTTTACTGTCAGTGGAACTACTTGTTTAAGTAACTAAGTCTCTACATCTGAATTACGCTTCTGTACCGCTCATTATATGAGTAGCTGTTTGTTTAAAGTTCAATAAACCCTTTCTAGTTCACTTTTAACTGGTGTCAGCTTCAGTGTGTCAATCTCCACAGAACTAACTCAGTCTACTAAACCATTTTAAAGTCCAGTCATCCAGTGAAGAAACAATAGAAGAATTAAGAGCTCAAACACACCTTACCTACAGCACATTCACACCTTTGGTTCCTCAGGCCAATAGAAGCTGAGGTGGTGGCAGTTATATCTACCAAGCAACATCGGTCATTGACATATTTAACATAGGGTCAGCCTCTAAATTGCATTATACTGGTGGCAGTGGTGGGATTCTTTGTTCCCCCCTGCCCTAGATATCCTTAATTTTATTATACCCTGCATCATATGAAGGGCTACAGCAGACTCTGTCCTGGCAGCACACTAGGACAGGGAAAACCACCCATCTGATGAAATTGTAGGTCCAACACTCTAACTCAACACAGCACTGCCTCAAAATTATTATTATTATTATTATTATTATTATTATTATTAAATCCCATTTTATCTCTCTTGCAGGTGACTCAAAATGGTTTAGCATGCAAACAGCAGCATACAATTTAAAATATACAATTATGTAAACATTAAAACAGGATTAAATATAAGCAGTATTTTTTTTTAAAAAATCCCAGTTAAAAACCATTAAAACATATTCAAAGAAGTGTATATTCCTGCTTGAAAAATTCTGTTACTTTTACTGTACTTCAAGTGGCTTCTCTCGGTATTATTCACATTTGTAGAGCATGTTTATTCCAGATAAATGGAGTTTGGAGTTGCTTTTTAATATGATTTAGTATTCTAGTTTCCAGAATCTCAAAAGAAATAAGATAACATTATAGTTAGTTTGTGGGATTAACATAACTCAAAAACCACTGGACAAATTGACACCAAATGTGGACACAATACACCTAACGGTCCAACAAGTGTCCATCACCCATAAACACATGCACGCACACATACACGCACACACACGTGCGCGCGCACACATGCACACACAAAACTCCAATGGAACAGACTTAAAGACCCAGCAAATACACCATATATACATATACACATACACTCATATACATATGCACATGCTCACATTCATACACACACACACACACATATACACAAACACACACAAATATACACCTATACATACATACATTTACATCCACACATATATACATATACACACAAATGAACACATTCATATATACATATACATTCACACACATATACATATCCACATACATACATATACACACAAAAATGGCCTGGGTAACAACGGAAAAATTTGTTTCTAAAATCGATTCGTTTTTTGGGGTTTTTTTGCGTTTCGTTATTTAAAATAATTACAAAATTTTCCTTTTAAAAAGTTCAATATTTACGAAATTTCGTAAATGTGAAAAAAAATTACAAAACATTAACGAATCGATTTCCGAAACAATAACGAATCGATTCGTTAATGGCGGACGCGACCGCGAAATACGCTAAAAAACCTCCAAAAACTTCTGAAGCTTCCCTCTCCCTCTGTTGTTGACTGTTGGTGTGATATTATAAATTTTTTTCACTAATTAAACAAAAAACAACCATAAAACTTGCCCCAGACATGCGGAAATAATAACGAAACGACCTCAAAACAATAACGAAACGAATACAATAACGAAATACGAAGCATTTAAAAAACTATTTAAAAATTCGTTTTTTAAAAAATTGCTCCAGAATGGTTCGTTATCGTTTTGTAATTGAAAAAATTAACGAATTATTAACGAACTACGCATTAACGAAACGAAACCGCCCAGCCCTAATATACATACAGACTTAAAGACCCAACAAATACACATCATATATACATACACATATATACACATACACTCATATACAAATGCACACATTCATACACACACACACACACATACACAAACACACACAAATATACACATATACACACATACATTCACATGCACACACATATACATATCCACATACATACATATATACATACAAATATGCATATAGACAAGCACGCACATATGCATAATATGCATGTACACATATAAACACACAAATTATTATTATTAAATTATTAAACTTTATTTGTACCTCGCTAGCATCTCCCGCAGGACTCGATGCGGCTTACAAAGGCAACACAACAACAGCAAAACAATAACAGTACAATTTAAAGCAAAATAAAACATAAGCAATAAAAAATACACATATATATACACACACATATATTATATACCCATATATATATGCAAACACACATACACAAATATATACACACACATGCACACATATACACACACACACACACAAAACACATACACAGACTGGGCCACAGGGACATTACTGTAAAAATTAAGGCAAGCACCAAATGGTGGAGAAGCAGTGTGTTTATATGAAGCTACTTGCTTCCCTGTTACTTTAAACACATTAAAACTATTTCTTTCAATTTTTGAAACACACACACACATACACACACACCATGCCACTGGCATCACAAGACATAACATGAGCCAACACTTGAACCAAATGGTACTGCTTCTTCACCATTTGGTGCTTGCCTTAATTTTTACGGTAATGTCCCTTTTGGTACATGAGTGAATTTTTAAGCATCTTAACTCTTTTCTTCGACAAGGAAGTTGTTGTGGTTTATCATATCTCCAGAAAACTCCAACTAAGTTTTGAACTTGGCAGCAATTTGATCAATGCACATTTCTCTACTGGAGAAATGCCCTGAGGTTTCAATGCAATACATACTAATTTGGAATGAGTCTAATTTCACCCAGTGTGATCTATTTCTAGCCATAGTATTGTACTGTGAGTACCAATAAATGGCATTGAAAGCAAAGCCTAGAGGTCAGAGTTCAAAGCAACAGGGAATGTCAACATATTATAACCATGCTTATTTCATCAAATTATGACATGCTGTGTATACATGTTTCTTAACTGTTGAAATGTGAGACACCACTCATTAATTCACAGTGACTTAAAAAAAACCCTGAGCCTATGAGGCCTATTCATTCACTAAAACTAAACACTATGGGTATCTTCCTGAAGTTTTACATTTCTTAAGTTCAAAAAAATTCCTTAAAATACAGTTAAAACAATCAAAGCTTTAGCAACACTGAACAGCAAAAAGTTAAGAAATCCAGAAGCTTCAAAATGCACATTGCACATGATCTAGATTCCAAAGTTTGTTTTCATGGCATAGATGCCATTTCAAGTGCATATATATCTGTAGCCAGTTTCAACAGCTTGCCTAAACACATACATTGCAAACAGTGATTCTAGGATGTCATTGTGTACCAAGGTGGATGGGGTGTACTTGAGGTGATGTCAGAAATCAGTAATTAATTTATGGAAATTATTTCCAGACTTGGAAGACCAATGTATTCCCCGCCTTACTGAAGACTCAGGGGCGGCTCATCCATTATGCAAAGTAAGCGGTCGCAGTACACTTTTTTTGCCAGCGGCACAGAGGTGCCTATATAAATGCCCCTCAACCACCACTTGAGGAGCGCTCCCTTGGCTCACAACAGCCCTAGCAGTCCGAGGGGAGCCTCGGCTTCCTTGCCTCACTGCTGGGTGATCCTCTTCCTGAAGGGGCCGGGCCCTTGAGCCTCACCTAGCCCCTCTCGTTCCTGCTCCATATCAATTATTGGTTGGGGGGGGGGGGCACCAAAATACTGTTTGCTTACCATTGAAAATTACTTAGAGCCGCCTCTGTGAAGACTCCTCTGAAGGCTATAGCCAGCCGAATGGCATGGACAAAAACAAAGAACTTTGGTCACCTCAGGCTAAACATTTGTATCTAAATGTATGGGGAAAACGGGAGGTATAGCTATTTGGCTTTCTGATGGAAATCTGTGGGGCAATCTGAATTTCATAAATCTCAATTTAGATTTGTGGTTGAGATCAGATCATAATAGATCTGTATCAATGCAGATTGATAATATGTTTTTACTAGGCTTGTTTGATTTAAAAAATGGTTCAAAACTGATGGTTCGGATCTAAAGTCAATTCCGATTTTCACAGAAAAAAAGTTCAAAACTTTTCAAAACTTCCGAGACTTCTGAATCCTTTGTTAATGATTTCAAAGTGTTATTTTCTGTTTCATTGGGTGGTCTTTACTTTGAAAGTAGTTGTTTTATTCCGGGGGGAGGGGGGGAGTGGAAGCAAAGGGAAGAAATCCATCCAAACTGGGTTAAACTGCGGCTCTCACCCACGACTGATGAGGGAGAGAAAGGAAACTGAAGGAAATCCATCCACACCGGGTTTAACTGCGACTCTTGCCCAGGACTGACATGGGAGGGAAAGGAAACCTAAGGAAATCCGTCCACACTGGTTTGAAAAGCTGAATCATTTCCAACTCACTTACTGATTCGTAAGAGAAATAGCAGAAAAAGCTTCGGAAGGGCAAACGGACTTCTGGTTTCCTTAAAAACTGCAAAATTGCTTCAAAAAGGAAATCTTTCCAAATTTATTCCTAATTACAAAGATTCCGACTGAACCTAACCATGCCTAGTATTTACTTACTTACTTACTTTGGTGAAGTGGTGAAGCAGGAGCTGAAAACCATAATATTTTCTGTTCCCTATTTCCTGACAATTTCCATCTTGAATTATATACTTTGCAACTGTCTACTTTGAAACAAAGTGCAGTAGCACTTTAACATTAAGGTATGGAGTTGCCAAATGCCAGTGTATATGCTTACTACAATAGGCACTGAAAATATAAGATTGTCAAGGGAAATAGAAAAGAAATACTTAAAATGGCTTTCCTCTTGCAGTGTGTGTGTATGTGTTTACTGCCTCTTGATCTATTCAGATTCTGCAGTTTAGCTGAGTATTACAGACAGAGTAGATGTATGGCCAGCATTTCCTACAATAAGATAACAATGTTAAATAGTAGAGTTCCCCATCCTCTCAATGTCGCACTGCAGTCTTATAGTTGGGCAAAATCCCAAGCATTTGTGTTGATAAGAGGAAGATTGATATCTTTTCCTATTAACTAACTTGGTGATAAGATAAGAATAGGCAACTTACAAATAGGATTTGTTTCAATTCAGGATGGAACACAGTGAGCCTCTCTTTCCAAATAATTATTTGCATGAATAATAGAAGTGAAAAAGAAAGTAGACAATGTCAAGTCATGTCACTGACATTCACATATCAAGCTGTGGATGTGATATAAGAGTAAAATTTGCACACTTTTAAGACTGTGTGTCAGCCCCATTAGGTTGACACACTAGGTTTAAGCTCTCATTGGACACCACAGAATTTAATTCCCAAAAAAGTATATTTAAGACTGCATTGAAAAAAACCCACAATAGTCATAACGGAACTCTGATTTTTTCCCCATTTTATCAAGTGGCTAATTACTGTTTAGTGTTGCAGTCCGCCCATCGAAGCCTCACAAAATTATGGAAAACGTTTTTAGAATATTTTTTTTCTCTGTTGCACAATTTTAACCTCCCCCCACCATTTTTCTTTCCCATGCAATTCCATAGTGTGACTCGGTTATGGGTAACAATCTAACAGATAAACCATTATGAAATAGAGAAAGCATTTTAGTGTCAAAGTCTTCCCAGCCAGCATGATGTTTGAGTAGACACTCAATTAATCTAATTCATATTTTTAAGGTAGACTGCACTAATGTATAGATAAGCTAACTATTCTGAAGATACTAAAATCTGAAATGATGTTTGTGACATTCAGCCTCATCACATGTGAAAAAATAAACATTCCAGGATGCCTTTGCCCCAGTTCAATCACAGAGCCCCAAGCTGCCCATCAGATGACATAGGCTGACTTCTAGTGAGGCTCTGTGGGTGAATTGGGGTGGCAGCATAACAGGATGCTGCGCTGCCAACATGTTAGCCTCCCCTACAAGAAAGGAGATTCCATCTGAACATGAGGAAGAACTTCCTGACTTTGAGAGCTGTTCAGCAGTGGAACTCTCTGCCCCGGAGTGTGGTGGAGGCTCCTTCTTTGGAAGCTTTTAAACAGAGGCTGGATGGCCATCTGTCAGGGGTGATTTAAATGCAATATTCCTGCTTCTTGGCAGGGGGTTGGACTGGATGAGGTCTCTTCCAATTCTTTGATTCTATGATTCTATGATTCATTAGGAATAATGGGGCTACCATGGGATTAAGCCATATGGCAATGCTTCCCCACATGTGATGGGAAAGCGTTAGCTACCAGCCGGGGTGCTGGGATTACCCTACTGCTGCCCTGTTTTGCCCAGAGTCTGGTGATGAGGTCCATTGCTTTCCTTTTCTACTGGTGTATTGAGACAGTTTTGTCTTTTCATCTTTTTGGATGAGGTATGGGATATTAGAGTGGTAGAGTATAATATTAAGACTGGGAGATAATATTAGAACTGAGAAATGCAGATTCAAACTATCAACCAGTTATGAAACACAATATGGTTTTGGCAACTCAACACCTCTGGCAACTCAACACCTCTTGCCCTTTCATGATTATTTTTTTGTGTTCCTTTCAGAAATGGTGAAAAATTCAGTTCACTTTTACAAGAACTTACCATATTTTACAAATGTTTCCATATTCAAGACAGAACTTCAAAAATATTATTATCATTATTATTATTAAACTTTATTTGTACCCCGCTAGCATCTCCCGAAGGACTCGATGCAGCTTACAAAGGCCAAGGCCTCAACACAACAACAGCATAACAAATACAACTCAAAGCAAATCAAAACATAAAGCAATAACAACAAAGCATTACACCATAACACAGTAAAAACTAGGGCCGGGCCAAGTAATGGGTACAGATTAAAAAGTGCTGGGTGTGACAGGTGGTATGTTGGATTTCAGGGCAAGTGCAATGTGCAGAGAATCTTAAACTCTAATAAAGTGCTTCTGGGACATAATGCTGGAGTATTCCTATTCCGGAAAGGCACATCGGAATAGCCAGGTCTTCAAGCTCTTCCTAAAGACTGCCAGCGTGGGGGCTAGCCTGATGTCTTTGGGGAGGGTGTTCCAAAGTCAAGGGGCAACTACAGAAAAGGCCCTGTCCCTCGTCCCCGCCAAACGTGCCTGTGACGCAGGCGGGATCGCGAGCAGGGCCTCTCCGGAAAGATATATAAGCGAAACTAAAACCAATAGATCTAGGTATCCAGGGCTTTGACTATTTAATTCTTAAAAGTAAAGTTTGAATCCTTATACATTCAACAACGTTAGCTGAAGAATTAATGAACATCATATTAGAAATAATTTGAGATTTCAAAACAGTTCAATGTGAGAGAAAGTGCAATTGAGAGATTTCTTTCCTCACAAGTTGCTTTAAGACATTTTTGGATATTATTGTATTTCCCTGCCATCTTTTCCTTTCATTTCCTGAGAAGATAATGGTCATTAATTGGTGTGTGCCAGATTTACAACACAGTCCTCTTTATATTGTCGAAGGATTTCATTGCCGGAATCACTGGGTTGTTGTAGATTTTTTCGGGCTATATGGCCATGTTCTAGAGGCATTTCTCCTGATGTTTCGCCTGCATCTATGGCAAGCATCCTTAGAGGTAGTGAGGTCTATTGGAACTAGGAAAAAGGGTTTATATATCTGTGGAACATTCACACCTAGCTCCAGCAGACAAAAGTCCTTTGACCACCTTGGTCATTCCACAGATATATAAACCCATTTTCCTACTTCCAACAGACCTCACTACCTCTGAGGATGCTTGCCATAGATGCAGGCAAAATGTCAGGAGAAATGCCTCTAGAACATGGCCATATAGCCCGAAAAAACCTACAACAACCTAGTCCTCTTTAGGTTGTGAATTTGGAATA
This sequence comes from Anolis sagrei ordinatus, assembly GCF_025583915.1. NCBI lineage: Eukaryota > Metazoa > Chordata > Lepidosauria > Squamata > Anolidae > Anolis > Anolis sagrei. The sequence goes on along the minus strand of NW_026847660.1, from coordinate 63,951,442 downwards.
TTGGATTGTATGTTTTTGAGTACTTCACCAAAATTAATGAACATCATATTAGAAATAATTTGAGATTTCAAAACAGTTCAATGTGAGAGAAGGTGCAACTGAGAGATTTCTTTCCTCACAAGTTGCTTTCAGACATTCTTGGATATTATTGTATTTCCCTGATCAGACACAAGGGCAATGATCCCATACAACTGGGGTTTACAAAATGAAAATGTCACAATGTTCCTAGCCAATTGGGGCAAATAAAGTTAAGAATGCTCTTCCCTGAGTATCTAATCTAGATGAATATCACCATTTCAAGGCTTTCATACTGAATAAGGTGGCATCTGAACACAGTGGGGACAAGATGATTGAGTCTTATGCTAATGTCACCTGAAATTAATTAGGTTCACATTGCCCTTTTGTTTTGATCATAAACACAACACTGAATGGCCTTAATGTGAAGGAATATGTATAAAACTCTTCTAAATTGCAATTGTAGTAGATTATGAGGATCTAAACATACATATTATAATTTCCCATACAACTTTAATCACTAAAAATACATTCAACAGAAAAGGATTTATGGTTGGAAGCTCTTTCAGTCTGTGGAAAATAGTCTATCGACTGAAAGGGCCCCCAAACATAATTTGCACCTGAAAAAGCCATAGCCTTTAGGGTAATATGTTAGGCATGTCTGTTGGAAGCAAGGAGGCATTAAAGCTTGTACAGATTGATTAGTGAGAGGGAGCTCTAGAGGGCATGCCTTCCCTTTTGTGCCACCTTTTTGTTTTTTCTTTGATCTATGCACTCAAGCCTCTTTTTTTTCTCTCTGACTGCAGAGGTTACTTTCCTCTCCTTTCAAAAAGTTAATTACAATATATACTCAACTCATGTATTTAAGTCAAAATTTATGCCAAAAATTGAACCCCAAAACAGGAGTCAAATGATATACAGGCTTGAAACAGTAGATGTGTGCGCTCTGCTACCAGTTGTGGCTTTTTTGAATGTCTGAGCAAGAAAACAACAATTGTGGCTCTTTGGTACTGACCATTCTTGGTGAGAACAGTTGAGGGTGTCAGAGTTTATTTTATGGTAGGCTTCTCAGATGGACCCTTCACTACCCACACATGGTTATCTGCATCTGTAATGATTCTTACCTCGTAGGCCGAAGTAGGAGCCTGAGATATCTGTAGGCAGGCCTCCATTTTGGGAGTGTAAGTATAGGAAGCAGACATCTTGGGAGTGTAAGAGGAGAAGTGGGGAGGAGCTGGGGCTCTCTCTGGATTGGTTAGGACAGTTGGGAGGAGTTAAGCACTGAGAGGGAAAAGTGTCAACTTGACAGAAAGAGGAGATTAGTTTTGGGAACAGAGAAGAGAGGTGGATTTTAGTGAGGTGAGAATTTTCTGTGAGAGAGCATTTGTGACAGGCGAGTCTGCATTATTGGCCAGGAGGGTCAAAGTAGACACTTGGGTGCTTGTGTGGGTTTTTACACAAGTGGTTTGCTCTCTGGAGTCAGAGTAGTTTAGCTTTTAGAGGACTCTGCTTAGAGTGTAGCTAATTGCTCTAGGGACAACCTGATTAGGTTAGTCTGTGGAACTCACTGCTGCTGGGTTTATTGTAGAGTGAGGAGTGTTACTCATATTTAAGCCAAGTAACCTGTTTGAAGTAACCATTAAGATTATTGTACCTCAGTTACCAATTAAGCTTGTGTGCCTCATTGAAGAAGATAGTTGTTTGTTCTTATCGGTAAATCTGTTATCTATTTCAACTTTTAAAGAAGCCTCAGTGGTGATTCATTCCTGTGGGAATAATTCTAGCCGTTTTAACATCTTTACATCACAGTCATCTCAGGGAGCTAAAGGAGAGCTGGTGGGCAGGAAGAAGATTACCTCAGGGAACCATTCTTTAATATTCCCAAATTATTTTGGGTGGTGGCAGCAACTCTACCAGAGTATACACGTTACCTCAACATACATCTAAACGCTCCGTGCCAGAATTATATTGGTGTCCAGTTGGGGGGTTAGGAATCAAGATCCTTTATACTGATTCTTTTATAGTGGTGCCAGCAGGTGGGATATATTAGAAAATATAATCCCCAGGATCCTGACTTTGTTATAATTGGTGGCAGCAGCATGATGTGTATTCTGGAGTTATAATAATACACCCTTAGATGTTAAAGCATCTAATGCACTTGTCTCCTTCCTAACTCCCCAACAGGCTGGCTGTGATGGAGCAAAATAGAGCCAAAGAAGGCAAGCAAAAGAAATCAGCAGCTCCTTCAACAAAATATTTCTCAGAATTGCTGAATGGATTTATCCATTCAGATGGATTCTTCTTCAACAGGCAAAAGATGAGAAATCAGCAGTCTCTTGAGATGTGTGTGTGTGTCCCCACTTCACCACTCATCAGTTGCATGCTTGCCTCCTTAGAGAAGTTGGGCAGACAAGCAGGCTGATACAAGCAACTGAAGAGTGGTGGTGGCAAAGTGTACCCAGAGAAGGTAGGCAAATGATGAGAAATCAGCAGCTCCTTCAGAGAAATATTCCTCCTGGTGTAACTTCATTCATCATTTGGCTTGACCCTATACCCCACCACATGTCCTACTGCAGTTCAAGACACTCCTAATTTGTTGTCCTCTGCCTGCCTTCTGGTGAGCACTTATGGTTGACCTATACATGGGTCATGCCAAAATCCATGATTTCTGGCTCCCAAATCTGCCCTCAACTTATACGTAAGGTCAATTTATACATGAATATAACATTTATTGTTCTCTGTTTAGATGCCTCAGGATAGCTTACACCCACATGAGAACCAGCTTTATGAAATCTTCTACTGAAATTTAAGTAATCTTTTAAAGTAATCTCCTTTTCTATCCCAAATGGATTTCCAGAAATCATATAAAAGTTTTACCTTCTTTGTGTTACCTTACTTTTTTAAAATTATTTTTTTTATTTGAGAAGAGAAAATACAATTATATAGACATATACTATACATTTCCTTCTCTTTTATTTACATTCACCCCTGTGCTCTCCTTCTCCAGAGCCATCTCTTTTCTTAAAGTCCCACCAAAATATCAGTTCTTCATTTGGAGGTAAATTCCCATCTTCTTTTTCCAATAATTTTTCTAGAAATTTTCTCCAGATACTTTCAAAGTCATTTTTTTACATAATCCCTTCTTTACTTTTAAGTTTGATGTTAGCTTATCGTTCAGTGCCATTTTCCAGACTTCTTTATACCATTCATTAATCTGTATTTTCATTGCCCCTTTCCAATATTTTGCAATTAATAGTCTAGCTGCTGTTAATAGCATATCTATTTAAAAAAATCCCTCTTATCTTTCCCATCCTCTTTTTTTTTAATTAAAAGTAATATTTCTGCTGGATTCCCCCTAATTTTTATATACATGATATTTTCTATTTCTGTTATAACCAATTCCCAAAAATCTTTTACATATTTGCAGTCCAACCACATATTCATGTAGGTTCCAATTTCTTGACATCCTCGCCAACATTTTTCATTATTGTTCTTATTTATAATGTTTAACCTTCTCGGTGTTGAATACCATTTCCAAATTAGTTTGTAATAATTTTCTTTTATTCTAATTGACATGTTTTATAAGTGTCTTGCTTTCCATATCTCTTCCCATTCTTTTTCAGTTATCGTTGTTCCTACTTCCTCCTCCCATAATTCTCTTAATGTTAATCTTTTCTTTTTTCCTGTGTCTTTAATTAGTATTTTATATATTTTACTTTTTGTTCCTTTTAATTGCTCGCCATTTTCTCTTTTTAATTCTTTTATTATCAAATCCTCAAATTGTGTTATTTGTTTCCCAGTTTTATTTCGGACCCACCAATTGTTATTCCATTTTTCTAATTGAATCCAATGGAGCCAAGAAATGTTTATTCCCCTCAATTCTTTTCTCATATTTACCTTTTCCATTTTACGTTCTATCCAATTTCCTACCCCTTTTAGTTCCCTTTTTTCTAATTCTTTATCTAAAGTTCCTTTTAGTGCCTTTGGAAAATCTTTTTCCATTATTATTGGTGTTAAGACCGAATTCTTATTGATTAGTTGTCCTTTATACTTGCTCCATATTTCCATTATATTTCTTAATGATATATTTCCAATCTGTTTTATCTCTTTCTTTGAAATTTCCTTAAAGAATATGTTGTCCTTTCTCCACTCAATTGCCTTATTCCCTGCTTCCATCCATTCCCTTTGTGTTACCTTACAAGGGCATCATACACATTTCCCTTCTGTTTTCTATAACAAGCTCATGTTGTATTGGCTATGCTGCACTTTGCATGATAGAGATCAATGCCTTCGTTATGAAAATTTGGAAGATTCTTTCTGTAAGAGAATGTCCACTTTACCATGAGGCAATGAAAATTTGAAGCCCACCCCTCCCTGACGTTGTTGGGAGAGGAATAGCAAATTACTGTTGGAAAGAAACTACTTTGTCAACTAGTTTAACTTCTGGTTTTGAAAGATGGGATGTTTTATGTGGCAAGTTATCTGTGATGTAATGCCCATTTATAGAAATGCATAAACTTTGCCACAATATGAAGTCTTTCCACTCCAGCCCAAACACCCTGCTTCAGATCACTTTGGTCAATGCCCATTGTTTCTCTTTGTCAGATTGAAAATAGAGTGCTATAAAGAGAACATGAAATAATTGATTGCCCTCCAATGAAAATGCCCTTGATTTTAAAGTCACACGTGACAGTCACTCTGCTTCTCAAGCAACTCTGCCATACAAGCAAGATAGGCCATCAGTCATATAAGTAAAATGCAATAGTTCTTCATTAGATGGGACATTTTTCATGTTGACATCTGCAGTTTGCTCTTCTCTGTTGTGGAAGCATATGATAACAATATATCTAAATGATGGTTAAGCCAGCAGCATTCACAGTAAAAACAAAGACAAAGAGGCCTCACGGTAGATGACATCAATTCTCCATCCCTCTTAGACTCTGTTAAACTGATCTGTAATGTGTAACATGAGTATAGACTCAGTGGAAGTGACAGATGTAAAGATCACATAGAGGATCAACTGACTGCAGAAGATCTTAATGAATTTATCAGGAAAATAGCTTAAGAATGAGAGAATAAAATGTGAAAAAGAAATATGTGTTGTTTATGAACTGTACCTGAATCAATAGATTCTATATGCCATTGTATGTTAGCAGATATATAGCAGACTATGTACAAAAGTATCAGGTATTTCCTTAAGAACAAATTAATTACTTTACAAAGAGCTTCCTTCTGTAATACACCATAACTCTCCTCTATCTTCCGGCTTTCTTACCTCAGCTAACTCTCGGCTCCTACTACTCTAGATCCCTGACCATGGTCTGTCTCTCTTCTTTTACTTTCAATGATGTCCTTATAAATGGTGCATTGATCATGGTGGGAAGATCCCAGACAGAGGTGGTCATTCCAAATGCCTCCTTTGTCTGGAAGAGGAGCACATCATACAGGCTCGTTCACATTGCAAAGCCTTTATGGTCAAACCAGGTGAAATTGTGAATCTCATTGTAAACCCCTGCTCTAAAAGCATGCACTGATGACATGATGGGCCTCTCTTCACTTAAGGCCCTCACTAAGGCCTCATCTTCAGCTACTACTGATATCATCCTTGGCTTTCTCTTCCCCATTGGTCCAATCATCAGTATCAAATGTTCCACTGACATCAATGTCCACCTCTTCAATGTCATTGGCACTGCCACCTTCAGCTTCATTTGTCTATTTGCTCAGTCACAACCTGGTGCCATAACCCCACGATGATACAGGCCCCTCCTTCTTTTCTGAGGTCATGTCATATGGACTTGGAGGATCAGTCATCTTCATTTTCCTTGGCTTATCAACTTCACCTCTCTCCTGATCCCAGATTGACAGACCTTGATGTCCTTTCCCCAAGAGACAATTTCAGATCCTTGTCAACCAAATGCTTCATTTTATACATGCACTTGCTAATGCCACATCTTACCTCTACCACTGACAATCATACTTTAAATGAGATCCAATATCAGGTACCATATCCTACAGTATTTCTTCTCCTTCCATATATTGTTCAAGTTTTTAAAATTTATTGGGTTTCCCCTTCCTTTATTGCATCAACAATTTCTCTGTGGCCTGTTTTGTGAAGCAAAACTCTGTTATTGTGAATATAGTCTAGTCATGGACCTCACCATACAGCTTTGGTTGATCAGTAAGGCAAAGAACTTGACAGCACTTGTCAAGACCCAGAAGCCTCAAGAACGCCAAACACAATATAAAAGATCCAAACACAGGTTTATTGAACACAAAAAGGCTTTAGAGACACTTGCTTCAGTGTCTCTAGCACAAACTAAAAGTATTTAGCAACCGCTACGTAAAAAACTCAACTTAAATATAATCCGGATTATCCCGGAGTATATTCTGGGATAACGAAAATATACAGCAATCTGCTTGTAATTCAAAATGTCCAAAAGACACCAAAAAACAATGTGGGAGCAAGCAAAATCAGAGTCCAAAGGCAGTCCGTAGTCCAGGCACATCTGAAGTAAGAAGAAGCAGTCCAAAAAATGTAGTCGTTGTCAAAACGCTGTCCGGAGTCAAACAGGGAGAGTTGTAGTCAGCACTTACGAAGTATCAGCCAGAAGTCATGGAAACACGAAGATCTGTAGTCCAAGGACCCAAGCTTGAGAGTAATGGCAGGGACAAAGATACACACCCAAAAAAAACACTTTGCCTTCTACAAAGACCCATTGAAACCAAACCAACTTATAGCCTAAAGCTCCTCATCAGAGGATAAACTGCTCCCCACCCTTTCATCATCACTTTCAGCTGCCACATTCCCTGCAGCTGAGCACTGCCTCCCATCTCTCCAACTTTGCCAGCGTCTGTCAAGACTTAGGTCCTCCCAAGTGTTCCCTGATAGCCACTCTCCTGCAAACCCCTCAAAGTCATCACTGGAGGTAGGCTGAGTACAGATATTCCTAATTTCCTGTACATGGGTCCAGTCCAAATCACCCTCCTCCTCAATGTCACTCCCAGTCCCATCACTCCTTTCAAAACCCATAAAATCTTCATCTTCTGTTGGAGCGCTAAATATATTACGGATACGCTTCCTTTGGAGCTCCTCATCAGATTCTTGTTCACGAGTAGCCCGCTTAACTCTCCTGCTTTTTTCTCCTTCTCCCATTTCACAGTTTGAGAAAACCTCGAAGGATTCAGAATCAGTTGGAGCCATGAATATGTCTCTAATCCGCTTTCGCTGCTGCTCCTCCTCCAACACCTGCACAGCCCTCTTCTCCCTTCTACCGGTAGTAGGAACGTTACTATCACGCTGTACTACAACAGCACTAGCCACAAGGTCTATTCTTCAGCATCATTGCTATCTAAAATCTCAAATTATGCCAACTGCTTGAGTCGTGCCAAAAGCTTTTTTAAGGAAATCATTGTCCCCAACATTTAGCATCTCTCTGATGAAGATTAGAAAGTTGTTTCAATCCTAAAGCAAGAAGCAACCATCGGAAACAAATGGCTGAACACAATGTCCATCCTCAGTGTTTAGTGTCATGTCATCTTCAGTGACATTAGATGCTGGGTAGTCATGGAAATGGGAGTTTGATGGCAACTGCCTATGGGAAGGGTGGGAGGAGCTATCACTGAAATGTATCTCTAGAAAGTTCCCAAGATGCTCTGGACAGGCACAGGATAATCCATACATGTGACCACTTAAAAAACACACACTTTGTTACTTTGAAAATGCACTGTTTTTTATATTTCAGCGCTGATGCCTTGAAGAGTAGACTTTTAGATCTTGTTGTTGTTCATTCGTTCAGTCATCTCCGACTCTTCGTGACCTCATGGACCAGCCCACGCCAGAGCTCCCTGTCGGCCGTCACCACCCCCAGCTCCTTCAAGGTCAGTCCAGTCACTTCAAGGATGCCATCCATCCATCTTGCCCTTGGTCGGCCCCTCTTCCTTTTGCCTTCCACTTTCCCCAGCATAATTGTCTTCTCTAAGCTTTGCTGTCTCCTCATGATGTGGCCAAAGTACTTCAACTTTGTCTCTAGTATCCTTCCCTCCAATGAGCAATCAGGCTTTATTTCCTGGAGGATGGACTGGTTGGGTCTTCTCGCAGTCCAAGGCACTCTCAACACCACAGTTCAAAAGCATCTATCTTCCTTTGCTCAGTCTTCCCTAAGGTCCAACTCTCACATCCATAGGTTACTACAGGGAATACCATGGCTTTGACTATGCTGATCTTTGTTGCCAGTGTGATGTCTCTACTCTTTACTATTTTATCGAGATTGGACATTGCTCTCCTCCCAAGAAGTAAGTGTCTTCTGATTTCCTGGCCACAGTCTGCATCTGCAGTAATCTTTGCACCTAGAAATACAAAGTCTGTCACGGCCTCTACGTTTTCTCCCTCTATTTCCCAATTGTCAATCATTCTAGAATTCTGCAAAACTCATGTGTGTTGTGTGCCTTTAAGTAATTTATAACTTAGGGCAACTCTGAGGAGAACTTATTACAAAATTTTCTTGACAGAATTTTTCAGAAAGCATTTGCCTTTAGACTTAGAGAGTTTGACTTGCCCAAGGATACTCAGCAGGATTCCATGGCCAAACAGAAATTTGAATCCTGGCCCTCTAATATCCAGCACCCAAACAACTACTATACTGGCACTCTCTGAAGAACTTACTCTTAACAATTACTATGCTATTAGGTAAGGAGAAAGGAATGTTGCCAAGCAAATATATCTCACGTTTTCCAAACACCATTTCATTCTGTTCATCTCAGCAGCAATAAAAGTTGAGGATTCCAATATATTCACTTTTATTACGGTGTCATTAAGCAGTTTGAAATGCCTTGAGGTAGTAAAAATAGATACTTGACCTCTAGGTCTCATAACAAATTAAATATTGAAATTTTCTCAATTCAGTTTCAGTGGTACAGATAACCTCAATGAAGAAAGAAAGGCAAGTAATGAATTAAATGAAGAAACAGTAAAAGAAAAAAGGGGCATAAAGTGGATCACAACAATTATAGGAAATTCAAATAGAGATAGAAAGGATCTTAAGTATTGTCAAGACTTTGTCATATTATATATGTAATTTTCTGTTGTCTCGTTCTAGCTACATCTGAAATCAGTTCTAGCTACATCTGAAATCAGTAGCTGAACTCCTGCTGTGTTCACCAGGAACAGAATTAGGACAGCTAGCTCTCCCTCTCTGCATATGTTTAAAATAAAACTAGTTTGATTGGCATCAAATCAAAGCTTTAAAGTGTAGTCAATTGAAAGGAAGAAAACAAAGGACATAATTTAATCCATATTTGTATCCCACCTTTTGATCTAGAACAAATCTTCAAAGCAATTTACAAAATAAAAAATGATGTAACTTCATTGTACTGAAAACAAGATTATATTTGATCTAGTCTGTACTGACTGTAACTCATAAATAAGAATTTTATTGGGTTGTTGTAGGTTTCTTCGAGCTATATGGCCATAGTCTAGAGGCATTTTCTCCTGACGTTTCGCCTGCTTCTATGGCAAGCATGTATAGATGCAGGCTTGCCATAGATGCAGGTGAAACGTTAGGAGAAAATGCCTCTAGACCATGGCCATACAGCCCGAAAAAACCTACAACAACCCAGTGGTTCTGGCCATGAAAGCCTTCGACAATACAAGAATTTTATTGATCATATGTAAAGAAAAAAGAAGGAGAATCAGATTTCAAGAAGAAGTTTCTGGATTCTTGGAGTGGATGCAGACTGACAGCATTTATCGTTCTATGGATCTCATCACAAAGGCTCATGGATTTGCCACACATTGTAGTGAATTAATGGGCTCTTGGTGGGAGGTGTGAAGAACCCATTGCTTCATTGTGTGACTTGTTTTACCCCTCATCTCATGGAGGGAAGTGTCGCCACCTGGCTTCCCCCCATTGCTGGTAAAACAACATGGGAAGTGCTGCAGGGTTCCGTCCTGGGCCCGGTCCTGTTCAACATCTTCATTAATGACTTAGATGAAGGGTTAGAAGGCAGGATCATCAAGTTTGCAGATGACACAAAATTGGGAGGGATAGCCAATACTCCAGAGGACAGGAGTATGGGAATACCATGGACTCTTGGACAAAGGAGGGGTCAATGGGAGTCCCACCATTGGATTTGCTTTGTTTGTTTGTTTATTATTTGCAACATTTATACCCCGCCCTTCTCAACCCCTGGGGGGGGGGACTCAGAGCGGTTAACATAGGCAGCAATTTGATGCCACAATATCATAGAATCATAGAATCAAAGAATCAAAGAGTTGGAAGAGACCTCATGGGCCATCCAGTCCAACCCCCTGCCAAGAAGCAGGAATATTGCATTCAAATTTGGTGCAGATGACACCAAATTGGGAGGGATAGCTAATACTCCAGAGGACAGGAGCAGGATTCAAAACGACCTTGACAGATTAAAGGGATGGGCCAAAACTAACAAAATGAAGTTCAACATGGACAAATGCAAGATACTCCACTTAGGCAGAAAAAAACGAAATGCAAAGATACAGAATGGGGGACAATGCCTGGCTTGAGAGCAGTACGTGTGAAAAAGATCTTGGAGTCCTCGTGGACAACAAGTTAAACATGAGCCAACAATGTGATGTGGCGGCAAAAAAAGCCAATGGGATTTTGGCTTGCATCAATAGGAGCATAGTGTCTAGCTCTAGGGAAGTCATGCTACCCCTCTATTCCGCTTTGGTTAGACCACACCTGGAATATTGTGTCCAATTCTGGGCACCACAATTCAAGAGAGATATTGACAAGCTGGAATGTGTCCAGAGGAGGGCAATGAAAATGGTCAAGGGTCTGGAGAACAAGCCCTATGAGGAGCGGCTTGTTTAGCCTGAAGAAGAGAAGACTGAGAGGAGATATGATAGCCATGTATAAATATGTGAGAGGAAGCCACAGGGAGGAGGGAGCAAGCTTGTTTTCTGCTTCCTTGGAGACTAGGATGCAGAACAATGGCTTCAAACTACAATCTGAACATGAGGAAGAACTTCCTGACTGTGAGAGCCGTTCAGCAGTGGAACTCTCTGCCCCAGAGTGTGGTGAAGGCTACTTCTTTTAGACAGAGGCTGAATGGCCATCTGTCAGAGGTGATTTGAATGCAATATTCCTGCTTCTTGGCAGGGGGTTGGACTGGATGGCCCATGAGGTCTCTTCCAACTCTTTGATTCTTTGATTCTATGATTCTATGCGGAACAATGGCTTCAAACTACAAGAAAGGAGATTCCATCTGAACATTAGGAAGAACTTCCTAACTGTGAGAGCTGTGACAGTTTTTTACACAGCGACTAAAGATCAAACTAGACAATACTTTGGTCAGACCTCACTTGGAACACTGTCTCCAATTCTGGACACCACAGTTTAAAAAAAATCGACAAGCTGGAAGGTATCCAGATGAAGACAATTAAAGTTCTGGAGTCCATACAATATAAGGAGTGGTTTAAAGAGCTGGGTAGGTTTACCCTGCACAAGAGAAGGTTGAGAGAAGACATGATCACCATGTTTAAATATTGGAAAGAATGTCATAAGGAAGAGAGGGAAGGCTTGTTTTACACTGCCCTGGAGACCGGGGCAATGGGTTCAAATTATAAGAAAAATTTGACTGGAATATTAGGAAGAATTTCCTGGCCATCAGAGCTGTTCAACAGTCTGCCCCAGGGTGTGGTGGAAGCTTCTTATTTGGAGGATTTTAAATAGATACTGGGTGGCCATCTGTCAGGGTTACTTTGATTGTGCTTTTCCTGCATGACAGGGAAGTTGGACTAGATGGTCCATATGGTCTCTTCCAACTCTATGATTCTAATGTCTTTAGCATATATTTTGTAGTAGTTCCTATCCAAGTGGTGAATTAGGTCTGCTTGTCATAGCACGGAATTTTAATCACTAGTGTATTTTGAATTTAGTGTGTTTTAATTTGAAATTGACCACTGGAAAACAGCATGACCCTAACTGCAAGTCTGCCTTCAGCGGCTTACATCTATGTAGATATCCTATTTTGAAAGAAAATATGTTAATGCTTAGGAATATGCTTTCCCATTCATGTTTAATCTGCTGATGAAAAGCACTTATTACCAGAATTAAGTGGCATCAATGGACTTTATTTTAGTAAGATGACTCAGTAGGGAAAATGAGAAAAAGAGCAACCTCTTTCCTAGTGATCTCTGAGGCCCTTTGGGGAAACCGAAGGAGAAGCAGGGTAAATTATGTGCATGACTATCATTTGCAACTTAAGATTGTTCCATACAGCATATATTTTTGGCAAATTTGTCTTTTTCTTATTTGTTCAATATCATAAGAATTTGAGGTTTTAAAAAATGAACATGGACGTAAATAAGTATATTTAAGCAATTCTGTATTTAACTAACTTAACAGAAATGTTGTTGCTGGTCTAACATATACTCGCATAGCTCAAAGAGGAAATAAAGATTCTAAGACATAGCAACCATTACTTTAAAGCTATTATTGATTTGGGACAGCAAGTGGCAGCACCCCACGGTAGTGGTTAGTTCAGGAAGAGAGGAAGACATGGAGAGATGCTACAGATGGAAGGGAAACAGAGTAGACCATTTTCCTATTTAATTTCAGCTACTATTTATGAAAAAACAATAGGGTAATTAAAGGCAAGATGACCCCTCCATTCTATGTGCAGAAGCTGATGGGATTTCTTCTGTTGACAAGGGTGATGTGACAGTATCTTCATCAGGTTAACAGACAAGCTTAAGGGTCATAAATCAGTTCCAATACCTGATGTGCTGCACCTTTCCTGCACTCTCCATCCTGAGTATGATTGCCTTCTAAGAGTAGTTTAGGTAAGGTAAAGATAAAGAGTAGTTTAGGTAAGGTAAATATATTTATTTATTTACAATAAATAAATAAATAAATAAATAAATAAATAAATAAATAAATAAATAAAGGTTGTCCCCTGACATTAAGTCCAGTTGTGTCCGAGTCTGGGGTGTGGTGTTCATCTCCATTTCTAAGCTGAAGAGCTGGTGTTGTCCATAGACACCTTCAAGGTCATGTGGCCAGCATGACTGCATGGAGTGCTGTTACCTTCCTACCAGAGAAGTACCTATTGATCTACTCACATTTGCATCTTTTCAAACTGCTAGGTTGGCAGAAGCTGGGGCTCACTCCACTCCCCGGATTCGAACCTGTGACCTTTTGGTTAACAAGCTCAGCATCTCAGCACTTTAACCCTCTGCACCACTGGGGGCTCCTTTGGGTAGTGGGTCCATAAATGACTGTAGCAGCCTAGAAAGATTCCATCAGCGCTGCCTCTGGAAAATCCTACAAATCTCTTGGGAAGACAAGCGGACAAATGTCAGTGTGCTGAAAGAAGCAAAGACCACCAGGACTGAAGTGATGGTCCTCCGCCATCAACTTCACTGGACTGGCCACATTGTCCAGATGCCCGACCACCGTTTCCCAAAGCAGTTGCTCTACTCTGAACTCAAGAACGGAAAACGGAATGTTGGCGGGCAGGAAAAGAGATTTAAAGATAGGCTCAAAGCCAACCTTAAAAACTGGCATAGACACTGAGAACTGGGAAGCCCTGGCCCTTGAGCGCTCCAGCTGGAGGTTAGCTGTGACCAGCAGTGCTGCAGAATTTGAAGAGGCACGAATGGAGGGCGAAAGAGAGAAACGTGCCAAGAAGAAAGCACATCAAGCCAATCCCAACCAGGACTGCCTTCCACCTGGAAACCAATGCCCTCACTGTGGGAGAAGATGCAAATCAAGAATAGGGCTCCACAGTCACCTACGGACCCACCCTGGAGGATTATCATATTCGGACAATGAGGGTAAGTAAGTAAGTAAGTAAGTAGCAGCCTATTCTGGATCAACATGGGCTTTCGCAATGAAGACACAGATTTCCAGATAGAAGAGTGTCATAACAAGGATTTGCTTTGCCTTCCTCATGGCACATTTCTTCCTTCTGTTCTCTATTCATGTCTCTTCAAAATCCATAACACTATTGGTAACAGCTGACCTCCAGTTAGAACACTTGAGCAAGAAGGCTTCCTAGTTCTCAGTGTTTATGCCACATATTTTTACATATCTTTAAGCCCATCTTTACATCTCTTTTGTTGTCCATCCACATTCCATTTTGCATTCTTGAACTGAGAATAAAATAACTGCTCTGGGAGACAATGATTGGACATTTGGACAATGTAGCCAGTCCAGCTAAGTTTGCTTTCACTCATAACATTATCACCGTACACTTCACAAATCTGTCAATGAATTTCTGCAGCAGGCAGGTTCCTTGCTGACAAAAACCGTATCACTGAGCGAACCTCACATGCGGAAGGTGAGTTGATAGTCTTAAACATTTTTAAAGCACAGAACAGAACCGTACAGGTTAGCTACAGAGCGGAAACTGAACACAGTTGTTCCCGAGGAGTGCCGGTACACGACGCACGCGCTCATTGCGGTATGCGCGTGAACTACTAGTATCTACAACAAAACGGACCTTACTTAAAAAATACCCCTCATATATGCACATTGTAATGTGCCTTGAGTCCCTTGCAGGGTGAGAAGGGCAGAATATAAATACTGTAAATAAATAATAAATAAATAGCTGCTGCCGGGCAGCGAGGAGGTGTAGGCCCTTAAAGGGGTGAGGCATTGGGGCCCATGGGGGCTTCCTGCACAGATGTTGCTGTAATAGATTCTAACCTTTGCTGGCTAGGCCGAAGCCTGAGAGTCAGTGGGCTGGGTCTCCATCTTGGTAGGGCAGCTTAGAAATAGATGACATCTTAGGATAGGCATGGAGGCAGGGGAGGAGTCAGCCAACTCCTGATTGGTTTAAGTTGGGAGAGAGTGAAAAAGGCTGTCACTTCTGACAGGAGAGAAAGAAGGATTCCAACAGAGAGAGAAGTAGGATTGCAACAGAGAAGAAGTATTTTAGACAGGGAGAAGGAAGCTTTTGAGTGAGTGGATCTGATAGGGAATACAGACAGGGACAAGGGCTTCAGCAGAGCTGTACTAGGATAGTCAGTGAGAAGACTTGTCAGCTTGTATTTGGGAGATAATACAAGTAGGCTTATTGCCCTATAGTGGAGAGTAGACTGGAGGAAGTCTGGTTACTCTGTAAGACAGTCAGGGGGACTGATCTTAGAAACACACTGTTTCGGAGAGTTGAATAGTGTGAAGAAGGGAACTCACTTCAAATAAAAGCTACACCTTCTGTAGAAACTTTATGTCTAGTAAGCCTAAGCCTCAGTAACAAAGATACGTGTGTGTACCTCTCATTTTATGAGTTGTCATCTTCTTGAAGTTCAATAAACCTGTTATTAGTTCATCGTTAACTGGTGTCTGCCTCGGTCTGTCATACTTAGTGAAATCAAGTCAGCCTTTATAGTCTTTATAGTCCAGTCAGCAAGCAAAGGAGCCCAAAAAGAAGAACCAGAAGGCTGGGTGCATATTACCTCAAATACCTTCACACTTTGTTTCATCAAACAATAACCTTGAGGTGGTGGCGGCAAAAATCTACAGTATCATCGGTCTCTCACATCATTAGTCATTCCCTCACTCAAATTCCTGTCACGCAGGTGTGATAAGAGACACCTCGCCTCGCGTTCTCCCTTACAGTTGCCAGTGCCGGTGGCTCCCTGTAGCTGCTGCCAGGTGGCAAGGAGGCATGGGCCCTTAAAGGGGCCAGGCAGCAAGGCAGTGGGGGGCATGGGGCCATGGGGGTTCCCTGCACAGATGTTGCTGGTGCTGGGCGCCTCCCCATTCAGCTGTACCCTTTCCACTACCTGATGGGGGAAGGAGGGAAGGTGCATGCGGTGCCATGAGGAGCCCCATATGCCTTCCATTTCTCTGGCAATTGCCATAGAAATGGAACCAAATGGAAGGGGGGAATAGGTTAATGTGATAAAGTCTAGTGTTGCATTTCAGTGTTGATGTTGACTTTTGTGGAGTAGGCAGTGGAAATTGCCAACAGCTACACCATAGAGCAGGGGTCCTCAAACTTTTTAAACAGAGGGCCAGGTCACAGTCCCTCAAACTGTTGGCGGGCCGGATTATACTTCGAAAAAAACATGAATGAATTCCTATGCACACTGCACATAGCTTATTTGTAGTGCAAAACTTTTAAAAACAATACAATAATTAAAATGAAGAACAATTTTAACAAATATAAATTTATTAGTATTTCAGTGGAAAGTGTGGGCCTGCTTTTGGTTGATGAGATAAGATTGTTGTTATTATTGTGTGCTTTGAAGTAGTTTCAGACTTAGGTTGACCCTGAACAAGGGCCGGGTAAATGACCTTGGAGGGCCGCATCTGGCCCCCGGGCCTTAGTTTGAGGACCCCTGCCATAGAGCATTCTCTACTTGGAGTTGCTAAAGTTGCCTACTAGCAAAATAGTAGTGCTTCAATGTAAAAATAATAAAATGATAAATAAATAAATGTAATTTAAAAATCTGCTTTTCCTGTCCTCTCCAATCTAGAGTGTGTGTTCCATGCCCTGATAACAGTTATACAGAAATGCCTCCATGGAAAATGGCAGTGATTCAAAGCCCCTTGCTGTGCTTGGTGCCGTGATGGGTTGTGTAGAGAAAAGAAGAAATAGCCCCTTTGTCTGTAATAAATGCTTGCTGCTTTCTCTAGTCCTGAATATGCCGTGCATACCAATACATCTTAAACAAAACAATTGTAGATTTTATAGATGAACAACATAATGCAATACAAAAAAATATAGTGCCACTCCATTAAAGCCAGAGCTCATTAGCTTATTCAGGATTATCTGGAATTCTTCTCTGGGGTGAGCCTGGCTGTATACCAATCTGACATTATTTTCCATCTTCTTTTGTGACCCAGCTTTTCTCTCTCTTGCTAGGCTAATAATACACACTGCATTAACTTCAAATTCAGAAAAAATCATAAATTTTCAGTCTTCTTAACCTTGGATAATACATTATGCATTGTACCACAGAGACACAAGGCGATGTATCATGCCAAGCCGAGTCACTGCCCCACCTAGCTCAATATTTCTACACTGACTGGTGGTTGCTAGCATAGTTTCAAACAACAGTCTCTCCTACCCCAATGTGAAAAGTCCAGTCTAGGACCCTCTGCAGGCAAACCATCATCTTCTCCCCCCAACCCTCCTTCTGTTTCTGACAAAGGATCCTTAATATACACTCTCATTTTGCACATAACAACATAATTAATACACTTCATACTATTTTAAGCAAACTAATCTCTAGGCTCTGACTCACCAACATACAAAATTATGCACCAATGTTATTTTTAAGAATAGAGCCAAAGTAAGGAGGAAAAATAATAAAAGCAAATACACTAACAGTCAATGTGACTTTCCCCACTCTATTCAGAAATAAACACAGAATCTTATGTTTAAAACTAGCCGTCCCCTGCCACGTGTTGCTGTGGCCCAGTCTGGTGATCTGGAAAATAAAGTAATGAGAAAGTGTTGGTTTCTAATATATGTAATTTCTTTATGCTTGTGGGTAAACAGTATTTGATTATGTTTTCTTGCCCTGGTGAAGGGAGTTGGACTGGATGGCCTTAAGTATTTTCTATTGGTCATGGGGGTTCTGTGTGGGAAGTTTGCCCCAATTCTATCGTTCGTGGGGTTCAGAATGCTCTTTGATTGTAGGTGAACAATAAATCCCAGTAACTACAACTCCCAAATGTTATGGTCTATTTTCCCCAAGCTCCATCTGTGTTCCTAGTTGGGCATATGGAATATTTGTGCCAAGTTTGGTCCAGATCCATCATTGTTTGAGTCCACAGTGCCCTCTGGATGTAGGTGTACTACAACTCCCACACTCAACGTCAATACCCACCAAACTCTTTCATTAATTTCTGTTGATCGCGGGAGTTCTCTGTGCCACGTTTGGTTCAGTTCCATCATTGGTGGAGTTCAGAATGCTCTTTGATTGTAGGTTGTAGGTCCACAGTGCCCTCTGGATGTAGGTGTACTACAACTCACACACTCAACGTCAATGCCCACCAAACTCTTTCATTATTTTCTGTTGGTTGTGGAAGTTCTGTGTGCCGCGTTTGGTTCAGTTCTCATTGGGTGGAGTTCAGAATGCTCTTTTATTGTAGGTTAACTATAAATCCCAGCAACAACTCCCAAATGACAAAATCAATTGGAGTTCAGAATGCTCTTTGATTGTAGGTTGTAGGTCCACAGTGCCCTCTGGATGTAGGTGTACTACAACTCACACACTCAACGTCAATGCCCACCAAACTCTTTCATTATTTTCTGTTGGTTGTGGAAGTTCTGTGTGCCACGTTTGGTTCAGTTCCATCATTGGTGGAGTTCAGAATGCTCTTTGATTGTAAGTTAACTATAAATCAGAGCAACTGCAACTCCCAAATGACAAACTCAATTTTTTTGAGCGAAGGTCACTCTTTGGGTTAGTAGGTGTCTTGTGGCCAAATTTGGCGGCAATTTGTACAGTGGTTTTTGAGTTATGTTAATCCCACAAACAAACATTACATTTTTATTTATATAGATTTATCCTAATTTCCTAGTCAATGTTCTATCATATTCTTTTTTTCTAACTCATTTCCTTTACAGGGATATCTTATCCCTAACTGACTTTCAACACTGACATCCCCACAGTACATGTCTGCTTTGCTCTGGATTTACTTCAAAATATATGTGGGCAAATAAGGGGACAGGTGAGATTGGCACCATTTCAACAAGAACACATATTTCCATAATTTTGTTGGTTATTTCATTGGCCTGGGAATACTATCTATTAATATTAACAGTTCTATTCAGCAACATACATACCAGTTATCATAAGCCCTATGAGATATGATTTAATTCAGGATGAGGTTTGAAAAATTCCCAAAACCTGTCTAGTTGTGGACTGTGTACCTCACACTAGGTACCTTATCACATCGTGGAAAATCTGACAGGGTGACATGGAGCGTGGGGAACCCATCACCCTATGCTCTGCATTGCCTTCCTTCCCCTTCAACTCATACTGCAGGAGGAAGCGTCCTCCACCCAGCTTCTCTCCACTGCTTTCAAGGCAACACGAGAAGCCTCCAATGTTGCCGCCACTGCCGATTTCACGCCTCTTTAGGCATGGAATCTCGCCGGAAGTAGATCAATGTTCCGTGATGGGATGCGGCAGGCTCCATGCCTGAAAAGGGGTGAAATCAGCATAGGGCAGGAAATTTTGTCCATCTGATGAGACCATATAAGAAACTATCTGTAAGTAATTTCAAGTTTCTGGATTTGTATACGGTTGTTCTGGTACGGCTGTACCAGGAGCTCCAACTTTATTTGCTTTGTATTAAATGTTTGTTTGCAGTCCTAGGTTTCAGGGACTCTGCAGATAGGTGGCTTCCTTTGGTTGCAGTCATAGGGCAAGTCACCTGTCCATCATCGTTAAGTTTTGGTTCCACCCCTTGCTCAGGGCAATTGGGAAGGGAGCCATTTTTAGTTAGTCTCAGCAAGGAAAGCTAATGTACAGGACGTGTGCAAGCTTCCCCTGTACAAAAGCTTCAACCCTTAAGACTTTCCGGGGGAGAACAGTCTTAAGAGTCTCCAAAGATTTCCAGGAAAACAGCCCTAAAGACCAAAGAACTCCAGCTGGAGAATATCTAAGCCTTTACTAAGTCTGCTCGGTGCTTCGAGACACAGTTTGACCCAATAGTGGAGCCCACGTCAGTAAGGGTTAGATTACAGTCAGCCTGGGAGAAGTTAAAAAGGGGATTTTCCATTAAAAGTAAAGAAGAAGTTATTGAAGACAGTTGCCTGTCCTTCGTGGGCAAGATTAGGAAGTCACCAGTTGCATAAAGCTCGGAAGCATTTATTTAGCTTTATTGAAGACAAGAGAAGTTTCTGTTTGATTGTTCATTATAAAAGACTTTGTTATACTTCACAAGCCATCTAAAGATCATTTGTGGTGGAAAACCTCTGAGAACTTCTCCTTGGGCCCCCTGGCTTCCCGCTGAGCAAAGGTTGCACGTCCTGTCTTAAAGGAAATTCTTTACAGGCCCAGCGCACGACAGAACAATGGTTGTATTTAGGTTCAAAATAGACTATTAATAGAAGAACTCAATGGGTCTGTTTCAGATGTAGAATGCAGATACACTGGAAGAAGCATACTTCTTTTTGAGAAAAGTAGAGGATCCCAACAAACAAGATGGCAGGAACTTCTATGAGTAAAAACCAGAGATTTGATGATAATCATGCTGTAACATCTTGTATCTGCTTGATAATATTACAATGCCTCTCACACTACATTACCTTTGTAGATCAGGGAAAATGTGTTCTGTAGAAAAGAAACAAAAAGAAAGAAAGACGCACTAACCACAAAATCTGTAGAAGCAACTATTTCTTAGCTCATTAAAACTCATGAATAATTCCTTCTCAGTGTGCGTTTGCTTAAGGCTTTAAGTTATGCAGGGTATAATAAGCAACAAATTCAAAATGCTCTTTCAGTGCAACACATTATGAGGAATACTTTTTGTTCCAGTTGGGCCTGGAACTCATCAGGAGATCCTAAAAAGTAAACTAGACAGTAAGGAGTGACTAAAATGATCAAGGATCTGGAGAACAAGCCCTATGAGGAGGGGCTTAAGTGGGCATGTTTAGCCTGAAGAAGGAAAGGCTGAGAGGAGACATGATAGCCATGTATATGTGGGAGGAAGTCATAAGGATGATGGAGCAAGATTGTTTTCTGCTTCCCTGGAGACTAGGATGCAGAACAATGGCTTCAAACTACAAGAAAGGAGATTCCATCTGAACATGAGGAAGAACTTCCTGACTGTGAGAGCCGTTCAGCAGTGGAACTCTCTGCCCCGGAGTGTGGTGGAGGCTCCTTCTTTGGAAGCTTTTAAACAGAGGCTGGATGGCCATCTGTCAGGGGTGGTTTGAATGCAATATTCCTGCTTCTTGGCAGGGGGACTGGATGGCCCATGAGGTCTCTTCCAACTCTATTGATTCTATGATCTCAATACATTGAACTGTGAGAGAAATTGTGGTGCAGCATCACACTGTGCTCCCTACCCATCGGAAGTCATTAAGAATCATGGTATCCCTTCCCAGAAAGTTTCCCCACTTTCCCCTGCTTCCTCTTCACCTCCTGTAGCTTTCCTGCATGAGGTTTGGTGCACATGTGTCTTTCCCCTGTTTCTCTGCCCTGCCAGCACACTAACTAATTTAATCTGATGATAAAAAAGCTACAGATCCACAAAAATGCCACAGGAGGCTCCTATGAGTCACAGCAATCTGATTTATAAGCCAACATACACAGGAAACCAAGGATAATCAGCAGTAAGTGAATGGGGAAAGTATGGTCTGATTTCCTTTAAAGATACAGAATAAATATTTTATAATAACTAGAAAACAAACTCATATTTCACCTATGTGACTTTTCATCAACATGTACATGCTCAGTGAGTAATGACGTTTGTACTTTTTATATTTCCATTCCTTCTTCCCTCCCTAATTAAATCCTCCCACCTCAACTATTTGGTGACTGAAGCTGCATTCCATGCATCCGACAAAAGGGATTGCAGCCCACAAAAGCTTAAGCTAAATGAAACCTGTTAAGTCTTTAAGGGTAGATCAATAGATTAGATAAGACTACATAAATTCTAGGCCTGGGTAACAACGGAAAAATTTGTTTCTAAAATCGATTCGTTTTTTGGGGTTTTTTGCGTTTCGATATTTAAAAGAATTCCAAAATTTTCCTTAAAAAAGTTCGATATTTACGAAATTTCGTAAATGGTAAAAAAATTACAAAATAATAACGAAACAATGCTAAAAAAAAACTTCTGAAGCTTCCCTCTCCCTCTGTTGTTGACTGTTGGTGTGATATTATAATTTTTTTTCACTAATTAAACAAAAAACAACTATAAAACTTGCCCCAGACATGCGGAAATAATAACGAAACGACCTCAAACCAATAACAAAACGAATACATAACGAAATACGAAGCATTTACGAAACGAATTGAAAAATTCGTTTCGTTTTTAAGTTGCTCCAGAATGGTTCGTTATCGCTTCGTTAAAAAAAAACCGAATTTTTAACGAATTACGAATTAACGAAACGAAACCGCCCAGCCCTACTAGACAGCAAATAACAGTCACTGACTTGGAAGCTTCCTTAACTCTGCTGTTCACACACACATTCTGCATCTCCTCCTAGTGGTCCTTGGTCTAGCACACTCTGCCACTTGCATCACTCACTATCTCACTTCCCCACTCATTTCACTTACAATGCAGTCCTCCATTTCTTCTTGTATTCCACTGCTAGAATGACTAGCTTTCCCATCCTCCTACTTCCACCTCATGTCATACACATGTAGTGTATGTGTATGACATATACAGACTCTTCCAGCAGTCACCAGCCAATCCCTCTCAATGCCAGAAATACAGCTTAATGGTGTAACATTAGAAAATGTTGACCATTTCTGCTACCTTGGCAGCCACCTCTCCACAAAAGTCAACATTGACACTGAAATACAACACCACCTGAGCTCTGCGAGTGCAGCATTTTTCCAAATGAAGCAGAGAGTGTTTGAGGACTGGGACATCTGTAGGGATACCAAGGTGCTTGTTTATAAAGCTATTGTCCTCCCAACCCTGCTATACGCCTGCGAGATGTGGACTGTCTACAGACGTCACATGCAACTCCTGGAAAGATTCCATCAGCGCTGCCTCCAAAAAATCCTGCAAATCTCTTGGGAAGACAAGCAGACAAATGTCAGCATGCTGGAAGAAGCAAAGACATGCAACTCTTGGAACGATTCCATCAGCGCTGCCTCCAGAAAATCTTGCAAATCCTTTGGGAAGACAAACAGACAAATGTCAGCATGCTGGAAGAAGCAAAGACCACCAGACTGAAGCGATGGTCCTCTGCCATCAACTTCACTGAACTGGCCACATTGTCCAGATGCCTGACCACCATCTCCCAAAGCAGTTGCTCTGCTCCGAACTCAAGAACAGAAAACCGAATGTTTGTGGACAGGAAAAGAGATTTAAAGATGAGCTCAAAACCAGCCTTAAAAACCTGGCATAGACACTGAGAACTGGGAAGGCCTGGCCCTTGAGCGCTCCAGCTGGAGGTCAGCTGTGACCAGCAGTGCTGTAATAACAACAACAACAACAACAACAACACTTTATTTGTACCCCGCTACCATCTCCCAAGGGACTCGGTGCGGCTTACATGAGGCCGAGCCCGAACACAACAATACAAGCAATAATCACAACAATACAAGCAATTAAAATAAAACATAGACGATAAACATATAACATTATCAATAAGACAACATACAATTAAAAACTGTGGGAAGAAGAGGCACGAATGGAGGGCGAAAGGGAGAAACGTGTCAAGAGGAAGGTGCGCCAAGCCAACCCCGACCGTGACTGCCTTCCACCTGGAAACCAATGCCCTCACTGTGGAGAAGATGCAGATCAAGAATAGGGCTCCACAGTCACCTATGGACCTATCAGTACACTGATCTTGGAAGACTATCCTACTCGGACAATGAGAGATCATCTAAGTAAGTACCTCGTTTGCTTCTTGGACTCATTTACTCATACCACTCACTTCTAGGCCAAACTGGGTGACATGCCTAAAAACTGTAAAACCCATTTGAGTGTTATTGCAAAACCCTTCTTCCCATAGAAAGCCAGTCTTGTCCTGTTTCGCTAAAAGTGTGTCCCAAATACGAAATGATTCCTGAAATGAATAAAGCGGTTTTAAAAGGTTTGTGTGCCACAGACACAAATGCGCATTGTTTTCATTTGGGATTAGGTTTCTTTTTCCTTTTGCTTTCTGCATTCATTGTCGTGTGTTAGGATAATGACAGAAATACTGGAGAAGAATTTATTTTATTTTATTTTTCGCCCCTGGTTAGTAATAAGAACTCATAATGCTATATCATTCCAATAGCTGAGTGGATGTAGGCAATAAGTGTACCAACGAGTGCATTTTGTTATTAATCATTTGATGGAGCTGAGCTACTGCCACAGAATAAACAATTCTGAGCCATGGATGCATAATATTTAATACAATAAATCAGTCTGGTACAGGGGACCCCAAGGAATTCCAAATCACTGGCCAAGAACCAAATTATTTGAAGGAAGGCATTGTAAGCAAAAATCACTGATAGGTGAAAAAAAATTAAAGGCAGGAAATGATTTTTATGAGAAACATACAAATCATGTGAAAAGCTTTGATTTATTGTTTGGCTAAGCCTACAAGGGCCTGAACATTCATGGGAAGAAAGAGTTTTTCATTTAGAGGAAGATGATGGACTATGGTTCACGGGAAAATGCATATTTGGGGTTTGTTTTATGGAGAAAAAGAGAGAGGTTTGATTTACTGTACAAAGAAATGCTGCCGAACATGCATAAATCTTCTGGACTAAATAATTATGAAGAAAATAATAAACAATGGGGTGAAGTGCAATTGAAAGCATAATATACTTGCCATGCCTAAGGGTTTTATGCTTAGAGCGGAGAGAGATGGAGTAATTTACAGTACTCAATAAATATATAAACATTTTAGACCTGTGCTTGACTTTCACCCAGGGTCCCATATCTATAGTGCATGCAGTTCCCTAACAATGAAGGTGTGACTCAGCAGCTATTGTAAATATAGTTTACGATCCAGGTGTGATGCCTGAGCCTATTGATTTCCCTTCCATTATATACTTAAGTTCTTATCATAAGGTCAGGTTATTTTATTTCTTGCTCTCTTTAGTCTTTTCATTTCAGCACATCACTTCTAAGGTTGAAAAATCCTACTTCATCCCCATTGTCACGTTTTAATTTCAATTAGAGATGGGAAGGCCTGGAAAAAAAACAACAGAAAAATGGGGAAAAACAGGGTTTTTCCCATTTTTTCCAAAGCCCTTTTCCCTTGGTAAATTTGAAAAAAGCGTGTCATAGAATCATAGAATCAAAGAGTTGGAAGAGACCTCATGAGCCATCCAGTCCAACCCTGCCAAGAAGCAGGAATATTGCATTCAAATCACCCCTGACAGATGGCCATCCAGCCTCTGTTTAAAAGCTTCCAAAGAAGGAGCCTCCACCACACTCTGGGGCAGAGAGTTCCACTGCTGAATGGCTCTCACAGTCAGGAAGTTCTTCCTAATGTTCAGATGGAATCTCCTTTTTTGTGTTTGAAGCCATTGTTTCGCGTCCTAGTCTCCAGGAAGCAGAAAACAAGCTTGCTCCCTCCTCCCTGTGGCTTCCTCTCACATATTTATACATGGCTATCATATCTCCTCTCAGCCTTCTCTTCTTCAGGCTAAACATGTCCAGCTCCTTAAGCTTACGCTTGAGACTCAGGCGTCGGCGGTGTCTGGGAGGACTTTCGCACAATTAAGACTCGTGCGCCAACTGCGACCGTACCTCGCGAAGGCTGATCTGGCCGGAGTGGTCCATGCCTTGGTCACCTCTAGGGTGGATTACTGTAATGCGCTCTACATGGGGCTGCCCTTGAAAACGGCTCAGAAATTTCAACTGGTCCAACGAGCAGCAGCCAGGATGTTAACTGGCGCTCCTTACAGAGAGAGGTCAACCCTCCTGTTCAAGGAGCTCCACTGGCTGCCGTTTATTTTCCGAGCCCAATTTAAGGTGCAGGTGCTTACCTACAAAGCCCTGAACGGTTTGGGACCATCCTACCTGTGTGACCGCATCTCCGTCTATGAACCCACGCGTTTCCGATCATCTGGAGAGGCCCTGCTCGTGATCCCGCCTGCGTTGCAAGCACGTTTGGTGGGGACACGAGACAGGGCCTTTTCTGTGGTGGCCCCCCGTCTCTGGAACACCCTCCCCAAAGATCTTAGACAGGCCCCTACATTGGCAGTCTTCAGAAAGAACTTGAAGACCTGGCTGTTCCGATGTGCCTTCCCAGAATAGGAAACCTCCAATACCAAGTCACATAAGCACTTTATTAAAACTAAGACCGCCGCACACCATACACTGCACTTGCCCATAAACCTCATATTCCACCCATCACATCAGCACTTTTAACTCTTATACCCTTACTCTGGCCCGGCCCAGTTTTATTGTGTCTTAGTGGATTGTTTCATTGCTTATTTAGATTACTTTAATTGTTTTTAATTTGCCTAGGTTTTGTATTGTTGTATTGTGTGTTGAGGCCTCGGCCTTTGTAAGCCGCATCGAGTCCTTCGGGAGATGCTAGCGGGGTACAAATAAAGTTTAATAATAATAGTAATAATAATAATAATAATAATAATAATAATAATAATAATAGCAGTGGACTGGGCTGTCTGAGGGTGAGGATTCCATCCAGCCTTTAAACGGAGGTTGGATCAGCCTCTTTCAGGAGTGCTTTAGCTATGTATTTCTGCATGGTAGACTAGATGACCCTAATGATCCCTTCCAACTATAAGATTATTCCTCCAAGAATAGTGATGTGCGGAGGTGGATAATATTTGGATCCTGTCTCTTGACACTCCTGTCCTTGTTATCTGTATGTCAGATGAAAAACCCCATGATAGTATAGGTCAGGAATCACTAAACATCCTTACATGTCTTCAGCTCCCACACAGAAAACACTAAGAAATCCATTGATCATGGCCAAGCCCTTCTGGAGTCCATCTGCCACAAGACAGGGACACAAAATTCATGGATTTGTGATAAGCATTTCTGAAACCTTCACAATGATGTAAAAAAGGTAGCAAGGGAAGACTGGTATTCAGGAACAATCTACACAACATAGAAAAAAAAGAATAAAACACCAGTAGTAGTTACTTACATCTCTCAGAAGAAACCACTGAAATATACATGAACTGCAACTAATGCTGAATAATATCTCCCTCTCACAGGTGAGAGGTCTTTATTTGCTTACATAGTGTTTACTACAAGACAAGCAACGCAGTTAGAAATGCTGGGAGAGGACACAAACCTAGATGTCAACACTGTCCGCACATCTACTTTGGCAGCAATATTACACATTCTAAAAATGGCAGTCACAATATCAGAGGTATTTACGCATTTAACCTCCAATATATACTGAAATAAGTCTTGTATTAAGTTTGTTAATGGTTGGGATGTATCAAATAAAATTAATTAATAATAATAATAATAATAATCCTCCAATGTGATATTTGCCATCCTCTGTCATGTCTCTCTTCTCTCACTTGTACAAATTGAAAAGCCTCTGCTTCAAATAATAAACAGAGATATATTTGAAATTAGAAATTGTATTAACTGAAAAAACAGTACCCCATTTTAATTTTTCTAGACATACAATCCATGACCATTAGAACCTGCTCAAGAATTTTAAATAATTGAACTGGATGTTTTCTCAAATTCTAATTCAATAGCAGAGGTGTGAATAGAGCTAACAGTTTCTTGGAAAGTACATATTCTAATATGCAGCTCCTCGCAATTGCACATGCAATGAAAAATTCTCAGAAATTAATAGACTTTCAGTAAGCAGAATGTATTGTTTTAACATCTCAAAACTGGCTGTCACGTTGGGTCCTGTGCAGGGAAAAAACCGAATCTATATCTAATCAATCAATCTTTTAAATGCAACAGAAAGGCTACTTGATATAACTATTTTAGATACCCATGTACTCTAGATACATGGGTATATAAAATAGTTATAAAAATCAAACATTTACTTTTTTTTGTCGTGTCAGGAGCAACTTGAGAAACTGCAAGTCACTTCTGGTGTGAGAGAATTGGCCGGTGCAGTTTCCATGAGGCCGAGCCCAAACACAACAATACAAGCAATAATAACAACAATACAAGCAATTAAAATAAAAACATAGATAATAAAATATACAACATTATCAATAAGACAACACACAATTAAAAACAGTGGGAAGGTCAAATGTAGAGTTAAAATTGGAAATAATGCTGGGACATGGACGAAAAGGTGATAGTGGTGTTTGTGGAAGGGCATACGAGCAGACCTAAGAAATGTAAAGTGCTTTGGAGGACAAAGTGCTATGGAATCAATTATTCTGGGAAGGCACACTGGAACAGCCACATCTTCAAGCTCCTCCTGAAGACTGCCAGAGTTGGGGCCTGTCTGATGTCTTTAGGGAGTGAGTTCCAGAGTCAAGGGGCCACCACCGAAAAGGCCCTCTCTCTCATCCCCACCAATCGCGCACGCGATGCTGGTGGGATCGAGAACAGGGCCTCTCCGGATGATCGAAGGTATATTTTCCTAATCAATTTCATGTCTACTTTTAATATTTTATCCCAAAAGGGTTCCTAATTTTCGAAGCCTATTTTCCTGTCTAATATAAAGTCCTCTTTGATTTGGTAATACTGGAACCAGGAAATCGATGGATCATATATTTTTAATTCGTCCTGGGATTTTAGTATTATCTCATGCCCATTCCTTTTTAATAATTCCTTGTAGGTTAGCCACCTTTCTTTGGGGATCTCTCTTAACTGATTGGCTTCATTTGGGGAGAACCAGAGAGGGGTCTTGGAGTGAAATCTTTCTTTGTACTTGTTTCATATCTGGATGAGGGTGGCCCTAAAAAAAATGGTTTTTATTTTTTTCTCTGTTTTGGCTTTTTCTCTCCACAAATAATTGTACCATCCCTGCATTAGATCGTATCCTTGTAAAGCTAATAGTTTCCAATTTCCCAGAGTTACCCAGTTTTTTACCCAACAGAAGGCAGCTGCCTCATAATATATTTGTAGGTCCAGGAAAGCTAGGCCCAGGCCCGTAGCCAGGATTTCATTTCGGAGGGGGGGGGCTAAGGGGGCAGGGCGGGCTGCCTGCTCGCTAGCTTGCCTGCTTCTCTGCTAAGGCTAGAAGCCTAATTTTTTCAGGGGGGGGGGGAGTTTCGGGGTGGGGGGGGGGCTGAGTCTGAGTGAAAGAGTGTCTACCCTAGCAAACCTTTTGTATCATTACCCCAATACCCCCATGCATATGGGATATATTGAGTATGGTGATCAGATCATGATATGAATAAACATAACAGTTTAAATAATGCACCAGTAAGGCCTTTTCGCGAACCACCATCAGAATTTCGGGGGGGGGGGGGCTGAAGCCCCCTCAAGCCCCCCCCCCCTACATGCCTGGCTAGGCCACCTCTTTTCTTGTTATCACATAAATTTTTGAAGCTTATTCTGTTTTCTGCCTTTCCATATAAAGTTTCTCATGTCTTTGTGCCAGATCTTAAACATTGCCTTTGTTTTGATGATAAGGAGTATTTGGCAGTACTGGGAAAAACTCTGCAGAAAATGGATTTCAGGGGAGCAAGGCACACTCTGAAGTACAAAGGTCTTAAGGCTGATTCAAAAGACAGCAATAGGTAATCAAAAGAGTCAAAAGCAAATGCACATTTAAAACCAGTCTGGGGGCAAGGCCTATGGTAGCAATTATAGGGTAGGAATCCAGACAAATGTACCAGACACTAAACAATGCGCTCTTCTCAAAATAAGATAAATTTGCTCTTGGCATGGATAAGTTTATTGGATGAATCTTCCTTCAGAGGGCCTCCCAGGTAGATTGCAGCCCTGTTCTGATTTACTTTTTTTGAGAAGGCTAGCCCATCTCTTGGTCCAAAGTTTAGGCATGCAATTACAGTTTACCCTCCACATTTGCAGGGCTTAGGGATACAGGGCTCCCATGAAAATGGAAAACTATAAATATCATCAGGTCCTCCTCACTGTGGAGATCTGCTTTGTGCAGGTACAACTGTACCTGGAGCTCCAATTTTGTTTGCTTTGCATTTAATGTTTGTTGTAGTCCCAAGTTTCTGGGACTCTGCAGATAGGTGGCTTCTTTTGGCTGCAATCATAGGGCAAGCCACCTGTCAATTATAGTTAGGTTCCCTGGTCCCGCCCCCTTTGGGTTTTTGGAGGGAATAGGAGCCTTTTGGGTTCAGTTCTCACAGAGAAGCCTTTCACACAGGACATAAAACCAAGAGCTCCTGTAGAAAGCTTCATCTTCTACAGCTTGGCCGGGAGACATACAGCTTTACAGCTTGGCCGGGGTTATACAGCCCTACAGCTTGGCCAGGGAGAAAAGGCCCCAGCTTGGCTGAGGATTTTGCAGCGTTGCAGCTCCTTTGCTGAGGGACTTCAGCCGGCCATCACTGAAACCTGAACTCCTTCTTTTCCCCTGGAAGTCTACAAAGCTCTGCTTGGTAAGGGTCACTCGTGGAAGCCAGATGCAGTTGGTACCGGGTGCAGGGGCTCCACGCCAACAGAGGCAAGTACAGACTGCCCAGATTAGAAGTTAAGGATTTCCCCATTAGTTAGTATACAGTTATGAAGATAGTGCCTGTTCCCAGTGAACAAGATTGCAAGAGCCAATAGACTGTTAAGAAAGCTTTAAAGTACCTGTTTGTTTTCATCAATAAAGAACTTTGTTGGACTTACTTTAAGCCTCTACAGAACTTTGTTTTGGGGAGGTCCAAGGGCCTTTAATCTGAGGCAGCCCCGGCGTCCCGTTGGGCACACAGAATTTATGTCCTGTCTACAGACATATGCACAGGCCCAGCATGCGACAGCACATGCTTTGAACCCTGTGTTCATCTGCATGGTACTTGCAGAGTAAGCTGGGGCTGAAAAAGACACCCGCCAGCTGTGGGTGGCAAGTACGGTCTGAAATCAGGTAGCTGAAAAGGGCATATGTGTGATTGAAGCTGTGAGAAGTTTTCTGTTTTGTTTTTTGATAAGGTGCCCCTTGCAACAGTCGAACCTGGGATGATTGCTCTTGATGGGTCTTTAGGAAGCTTGCACCCAGGGCAGGGGACAAGATAACAGATTATTAAAAAGCAACCCAAGAAATGCCTCCCACTTTCAGGTATGAAGAGGCAGTTATATGCCTTTTCAGTAGCCTGCCTTTATATACTTTGCTTCTCCTCCTGACTGGGCAGGCTAGCCACTCTTTGCCTAAAGCTAGAAGCAGACTGCTGAATTGCTTTTTTGATGATTTATTTATTTGCTATATATTTTTTAATAATTTTTATTGAAAAAGTATACAATCACATGGAAAGTGGGGGAATATAATAAAGAAGATAGAAAAGTAGGAAATGAGTTAGAATAGAGAAAAAAACAAAGTCCATAGGGTACAAAAAAACCCCTCCCCCCCAAAAAAAAACAACGGGAAGAGAGGGGGGAAAAAGGCCGGTGACTTCCTTCTAATTCCGCATGTATTTCCACTTTATTGTCTAAGAAAAAGACGTACAAAAAAAGGTGAAAGGAGAAAAGAAGTGAGAGAGGAAGGAAAAGGGAAGAGAGGGGGGGAAAAGGCCGGTGACTTCCTTCTAATTCCGCATGTATTTCCACTTTATTGTCTATTCACTCTTCCCAATAGATAATTGTTCACTTCTGACAAGCTGGAATGTGTCCAGAGGAGGGCGACTAAAATGATCAAGGGTCTGGAGAACAAGCCCTATGAGGAGCGGCTTAGGGAACTGGGCATGTTTAGTCTGAAGAAGAGAAGGCTGAGAGGAGATATGATAGCCATGTATAAATATGTGAGAGGAAGCCACAGGGAGGAGGGAGCAAGCTTGTTTTCTGCTTCCTTGGAGACTAGGACGCGGAACAATGGCTTCAAACTACAAGAAAGGAGATTCCATCTGAACATGTGGAAGAACTTCCTGACTGTGAGAGCTGTTCAGCAGTGGAACTCTCTGCCCTGGAGTGTGGTGGAGGCTCCTTCTTTGGAGTCTTTTAAACAGAGGCTGGATGGCCATTTGTCAGGGGTGATTTGAATGCAATATTCCTGCTTCTTGGCAGGGGGTTGGACTGGATGGCCCATGAGGTCTCTTCCAACTCTTTGATTCTATGATTCTATGTTTATTAATTGTAATTGAATACAATTGCATATCCTTGTATTTCCTTTCTATATGGTCCTCAATTAGTGACCAATTTGTTTGTTTAACCGGATTGCCTGTATTTCTTTTTAATAGAAAAGTTAACGTGTCCATGTCTTTAATTTCGTTTATCTTTTTATCCAATCATCTTTCTCTGGTGTTTCTTTCTGCTTCCAATGTTTCGCATAGATAATTCTAGCGGCTGTTGTCATGTACATAAATAAAATGTCTTCATTTGTATTCAGATTTATGTCTCCATCCGTAATTCCCAATAAATAATATTCTGGTTTTCTTGGGAAATTTTCTTTTTGAAAATTTGTTGACTTTTTTCGTGGATACCTTTCCAGTATTTCTGAGCTTCCCCACAGCTCCACCAAAGATGGAAAAAACTCCCATCCTGTTCATTGCACTTCCAACACTTTTTGATGCATTTTTGTAAAGGTAAAGGTAGTCCCCTGACATTAAGTCCAGTCATGTCTGACTCTGGGGTGTGGTGCTCATCTCCATTTCTAAGCCGAAGAGCCAGCGTTGTCCGTAGATACCTCCAAGGTCATGTGGCCAGCATGACTGCATGGAGCACCGTTACCTTCCCGCCGGAGCGGTACCTATTGATCTACTCACATTTGCATGTTTTCAAACTGCTAGGTTGGCAGAAGCTAGGGCTGACAGCGGAAGCTCACGACGCTCCCCGGAATCGAACCTGCGACCTTTCGATCAACAAGCTCAGCAGCTCAGTGCATTAACCCACTGCGCCACCGGGGGCGCACAATAATGCATTTTTGTACATATGATTTAATTTAACTGGTGTTATGTACCACCTATGAAACATTTTCAATCAGTTTTCTTTTAAGTCCGTTGCGTAAGTGTAATGTAGTTTTTTGTTCCACATTATTTCCCAGTCACTCATTGGAATTGATCTTTTAAATTTTTCTGCCCATTTCAACATACAATTTTTTATTGACTCTCCTTCTGTTGACTCTCCTTCTGTTGCTATATTTATATACCATCCCTCTCAGCCCGCAGGCGACTCGGGGCGGTGTACAGTTGGTACTAAGACCATAAAATACAATTTTAATACCATAAAAACAATCAGAGAATATAAAATCATTGCAAAGTCAATTAAAAACGCATATTCATGAGGGTCTCCTTGTTAAAACATTGTCCAGTCATGTCGTCAACCATTCCATTTTCTTATGTCCATTACACTGTGTTTTCAAATGCCTGCTCAAAAACTCTTGACTTTTTTTCGAAAGGTCAAAATGGAGGGGGGCAATCTGATATCTTTAGGGAAGGTGTTCCATAGCTGAGGGACCACCATTGAGAAGGCCCTGTCTCTTGTCCCCACCAAACGTACTTGTGACAAAGGCGGGACCGAGAGCAGGGCCTCCCCAGGCAATCTTAAAGTCCTGGAATGTTCATAAGGAGAGATGTGTTCAGACAGGTAAGAACTGTTTAGGGCTTTATAGGCTAAAGCCAGCACTTTGAATTGTGCCCAGTAGCAGATTGGCAGCCAGTGGAGCTGGCGCAACAGAGGAGTTGCATGCTCCCTGAGCGCTGCTCCTGTTAGTAATCTGGCTGCTGTCCATTGGACCATTTGAAGCTTACGGACAGTCTTCAAAGCCAACCCCACATAGAGAGCATTGTAGTAGTCTATATGGGATGTAACCAGAGTGTGGACCACCGTGGCCAAGTCAGACTTCCCAAGGTACGGGCGCAGCCATCTTGGTGCCACTTCTTCAGCTTGATTACTAAGCAGTTGGCATGAACATGTGTGTGTAGTCCGATACAATTTGTAATAGGGACTTATCAGCCTCATCCCATGTCCCCAGTCTCTCAATCTTGTAATGCTTGCAAAGAGACTGGGAAGGTCGGGTAAGACTTATAATTTCCTGTAAATTACGGCATAGGGGGGCTGCGGAGACAGAGTGGCCAAGTAATTTGTCAGTAATCAAATCTGTAAAAGACAAAGGTGTGAAAGTGGTGTACTGACTGTTTAGAAATTGATGCAGGACATGGGGAGTTGTTGCCCTCCATATTTTGTAGGACTCTAGATCCCATAATCCCTCAGGACTAACTATGCTGGCATGTGATGATGGGAATAGCAACTGAGCAAGTTTTGGAAGGCCACATAATCCTCACTCCTTTAATACGTAATTTAATATTTATTCCAAATTAAACCTGTAACTAAATAGACCTGTAGTATCTCTTGGATTCAGTGTGATCATAGAGTATTCCACAATATTTATAATTTTATTCAACAGTGCCTCAGATGTTCCCAGTATTTAATTTTCTGATATGTATTCATATCACATAGTACCTGCAAGCCTGCCAGAGATCTCTCAAAAGAACAGTGGTAATAAAGCTGACTAGGCTTCCTAAAGGACATTTTGTTTGGAGATGAAGGAATGTGATGATTTTACATAACTTTCACAGAAAACTATGATGCATCTTTATATAAATTATGGTACTTTGCACAAAGGGTATGGGATTTATCTTCCTGACTCATAGCTATGACACTGGAAGGGCTATGAGGTCACTCCTCCAAATTCTGGTAAAGTGTAAATGTATAGTTGACAGAGGAGTTGCATGTGATGTCTGTAGACAGTCCACGTTTCGCAAGGGTATAGCAGGGTTGGAAGGACAATAGCTTTATAGACAAGCACCTTGGTATCCCTACGGATGTCCCAGTCCTCAAACACTCTCTGCTTCATTTGGAAAAATGCTGCGCTCGCAGAGCTCAGGCGGTGTTGTATTTCGGTGTCAATGTTGACTTTGGTGGAGAGGTGGCTGCCAAGGTAGCAGAAATGATCAACATTTTCTAATGTTACACCATTAAGCTGTATCTCTGGCATTGGAGAGGGGTTGGCTGGTGTCTGCTGGAAGAGCACTTGGTTTTCTCGATGTTCAGTGACAGGCCGAGCTTCTCGTATGCTTCTGCGAAGGTGTTTAGAGTGGCTTGTAGATCTTCTTCTGAATGCGCACAGACGACGTTGTCATCAGCATACTGGAGTTCTATAACAGATGTTGTTGTAACCTTGGTTTTGGCTTTCAGTCTGCTGAGGGTAAACAGCTTGCCATCTGTCCGATAGATGATTTCCACTCCGGTGGGAAGCTTCCCATCAACAAGGTGAAGTATCATAGCGATGAAGATGGAGAATAAAGTTGGGGCAATAACACATCCCTGTTTGACACCTGATTCCACCTTAAATGGGTCACTTTGGGAGCCATTGTTGTCCAAAACTGTTGCCATCATGTCATCATGGAGGAGCCGCAGGATGTTCACAAATTTGCTTGGGCACCCAATTTTTTGGAGGATGGTCCAGAGAGCACTGCGATTCACTGTGTCGAATGCCTTTGCAAGGTCAATGAATGCCATGTACAGAGGTTGATTTTGTTCCCTGCATTTTTCTTGGAGCTGACATGCAGTGAAGATCATGTCCATGGTTCCTCTGGAGGGGTGGAAGCCGTTCTGAGATTCTGGGAAGGTGTCTTCTGAGAGGGGTAGAAGGCGATTTGCAAGGATTCTTGCGAGAATTTTCCCAGCGGAGGTTGAAAGGTTTCTGCAGTCTGTTCTTTCCCCCTTTTTGAAGAGGATGATGATGATGGTGGCATCCTTGAAATCTGCTGGGATTTTCTCGGTCACCTACACTTTTTCTATGAGTGGTGGAGTTGTTGTGTCAGCTCAGGTCCTCCCTCTTTAAAGATTTCAGCAGGGATCCCATCAGGTCCACTGGCTTTGTTATTTTTTTTTTGTTGGCTGATAGCATTGCTGACTTCTTCCGAATGAGGCAGTGCTGCAATCTCATCCCTGATTTGTTGTTGTGCTGCCTCCAGAAAATCCTGCAAATATCTTGGGAAGACAGGCGGACAAACGTCAGCATGCTGGAAGAAACAAAGACCACCAGCATCAAAGCAACGGTCCTCCGCCATCAACTCCGTTGGACCAGCCACATTGTCCGGATGCCCAACCACCATCTTCCAAAGCAGTTGCTCTACTCCAAACTCAAGAATGGAAAACGGAATGTTGGTGGACAGGAAAAGAGATTTAAAGATGGGCTCAAAGCCAACCTTAAAATCTCTGACATAGACACTGAGAACTGGGAAGCCCTGGGCCTTGAGCACTCCAGCTGGAGGTCAGCTGTGACCAGCAGTACTGCAGAATTTGAAGAGGCACGAATGGAGGGTGAAAGAGAGAAACGTGCCAAGAGGAAGGCGCATCAAGCCAACCCCGACCGAGACCGCCTCCCACCTGGAAATCAATGCCCTCACTGTGGGAGAAGATGCAGGTCAAGAATAGGGCTCTACAGCCACCTACAAACCCACCCCCAGGACACCAAACTTGGAGGACCATCATCCTCGGACAACGAGGGATCACCTAAGTAATCAACAACAGCAATTCTTTATTGATTAGTCAATTTTGACCATATCAAAACGTGCAAAACATACACACTTGCCCTAAGTAAGTAAGTAAGTTGACAGAGGACCACTTCCATGGTGCTCTATCCACATCATCCATCAACAGGAAATTATAATTATGATCAGATTTTTTAAAGTTTCATCCATTATTTTATATTTATAGTTCTCAAAACAGCTACTCAGTTGCAGAGCTATGATCCCAATTTAACTGCAATTTCAACATATTATGGAATCCTGGCATATGCTATTGAGAGGGAGAGGGAATTAAAATTTTTAGAAAGGTCTAGTGCCTTACTAACTGCAAACCACGGGGATTCCTTGATGCTGTTGTACCAGCTAAAGTGGAATCACAGCACTATAGCTGAGCATTGTGAAAGGGCTCTAGAGCATAATATACAAAATAATTATCATCCATTTAGCAAACCCAGTTATCTCTACTACCTCCACTCTTACCCCAAAGAAGAAATTATTGCCAAAAATTCCATGAACATCACTGAATATCTTTTTGAAGTCTTACACAAAATGAATCTAACTTCACAGGGCAAACACAAAGGTCTTAGGCTTTGCCTGGTGTCAGTTTGAAATCTGAAAGCATTGTAAGCAGGGCCTTTTGGGATGATACTGGCGTAGTAGAGTTATGTATTGAAAAAGTACTCATTCAGAACTGTGCCCCCAATCTGTGAAAAGGTTTTAAAGTCTATACCAATGCTTTGACTTTTGACTGAATGGTCGTTAACACATGTCTTTGACATCAGATCAAATAAATCTGTGACAATTTACAGTCAACCAACTCGCTACCATATTCTGAACCAGGGAGCATTCCCATCGTCTAAGTCAACAGACCATTTCATAATAATAATAATAATAATAATAATAATAATAATAATAACAACAACACTTTATTTGTACCCCGCTACCATCTCCCCAGGGGACTCGGTGCGGCTTACATGAGGCCGAGCCCGAATACAACAACACAAGCACTAACAACAACAATACAAGCAATTAAAATAAAAACATAGACAATAAAATATACAACATTATCAATAAGACAACACACAATTAAAAGCAGTGGGAAGGCCAAATGTAAAGTTAAAATTGGAAGTCATGCTGGGACATGGACGAAAAGGTGATAGTGGCGTTTGTGGAAGGGCATACGAGCAGACCTAAAAATGTAAAGTGCTTTGGAGGACAAAGTGCTATGGGATCATTATTCTGGAAGGCACACTGGAACAACCACGTCTTCAAGCTCCTCCTAAAGACTGCCAGAGTTGGGGCCTGTCTGATGTCTTTAGGGAGTGAGTTCCAGAGTTGAGGGGCCACCACTGAAAAGGCCCTCTCTCTCGTCCCCACCAATCGCGCCTGCGATGCTGGTGGGATCGAGAGCAGGGCCTCTCCGGATGATCGAAGGGATCATGTGGGTTCGTATACAGAGATGCGGTCATGCAGGTAGGCAGGTCCCAAACCGTTCAGGGCTTTGTAGGTAAGAACCTGCACCTTGAATTGGGTCCGGAAAATGAATGGCAGCCAGTGGAGGCTCCTTGAACAGGAGGGTTGACCGCTCCCTCTAAGGAGCACCAGTTAACAACCTGGCCACCGCTCGTTGGACCATCTGGAATTTCCGAGCCGTTTTCAAGGGCAGCCCCACGAAGAGTGCATTACAGTAATTCAGTCTAGAGGTGACTAAGGCATGGACCACCCTGGCCAGACCAGCCTTTACGAGGTACAGTAATCCAATACAGAATCCAGTGAAGAAGGAGATATTCTGTCCCGTACTCACCCCCACTGTTTCTTCACATTCAGGAAAAAGTTTAATCCAAGTAAGAACTCTCAAACTGACCCAATTGGAAAAAGAAATGTAGAAGGGAATTATTGGGGGGGGGGGGGTGCATAAAAACACATGTTAGGGGAGCCTGGGGACCACAAAAGTGGCCCTAAGAAAGATCTAAAGACTTGGCTTTTCCGATGTGCCTTTGGGGAGTGACCATATATTCCAGTCCTGTTGTTTCACCTACACTGCTTCCCTCATATGGCACTTTCCCCCACTTTATTGAAAGTCTAATCCCACTGTTCAGTCCCCTATGAGATCCTCCCCCACAAATGTACCTTTTCATTGCTATCTCATCCAGTGTTTTATCATTTTATGTCGTGCATTTGGCCCGCCCACTGTGTTTAGGGGATCACCCCCCCCCCCGAAATTTTCAGGTTAAAAAAAAAACCTGGTTTACTCATGAATTTTAACTGGTTAACCAAATCCCCATGCTAAGTCTATGAGATGCAAAAAATTAAGAGTCCCTCCAGAACTGCAAGCACTATCTCAAGCAAATATCGACAATTTATTCACACTGTCATTACTTGCAGCAATAGCCGATGTAGCGAAGCAACCAAGTTGGGGGGGGGGGGGTTAGATTTGAAGGCCCTCATGAAGGAGACCAGACTTGGTGGAGGTGGTTGACAGGGGTGGAGCTGCAGGCTATTGAAGGCTGCTCTGCCCCTGCTGTGCTCTTTGCTTCAGCGTGATCTGAGTGGCTACGGCCCTGCAGTATTTCATCATTTTATGTCTTGCATTTGGCCCGCCCACTGTGTTTTATTTTCCATGATGTTATTTTGTACTGTTTATTTTATTTGATTGGTTTATTTATTTTAGTGTGATGTTATTTTGTTGTTTATATTTTATGTTGCTGTAATGCATCGCTGGGCTTGGCCTCATGTAAGCCGCTCCGAGTCCCCTTTGGGGAGATGGTGGCAGGATATAAATAAATATTATTATTGGAGTCCCCGGTGGCGCAGTGGGTTAAACCCCTGTGCCGGCAGGACTGAAGACCAACAGGGCAGGTTCAAATCCGGGGAGAGGCGGATGAGCTCCCTCTATCAGCTCCAGCTCCTCATGCGGGGACATGAGAGAAGCCTCCCACAAGGATGATAAAAAATATCATCCGGGCGTCCCCTGGGCAACGTCCTTGCAGACGGCCAATTCTCTCACACCAGAAGCGACTCGCAGTTTCTCAGGTTGCTCCGGACACGACAAATTATTATTATTATTATTATTATTATTATTATTATTATTTGTAGTACACATCCTATATGTAGTCTGTCAACAATTAATGACTCTATTTCAGTGTATTGTATTTGTCCTGCAAAAAACACTACAATGTACACATATCGATACCAGTCAAGGACTCTTTCCTTTTTATTAATTTTTGTTCAGAAATAAAGAAAAGAAAGACAAGAAAATACAATTTTTTTCATAAAATATAATACTAAAATGACTACATATAATACAACTAAATCCAAGACAATTAACCAACTACGGTGATCCAGGCTATGATCATCTCAATACTGGACTACTGTAACACCCTCTACATTGGCCTTCCTCTGTCGGTGATCCGGAAGCTCAAGCTGGTACAAAATGCAGCTGCTCGGCTTCTTGCGGGAATTCCAGGGCTGCAGTTTCCCCTGGAGCAGCTCTCCCAGCACGTACAAATGACATGCCAGGGAAGAGGGGCATAGGGCCTCCACATGTTTCTGGGATGGGTGCAGACAGCCCCCCAAATCATCAGTTTTTTTAAACACATATGCTTTTGGGATAAAGGACTGTCTGGAACCGCTCTAAGCCTTGAGCATTTCAAATGGCTGATCATGGCAAAAAATTGCAACATGCAACTGGAGTAATGAGGAACACAAGTCAAGAAGTCTAATCTGAGTCGCCTGCGGGCTGATATGGGCGGGATATAAGTGACGTAAATAAATAAATAAATAAATAAGAGTCCAATTAATGTAGACAAGCCAAATACTACCAGTTCAAAAACAAGGATAAATATTGCAATGGCTGAAGTTACAGTGCAATAGTCAGATGCCAGGAATTCATCAAAGGTCTTAGAATAACATTCAGGATTACACATTGAAGTCAGATATTTAGGGGTCAGACTGAAGTTCAAGTCCATAAATCAAAGCCCCAAAGTTAGTCCAAAGTTCAAAATCAAGGTTTCAGATACAACAGTGTGCAGAACAGGATTACAGGAACAAGGCTAGAATCCAGAATTCTGACCCAGGGCAACATAGAATCATAGAATCAAAGAGTTGGAAGAGACCTCATGGGCCATCCAGTCCAACCCCCTGCCAAGAAGCAGGAATATTGCATTCAAATCACCACTGACAGATGGCCATCCAGCCTCTGTTTAAAAGCTTCCAAAGAAGGAGCCTCCACCACACTCTGGGGCAGAGAGTTCCACTTCTGAATGGCTCTCACAGTCAGGAAGTTCTTCCTCATGTTCAGATGGAATCTCCTTTCTTGTAGTTTGAAACCATTGTTTCAGTCTCCAGGAAGCAGAAAACAAGCTTGCTCCCTCCTCCCTGTGGCTTCCTCTCACATATTTATACATGGCTATCATATCCTCTCAGCCTTCTCTTCTTCAGGCTAAACATGCCCAGCTCCTTAAGCCGCTCCTCATAGGGCTTGTTCTCCAGACCCTTGATCATTTTAGTCGCCCTCCTCTGGACACATTCCAGCTTGTCAATATCTCTCTTGAATTGTGGTGCCCAGAATTGGACACAATATTCCAGGTGTGGTCTAACCAAAGTAGAATAGAGGGGTAGCATTAATTCCCTAGATCTAGACACTATGCTCCTATTGATGCAGGCCAAAATCCCATTGGCTTTTTTTGCCGCCACATCACATTGTTGGCTCATGTTTAACTTGTTGTCCACGAGGACTCCAAGATCTTTTTCACACGTACTGCTCTCAAACCAGGCGTCCCCCATTCTGTATCTTTGCATTTCGTTTTTCCTGCCAAAGTGGAGTATCTTGCATTTGTCACTGTTGAACTTCATTTTGTTAGTTTTGGCCCATCTCTCTAATCTGTCAAGATTGTTTTGAATCCTGCTCCTGTCCTCTGGAGTATTGGCTATCTCTCCCAATTTGCTGTCATCTGCAAACTTGATGATCCTGCCTTCTAGCCCTTCATCTAAGTCATTAATAAAGATGTTGAACAGGACCGGGCCCAGGACAGAACCCTGCGGCACTCCACTCGTCACTTCTTTCCAGGATGAAGAGGAAGCATTGGTGAGCACCCTCTGGGTTCGTCCACTTAACCAATTACAGATCCACCTCACCGTAGTTTTGCCTAGCCCACATTGGACTAGTTTCCTTGCCAGAAGGTCATGGGGGACCTTGACGAAGGCCTTACTGAAATCCAGGTACGCTACATCCACGGCATTCCCCGCATCTACCCAGCTTGTAACTCTATCGAAAAAAGAGATCAGATTAGTCTGGCATGACTTGTTTTTGATAAATTCATGTTGACTATTAGCGATGACCACAAAGACAAGAGTATGAAGGTATGACGTTATCTGCTACCAAAGAGCTATTCTTTTCCAGACATATTTATTAAGAAATATCAGCTGCAGATCATTTCATCAAGCCTTCACAGATAATCCCAGAAGCCTGTGATGCTCTCTTTGAGGAGGAGCTCAGATCAATCCTTCCTAAACTTACTCCTCACTTGCCCCCTTTGTTGTAGTTTGCCTCCCTTGTGAGAAACGGAAATATCTAGTCTAATACACATAGAGAAATACCCAAACAATTCTCTTTTTCTGCACAGTAAAAAAAACCTTGTTATTGTTACTAAGAAAAGGAAGTTTTGTGTGAATTATAGATCATATTTTACTTTAGACCTAGGATTATTGGTGGGGATTAAGTTGAAATGGAATCATTTTCACTGAAGGTTTTTAACAGCGCTAAAATCATCTTCCCTTGAGGCTTTTCTTCCCCAGGATTACAACAAAAGTGTTTAGCTTTAAGACAATTCTGAATCAGAGAGTATTGCCCTTTCTGTACATGGCTTTGTCACCCTTTAGTGATATTGCCATGCCAAATCTTATCAGCTCTATAGTGTTGTCATTTCATCATGTTAACACCACAATCCTCATTAGACTGGCAATGGGATTGTCAGCAAGGTATTTTCAGAAAAAGTAACTAGAAAAAATGGTATACAGATAGAAGTAACATGGGGAAAGTATAACAGTGAAAAGAAAAAGGAAAAATGATTAATATTTGTATAATGAAATGATTTGGGAGGAACCATTTTACTCTTTACTCAAGAAGAGCAACATTCAGCCCAGAATTAAAGTAGGCAAACATTAAGGAGAGACCTGATGAGGGAAGAGTGGGGTTGGAAGGTTTAATTATTACATGTTGTCTAAATAATCAGAAATAAAATTAGCTTGGAAGTATAATGGAAATGGGTGGAACAAGCTGTCGATACCAAAAACAATTCCCATCTATTGTGAGGGTGTTCCAGCCTTGTTTCATTGGTATTGAAAAGAGACCTTATTTTTTTTACTTACGGAGAGAAAGAGAACTACTAACAGAATCTGTTTTTATTGTAGAGAAATTTTCATTCCTCGTAGGAATGGGCCTTGGAGGTACTGTTGTGCAGTGGCTCCGGTCCTTCCTAGAGGGTAGTTCCCAGAAGGTGTTGTTGGGAGATTCCTGCTTGACCCCACAACCATTGTCTTGTGGGTTCCCACAGGGGTCAATACTATCTCCCATGTTATTCAACATCTACATGAAGCCATTGGGAGAGATCATCCGGAGTTTCGGGGTGCGGTATCACCTGTACGCAGATGACGTCCAAATCTGTCACTCCTTTCTACCTGCTACTAAGGAGGCTTTCCAGGTCCTGAACTGGTGCTTGACCGTTGTGATGGTCTGGATGAGGGCAAACAAATTGAAATTGGATCCAGACAAGACAGAGGTCCTCCTGGTCAGTCGAAAGGCCGAACAGGGGATAGGGTTACAACCTGTGTTGGATGGGGTTACACTCCCCCTGAAGACGCAGGTTTGCAGTTTGGGAGTAATCCTGGACTCATCACTGAGCCTGGAACCCCACAGGAGAGCTTTTGCACAACTAAAACTTGTGCGCCAGCTGCACCCGTTCCTTGGGAAGTCTGACTTGGCCACGGTGGTCCATGCTCTGGTTACATCCCGTATAAACTACTGCAACGCTCTCTACGTGGGGTTGCCTTTGAAGACTGTTCAGAAGCTTCAAATGGTCCAACGGACGGCAGCCAGATTGCTAGCAGGAGGGCGCCCAGGGAGCATACAACTCCTCTATTGCGCCAGCTCCACTGGCTGCCAATTTGCTACCGTGCACAATTCAAAGTGCTGGCTTTAGCCTATAAAGCTCTAAACGGTTCTGACCCTGCTTACCTGTCCGAAAGTATCTCTCCTTATGAACCCTCTAGGAATTTAAGATCTTCTGGGGAGGCCCTGCTCTCGGCCCTGCCATCTTCACAGGTTTGATTGGTGGGGACGAGGGATAGGGCCTTCTCAGCGGTGGCCCCTCGGTTGTGGAATGTCCTCCCGAGGGACGTTAGATCAGCCCCCACCCTCTTAACATTTCGCAAAAAAGTTAAAACCTGGCTATATGAGCAGGCCTTCCCAAATGCAGTGTAGCTATTAAACTCTGATCTCGGAATGGCTGGACAACGTGACTGGATAATGACTGGTAATGAAATGCGGAGGACTTGTGGT
Organism: Anolis sagrei ordinatus; assembly: GCF_025583915.1. Lineage (NCBI taxonomy): Eukaryota > Metazoa > Chordata > Lepidosauria > Squamata > Anolidae > Anolis > Anolis sagrei. Next base: position 63,907,688 of record NW_026847660.1, on the reverse strand, counting down.
TTTTATTGTGTTAGTGATGTTAATTGTAATGAATTTTTTACCTGTGTTAAATGTTTTTAATGTTTAAATTATTTTTGAACTGTTGTGGCATCGAATTGTGCCATTTTGTAAACTGCCATGAGTCGCCCTCGGGCTGAAAATGGCGGTATAGAAGCATAGTAAATAAATAAAATAAATAATTTTGTCAACATAAGGAATTTTCTGTAGAGGACTCTAGTATAGATTGGAAGATAAAATGGAGCAGGTTGGGTGTCAGGTATAACTTTGTTCCAAAGGACAAACGATTTACTTATGCAGAATTGTTAATTTGTTGATAGCAGGTTTGACTGATGCTAGTATACACATTTCCTTCTGTGGTTTAAGATAATTCTAAACACACATAGGTCATAATCTGGTTAACAGTTTCTCCCCTACAAACCTGGTTCATTTTAAAGAAGTATGCTTACTAACTAACTAACCAGGAAGGACATTTTGTGAATTGTGCTGACAATCAAAGTGAGGATAAGTGTCAGGGGTGCTTTTCTTTCCCAGAAGCCATTTCAGTTTTCTGAGGCTCTGATCTACAACTCAAAGTCCAGCTAATCAGAGACAGGCTAATTTGAGAAATTAGTATATCTAAGGCACACATGAAAGTTTCACTTACATCCTCTTCCCCTTTATATAAGCTGCTCTTCTTTATGAGTACCAATCATCATTTTGATTATTATTGTTACCCACTCACCTTCAGTCTTGGAATAAATGTTGATTTCAAAAAGACTAAAAGCTAAAGTGGGCATACCTAGAAATGTTGTGCCAAAGTACTGGGATTTTGCTTTGCTACAGAACATAGTGGAAGAAAGTTGAAAATGTACAAAATTTGTAAATGGGTAAAGAAGTTTGTCTATAATAGGGAATTAGTGTTTGTTTCGTTAGTGGTATCACAGAGTTAATACTGTTTTCACAGATTTGGGCATTATAACATTGGATTAAATTAAAGTTTTTGATGATCCCCCATGACCTTCTGGCAAGGAAACTAGTCCAATGTGGGCTAGGCAAAACTACAGTGAGGTGGATCTGTAATTGGTTAAATGGACAAACCCAGAGGGTGCTCACCAATGCTTCCTCTCAGCTTGGAAAGAAGTGACAAGTGGAGTGCCGCAGGGTTCCGTCCTGGGCCCGGTCCTGTTCAACATCTTTATTAATGACTTAGATGAAGGGCTAGAAGGCATGATCATCAAGTTTGCAGACGACACCAAATTGGGAGGGATAGCCAATAGTCCAGAGGACAGGAGCAGAATTCAAAACGATCTTGACAGATTAGAGAGATGGGCCAAATAACAAAATGAAGTTCAACAGTGACAAATGCAAGATACTCCACTTTGGCAGAAAAAATGAAATGCAAAGATACAGAATGGGGACGCTGGCTCGAGAGCAGTACGTGTGAAAAAGATCTTGGAGTCCTCGTGGACAACAAGTTAAACATGAGCCAACAATGTGATGTGGCAGCAAAAAAAGCCAATGGGATTTTGGCCTGCATCAATAGGAGCATAGTGTCTAGATCTAAGGAAGTAATGCTACCCCTCTATTCTGCTTTGGTTAGACCACACCTGGAATATTGTGTCCAATTCTGGGCACCACAATTCAAGAGAGATGTTGAGAAGCTGGAATGTGTCCAGAGGAGGGTGACTAAAATGATCAAGGGTCTGGAGAACAAGCCCTATGAGGAGCGGCTTAAAGAGCTGGGCATGTTTAGCCTGAAGAAGAGAAGGCTGAGAGGAGATATGAGCCATGTATAAATATGTGAGAGGAAGCCACAGGGAGGAGGGAGCAAGCTTGTTTTCTGCTTCCTTGGAGACTAGGACGCGGAACAATGGCTTCAAACTACAAGAGAGGAGATTACATCTGAACATTAGGAAGAACTTCCTGACTGTGAGAGCCGTTCAGCAGTGGAACTCTCTGCCCCGGAGTGTGGTGGAGGCTCCTTCTTTGGAAGCTTTTAAACAGAGGCTGGATGGCCATCTGTCAGGGGTGATTTGAATGCAATATTCCTGCTTCTTGGCAGGGGGTTGGACTGGATGGCCCATGAGGGCTCTTCCAACTCTTTGATTCTATGATTCTATATTCTAGGTTGTTGTTGTTGTTTTTTGTCGTGTCAGGAGCGACCTGAGAAACTGCAAGTTGCTTCTGGTGTGAGAGAATTGGCCGTCTGCAAGGACGTTGCCCAGGGGACGCCCGGTTGATTTGATGTTTTATCATCCTTGTGGGAGGCTTCTCTCATGTCCCTGCATGAGGAGCTGGAGCTGATAGAGGGAGCTCATCCGCCTCTCCCCGGATTCGAACCTGCGACCTGTCGGTCTTCAGTCCTGCTGGCACAGGGCTTTAACCCACTGCGCCACCGAGGGCTCCATGATGATGATGATGATGATGATGATGATGATGATGATCTCAAAGGCAGGAGGTGTTGGAGTTCAGCCTGCGATTGTGTTTAATGATCAGGGCGCTCTGGATGATGGGGGTGACAATGAGGTTCATGTGTGCAATGATGAGGTTGCTCTAGATGCAGAGAAGGACTATGTGGTTCATGTTCAAATTGACTCTTCCGGAGGGAATGTTCCTGAAGGGTTTGGAGATGATGGTCTGTTTCCTGGGTCTGGATTGCTACCAGAGTATTCCCAAGGCCTTGAGCCTGAGAAAGGCTCGCCGCCTGGTCCAGCTGAAGAGATTAATGAACCAGTGAACAGGAGAAGTGTTTTCAGTCAGCAAAGAAAAACAAACCGGGTTCTCAGGTGCTCTGCCAGATTGCAGCAGAGACTGATAGGAAATTCAAGGCTGAAAAGAAATCCGTTCTTGACCACTTGGAATATGCACTAGATTAGAGGGATAAAAGTGTCAAGTACAGAATCTGTAGCCAGACGAAGCAACATTGGAATTAGGTCAAGATCTCATCTCAGGTTCCTGGGCAAGAGAAGACTCCAGAATTAAGGGCCTTGTTATTTCATGGTGAAGTGCTTTGTTTGATTAATGCTCAAGCACTTTTGGGTTTGTGCTTTGGAAGTTCCAGAATTTGTTTTCATGGATTATCTATTCCTATCTACCTTTTCTACCTATTTGGATTTACCTTTTATTGTGGATTGCTTTTTACTGCTACTGCTTTTAATTATCTTCAATAAACTGGTAGCATTTTACTCAGCTGTGTGGTGTTTGAAGGGCTTCCTGGCTTGGAGCTCAACAGGCAGATTCAGACCTCCACCCCACCCAATCTCATGGAATGAGTACTGGAGAAATCCCAAACTTTTGTCCATTCATGCTTCTTCAAAGATGGGTACAAAGGTCAGGCAGGAAAATTTGGTTCTAATTGTGCTTGGAATCAAATGACAAGATTGTTCCTAAAACTTTTTTTCAACATGTGTGTGTGCACGCACACACATGTATGCACCTATGCAGATGAAAAATGTCCTGCCCTTTCACAGCACTTTTTCTGTCCTTTCTCTCCCCACCACCCGCATCTTCAGCAACACATTTTGGGGGCTGTGAAGTTCTCAGGTCCCCCACACAAGCCCTCTCCTAAACCCAGCCCCCCCGGCTACAACTTTGTTGCCTCCCTCCTTGTGTGGGTCATGCCACTAAAAAATTTGAAAAACAAAGAGAAATACAAATAAAAGTCCATTAATTTTTTAAAAATCTTTCTTGCTAGCAGTTCTACTAAAAAATGGTAAATAAAATTGTGGAGGTAACATTGAATGCAGCCATCTAACCTTAGTTCAGGCTGAAAACAATACAGTTTGTATCCATAGAGATAAGTAAATCTTATATATCATCATCACACACCAGAGAAAGGAAGCCTTTGTACTGAAAATACAGCCTTCCTTGACTAGTATATCATCGTAATTGAAATTGACGGAAGGGTTTCATCTATGCAAATGATAACTATGCAAAGGCTTCCTGAGAAAATTACTGTTCACAATGTCCCCAGTTCATAGGATAGTCATGTTAGCACTCAAGTTACCAGGACCATTTTCATCACTGTTGGGTATACTTCTCTAATCAAAGCAGCCGGATAAGCTGAAAAATCCCCTCTGGCTCAAGAAGCTGTGCTTTTTGAAAAAAAGTCTCAACACTTGTATCAGATTGCAATCTGAGTTGGTAAACTTCAAATTCTTGACTAAGTAGTAGCAAACTCTTATAACATCGCTATTATCCCTCATCCCCACACCCCACATCCTTGGCAGCTGGGAGGAGGGCAGATTATAGTCCTTAGGTGACCAGATTTAGTTTACGAATCTTGAAATGCTGACCTCTTAGGCAAAGCCATATTAGCATTCCAGTATGGTTTGCTGCTTTACTACGATTGGCATTCCTTTCTAATAGGCTAAGACTAAGCCCAAGGCAATCAGGCCCCATTGATTTCTAAGGAACATGCATAATTTCAAGTACCCATCTCCTAATCACAGCACTGTGTACTTACAGAAGCTAAAACGTGCTCATTGCTAGAAAAACAGACCCATCAAATTGTCTGAACTGTCCCAGTGTACTCAAAGAGAAGTTCACTATATTAAGAGAAGGTCTTTGAAGGGGTGTTTGTGGCAGAGTTCGTTTAGAGAACACTGAGCATGTGAAATACATCTATTTGATATAGCAGCACACTGTGTGCTTCAATTAGGGAAGACTCACGTTCAAGGGAGGCTGGGAATCAGCAGTCACAAAATGATGAGTGAACAAGTCAGAGAGGTGACACATTCACTTTCCAGAGACATGGAGGGGAAGAGATACTCTTTAAATATGAAAGCTTTCTCCCATTTCCTGGCAAACTGAAGATGCATTATCCTGTGCCTGGCAAAGAGAAACGTAACAATAATAAATGAAAACTGTGCCGGGGTATAGGATACGGTAATGGAATGCCAGGGATGAGAACAAAAGGGAAAGTAAAGGAGAGTGCTGAAATTGCAAGGAGATGCTGAAAATCAGTGGCATGGCAACAAAAATTGATGCTTTTTGACAGATAACTTTGATGAGGATGGAGCACAGAAAGTCATATTGCCCACTTCCACTTTATTTCATATATTGCGAGTCCACTTGCACACAATATCCTTTGTGGCATCTAAATTAAGATCCAATCATTTTGGATAATTGGCAGCAGTCGCAATAGTGGTTTTTGTCACGTTGTTGTTATTCATTCGTTCAGTCATTTTTGACTCTTCGTGACCTCATGGACCAGCCCACGCCAGAGTGCCCTGTTGGCTGTCACCACTCCCAGCTCCTTCAAGGTCACATTAACAACATCAATAACAATATCTAACTTGTTTGTTTCCTCTCTATTGTTGTGCTGTTGTAATTTTAGAGGTTTTTTTAATACTGGTAGCCAGATTTTGTTCATTTTCATGGTTTCTTCCTTTCTGTTGAAATTGTCCACATGCTTGTGTATTTCAGTGGCTTCTCTGTGTAGTCTGACATGGTGGTTGTGAGAGTGGTCCAGCATTTCTGTGTTCTCAAATAAAATGCTGTGTCCAGGCTGGTTCATCAGGTGCTTTGCTATGGCTGACTTCTCTGGTTGAAGTAGTCTGCAGTGCCTTTCATGTTCCTTGATTCGTGTTTGGGCGCTGCGTTTGGTGGTCCCTATGTAGACTTGTTCACAGCTGCATGGTACCAGAGAAGTCAGCCAGAGAAGTCAGCCATAGCAGAGCACCTGATGAACCAACCTGGATACAGCATTTTATTTGAGTGAAAAAAAACTGTCACTGAATTTTAGCCAGTGTAAAGAGATCCTATATGTCTCTGTGTGTACAGGTACTCTGGGAAAACATTTCAGAAATATCTGGTTTCCAAATCATTTCATGATTCGTAGGAGTAAAATGTGCAGCCATTATGATAGTAATAAAAACAGCTTTTTGAGGTATATGTAGTGATCCTGCAGCCAGGAGAACACAGCTCAACTTGAAAACTTTCTCCCCTATTCCTTTGCCTCTCTTCCCCAGCATATTATTTTCTGTGGTGAAGCTTCACCAGAGGTCTTTTCACACTGTTTTCATCCTAGTGGCAATAACAGCAGCAATTACAAAAAGATGCCCATGCCATTATAACCAAGTCCTTCTTGCAAAGGATCAGAGAACAGCTTAGACAAGTCAACAGGAAAGAGGACTGGGAGGCTGACTTTGAGGCAGAGCGATGACTAGCCTCTGGGAGAAAGGGGATTTGATGGTAACGGAGTTCAAGGCCTACTTGCCAAGACACGGGGTATTAGGTTTTTCCTAAGATGTTGCAGGTGTCTGATGGAGTCCCAGGGTACATCTACGTTGCACCATGGTAGTTAAAGTAGCATCAAACAGCATTAAGCCACCCTCAATTACAACTGTATAAGAAGAGTGACAGAACTGGAAAAAAGACAGGGATATTCTCTATTCGAGCGATTCCTTAAATTTTTATTTGACTGAAGCACTGACATACTTCATCAATTTATCCTCTGAGCTGTTCCATGTATAGATTGTTGAGCTGATAGGAATCTGGTTTAGTATTCTACCTTGGTTTTCTGCTGATTTCAGTTGTCTGCTTGTTTAAACTATCATCCTGTTGTATCCTCTGTTCATCAACCTCAGTCACACTTTTTGGACTCCCTCTGTGGGACTGCTTCCCTATCATGGGAACTCTCTGATCCTGCTAAGCACATTCATGTGTACTAATGCACATATGCAGACACACCCCAATCATTGCCCACATGCATATTATACAATTTGATCTGTTCTAAAATATGTAAATTTTGTATTTTTATTGGAATATGTTTATAGCATCTGATATTCCATATTGTTGTTCATGAGAAGGAGGCAAGTGAAAATTTGCACTCCAGTCAGAAAATATTCTCTTTTATACTGATATATTTGTTGATTTTATTTGTTTATTTTGGTGGTTTTAAATGTAAAATGAATATTCAGAAATGTTCGAATGTCAAGTTCACCGAATTGTTGGCATCTCTTGGTAGTCTGGGCAAGCATCAACCATGAAATAGGAGCCCCTGGTGAAACGGCGGGTTAAACCCCTGTGCCGGCAGGACTGAAGACCGACAGGTTGCAGGTTTGAATCCGGGGAGAGGCGGATGAGCTCCCTCTATCAGCTCCAGCTCCTCATACGGGGACATGAGAGAAGCCTCCCACAAGGATGATAAAAACATCAAATCATCCGGGCGTCCCCTGGGCAACGTCCTTGCAGATGGCCAATTCTCTTACACCAGAAGTGACTTGCAGTTTCTCAAGTTGCTCCTGACACGACAAAAAAACAAAATCATGAAATCCTAATGAGTTGAACACTATTCTTACTGAATGCTGCTGCATGAAATGTTTCAAGGAGTACCAATTACTAAATGTCAGTGCATGGCAAATATAGAACGATGTCAAATTCCAGTATACCATTGCTTGCCAATCATCCACTACTATTAAACATTGCATTTTTCTATTACATTTCTAGCTACTTTTATGAAAAAAATAAAAACACCTCACTTATAAGTTAAGTTATAAGAATTTTTTTAAAATTCAATTAAAATAAAACTAGTAAACAACAAATGAAGTACTGCAGTTATCTTGTCCATATCAAAATAAAATATTTCCCAGTTCTTCAATATTTAGGTAATCTTTTGAGAATATTTGACAACTACATTGCAAAGGAAGATGGTAAGGAAGATGCTTGCAAGCAAAGTTGTTTCATTGTCACCCCCCCCCCAAAAAACACAAAAAAACAACCCACAACACTTTGGCTGGATGTTCGGTGACTTATCATTAGTATTAATAGAACCTTTATCACATCACAAAGACTGACAATTCCTAAATTGCCATAGCAAATTATATACAAAATGATTTATTCATCCATTCTACTTACCACTGAAGTTTTGATGTTAGTTTTTAACCTTTAAGTGAAAAGAAACCTTTTTTGCAAAGTGCACTATTGATTGCTTAAAATATTGCCGACCCATCCTAGTTTTCAGAGCAGGATACAATCAATAAAAACAATCAGTAATTCATAATCCAGTGCAAAATGAACAATGGCAAATCAAATCTGAGTTGTGATCAATACGGCTTCAAAAAAGCTGGGGTAAAAAACCAGAGCTTAGGTTGATGGTGAAATAAGGTACTAACACCAGCCGATTTTCCAGTGCATGGACATTTCAAAATCAAAGAACTATAACCAAAAGATGTTCTCGCTTCCACTCAGAACATTTATCAGACAATTAATGAAAAAGCCAGGAAAATTGCAATGGAAAGTTGTTGCGAGCTAATCAATTAATACACACAAAATTTTTAATATGTAAAGCTTTAAAATATTATTTACTTATTTATTTATTTATTTGGTAGTTTTGTATACCGGTCTTCTCACCTCCATTCGAGGGACTCGGGCCGATTTCCAACATCAATATTACAGACAGTCATTAAAACATCATATTTCTAAATCACACTAAAACATTAAAACATTGAAACAATTAAAATTGCAAAAATACAATCATATGATTACAGTAGTCAGTCATCATCAAAGTCATTATTCGTCGTCATCCATCCATATCACAGGATCATGGCTCATTTGTCGAATGCCAATCCCCAAAGCCAAGTTTTCACCTGTTTCCTGAACGTTAAGATAGAAGGGGCAGTTCTGATCTCCAGTGGAAGGGAGTTCCAGAGTCGAGGGGCCACCACCGAGAAGGCCCTGTCTCTTGTCCCCACCAGCCACACCTGTGAGGATGGTGGAATCAAGAGCAGGGCCCCTCCAGACAATCTTAGTAAAAGATGTGTATTTTTGACAAAGCTTTAGTCCTTAGTGTGTAGTTTGTGATACTTTTTTCCCAATAAATGTATTCATAATTTTTAAAAGTGAGATAGATGAGGTCTGCACCTGACACTATTCAGTTTTACCTACCACTAACTCTTTCCTCCAACTTTACAGTGAGAGGATGTTGCCTGGAAGTCCAGCCACATTCCCCAAAAATCCAATTTTTTATAAACCTGCAAGATAAAAGGCAAAGTTTTCTGAATTGGATTGAAGCCCAAATAACTTTCTCCTCCTCCTCCTCCTCCTTCTTTTTCTTCTTCTTCTTCTTCTTCTTTTTCTATTTATATCCCACTTTATCTATCCCAAAGGAGACTCAAGCCGGCTTAGCATAACAGCATCAGCATAACAATTTAAAAATATACATATATGTAATCATTAAAACAGGATTAAATATATAAACAGTATTTTTAAAATCTCAGTTAAAAACCATTAAAACATATTCAAGGTTAAAAACCGAAGCACCTCCTGAATTGATCTTAAAAACCTCCTTCTTTAAAAAGCCTGTCTGAATAAAAAAGATTTTAGCTTGTCACTGGAAGGACAGCAGGGAGGAAGCCATTCTGGTTTCCCTAGGCAGTGAGTTCCAGAGTTGAGAATTGTCGAGAATGTTGTGTGTCAGAATTGCAGCATCTATGAGTTAGGTTAAAAAAATTACAGTGTAGATAAGCATTTAATTCAACATACAGGTGTTCACAGGAAGAAACATATCGAGATCCTAAGGCATTTAGGTTTTAGTTTGAACAGCATGACTAACGCAGCATCTGTCAACTTCTGGTGAGAGCTAAAAATGAATATGCAGGGGCAGCTCAACCCATTACGCAAAGTAAGCATTTGCAGTATAGTTGATTTTGCCCAGGGGCCCTCTTGGGGGAAAATAGACCTTGACATATGCGAGTTGTAGTTACTGGGATGTATAGTTCACCTACAGTCAAAGAGCATTCTGAACTCCACCAATGATGGAATTGAACCAAATATAATACACAGAACTCCCACGACGAACAGAAAATATATATGAGTAATTGGTTGGGGGGGGGGGGAGGGCGCCAAAATACTGTTTGCTTACCGTTGAAAATTACCTAGGGCCGCCTCTGTGAATATGGCCTATCATAGATCTTTTTATGCTTTACTTAATCAGAAATACATTGTGTAGTTCCTCAGTCTGAATTGTTTGTAATGTTTTCTGCATTAAGAGAGTTCATTTGTTTTTCTATAGGAGTGCCCCAGTTGGCTTATCCAAATAGCCCATGATTTATTTAAAACAGCATCACTAGTTCATTTTTTAATTAAAAACGTTATTCATGTCTTCCCAGCAAAATAAATATTTGTTGTTATTAATAAATTTCATTAAAAATATTATGCCACATACTACTTATAGGAAGTATATACTTCCAGCACAGATCGAGCATAAATTAACAGCAATCATTCTTCTGTTCTTCAAGACAATATTGTTAAATAAATACAGTGTTAGGAATTTCTCTTGGTTATTGTAAATGTTCCTATCAGAATGGTTTTGCATAACTTGGCATTGGCAGCAGGCAATAAAAGCGCACTACGTGAAGGTACACCAGGGGGAGGTGGAAGCAAATGAATCTGTTCTTGTAATACAAAAGCAATTGTAGAGGTCAAACTATGAACCTCATCAGATAGGATGAAATCAGTATCCCAGGATACCTTTGCCCTGTCAGGAGGACGGAGGCCCACGCCAAACATCACAAAATGTTGTGTGATTTCTGGTGAAGACCCCACTTCCCATTGGAATGAAAGCATCACTGGATGCTTTCATCCCAACACAGGAGACTTCTCTGGGAGGGAGACGCTTTCCCCATGTAATGGGGAAAGCAGCACCAAGTGAAAGCTTCATGTGGGGTGACATATTCACCCCACTACTCCCTCTTCCAATTGCCAGGTGAAGGGGGATGCTTCACCCAACCTTTATGATAAGTCCATAAGCTGGACCTTTCACTTTGACATGGTTAAGTTTTGTGCATATGGATTGGATTTCTGAGGGAACTGTCTAACCCCAGATTTCCTCTTCCACTTGTGCCTTGTGGTACAGTCCAGAAAATGTTTTATCACTTGAATCTCATTTTCCAGGGACACTGGGCCCTTCTACACTGATCGCTAATGTGGGCCCAATCTGTCATGCAGGAGGCTGGATAGGGCCTACATGACAGGTAGATAGGGATTCCCTGAACCACCTCTGAATTAGCTTTATTTATTTATTTTTTTATTTGTCGTGTCAGGGCAACCAGTCAATTATATTACATTTCTAACAGAACAAAGCAAACAAACAGACAAAATACAAAATTTGTGAGTTTGGTAGTTGATTAAATGTCCTTTGACCAGTATCTGGCCACTTGGAGTGCTTCTGGTCTTGCTGCAAAGAAGGTCCTCCATTGTGCATGTGGCAGGGCTCAGGTTGCATTGCAGCAGGTGGTCAGTGGTTTGCTCTTCTCCACACTCGCATGTCGTGGATTCCACTTTGTAGCCCCATTTCTTAAGGTTGGCTCTGCATCTCGTGGTGCCAGAGCGCAGTCTGTTCAGCACCTTCCAAGTTGCCCAGTCTTCTGTGTGCCCAGGGGGGAGTCTCTCATTTGGTATCAGCCATTGGTTGAGGTTCTGGGTTTGAGCCTGCCACTTTTGGACTCTCGCTTGCTGAGGTGTTCCAGCAAGTGTCTCTGTAGATCTTAGAAAGCTATTTCTAGTTTTAAGTCGTTGACGTGCTGGCTGATACCCAAACAGGGGATGAGCTGGAGATGTCTCTGCCTTGGTCCTTTCACTATTGGCTGCAGAATTAGCTGGCCACACAGAACACAGTCTGGCACCCCTGGGCAGCCACTCTAGGAATCCCTTCCACACTCCATATTATGCCACATTTGTGTTCTTGGGTGCACAGGCAGATGTAATCCAGGGTGCTACCTGACTAAATTAGCTTGGAGTGGGGGCAGCCCTTCTCTCCTCTCTCCCATCCCATTCAGTGTGTGGGGACTCTGGCTATCAGATGGTAGTGAAGACAGTTGGAGCCAGTTTTGGTTATTTTATTTATTTATTTATTTCATATACTTATACCCCACCCTTCTCACCCCCAAGGGGGGACTCAGGGTGGCCTTACAGCAAACACCATTTGGTGCCATCATAATGATAAGAACAATCAACAAATTCATTAAAACAAAACATTAAATAAACAGTTGTTAAAAATATTGTTGAAGGCTTTCATGGCCAGGAATCACTGGGTTGTTGTAGGTTTTTCCGGGCTATATGGCCAAGTTCTAGAGGCATTTTCTCCCACGGTGGTCAGTTGAAACATTCACACCTAGCTCCAGCAGACAAAAGTCCTTTGTCCCACCCTGGTCATTCCACAGATATATAAACCCATTTTCCTACTTCCAACAGACCTCACTACCTCTGAGGATGCTTGCCATAGATGCAGGCGAAACGTCAGGAGAAAATGCCTCTAGAACATGGCCATATAGCCCAGAAAAACCTACAACAACCCAATAGTTAAAACACGCCAATTAAAATCCGGGTCCGGGTCAATTCATTGTCACTTAGAAATTGCTTATATCTTCTTCATACAAGCCATTATTCAATGGTGAAATGCAAGGTTCCACGGACAAGTCTTGAGTTTCCTTCTCAAAGACAGGAGGGAGGTGGCCATTCTGATGTCTTTGGGGAGGGAATTCCACAGACGGGATTCCCACTGTTGGGGAGGCCCTGTCTCTCATCTCCACCAATCGCGTTTGTGACAGTGGTGGGATCAAGAGCCGGGAGTCTCCAGATGATCTTAAACTTTGTGATGATTCATAGTAGGAGATACGTTTGGACATGTAGTCTGGGCCAGAACCGTTTAGAGCAGTGGTTCTCAACCTGGGGTCCCCAGATGTTTTTGGCCTTCAACTCCCAGAAATCCTAACAGCTGGTAAATTTGCTGGGATTTCTGGGAGTTGTAGGTCAAAAACATCTTGGGACCCCAGGTTGAGAACCACTGGTTTAGAGCTTTAAAAGTTAAAACCAGCACTTTGAATTGTGCTCGGTAGCAGATCGGCAACCAGTGGAGCTGGCATAACAGAGGAGTTGTATGCTCCCTGTATGCTGCTCTGCTGAGCAACCTGGCTGCCGACCGTTGGACTAATTGAAGCTTCCAGGCAGTCTTCAAAGGCAGCCCCATGTAGAGCACATTGCAGTAGTCTAATCAGAACCAGCCCAACTGTCTTTCCTCTTCCTAACTTTGGGGGAAGCCCAAATTCTGGGTCAGGATTCAGGCTTTCTCATGAGTTAGCTTAACCCTGGGCAAGGCCACAGGAAGACAAGCTTGCCCCGGGTTAAGCCAGGTAAGCCCTGTGCAGTGTTAGCCACTGTGAGGCTGATCCAACTACACAATGCCCCTCTGTTAAATTATTCATGGTAGGTTAACTGAGCATCTTGAATTTAAACATAAGTTTTCAAAATTCTCCTTTGTCCCAGCAGAGTGAAGCTGGGTAAGAACTGACAGGGGTACTGAAGCAGTTTATTCATAATGTTTCAATTAAAACAATTAAAAACACAGCTGTTGGATATCTTAAATGAAACTAGGAATACAGGTACATTATATCACTACTACTCTACAGAACACCTAAGAGTTTGACTTTTTCTTGCATTCCACTTCTTTTTGTGTGTGTTTCTATTTAATTATGGACACATTTGTGAATTTTGAGAAGACCTAATCAAAATAAATGAATAAATTAAATGTATAACCATCTGCCCAAGCCAGCCTTAATAGGAAAAATTATTCTAACCACAGAGAGGACCATAGTTTGCCTGTTAGGTACATATTGGTTAAGAATGAGAAATCTAATGGGAGGAAAAACAAAAAAGAGTTTCTCATTCTCATTTTCATTCAGTACCACCAACATGGTTGCAATACACAGAGATTCTACCCAGACATTTAAGAGATGAAGCAGGGAGTTGTCCATCCTGGCTGGCTGGAGTACTCTCCAGGAAATCTTGAATTATCTGACATATGTATTAGGACTGGGTAACCATGGAAAATTTTGTTTCTAAACTCGATTCATTTCCAGGGGGCGCTAGCGTTTCCAAATTCTAAATACTTCCGAAATTTTGAGATTTCAAAATTTCGTTATTTACGAAATTTCGTTAATTTCGAATCGATTCGTTAATGGCGGACGCAATTGCGCAATATGCTAAAAAAACCTCCAAATGGGACAGGGGGAACTTCTGAAGCTTCCCTCTCCCTCTGTTGTTGACTGTTGGTGTGATAATTTATTTTTTATCACTGATAAAACAAACAACAACTATAAAACTTGCACCAGACATACAGAAATAATTACGAAACAATTACGAAACAGTTTTGAAACAATTTTGAACCAATTACGAAACAATTACGAAACAATACGAAATAAATTGAAAAAAATGTTTTTAATTACTCCTCACACTATTCCTGCATGGCTCAATATCGGATCGTAAGCTAATTTAAATACAAATTAATAACGAATTACGAAATTAACGAACGAAACCACCCAGCCCTAATATGTATATCTATGTTAAAGACATCTAGGATCAGGCATTATAAATATCTTTACAAAATCTGACCAAATGAAAGCCTTATACAACAATGCTCAGTTGCATAGAGATAAAATGGATGTGCCCATTTAGGTATGGTTAGAAGAAACTTTTCCATGAATATTCATATAAAATATTCAGAAGATACTATGCACTTTGTGTATACATGCCTGTTACTCTACACAATTGTCATGTGTGCAAGTGAATGCTAGCATGTGACAATTGTGTGCTCTGCCAATTCTGTAGGTGCATGTGACATTTGTTTTGATTTACTATTTCATATTTCATATTTCGATACCAGCATAGAAAATAGTTTTCAAGTTCTAACTGGGCTGTGTGAAAATCAGTAGCTACTTGAAGACATTTGGTGAGTGTATTCAACACATGCAAGCTTTGGGAAGAATTCAAATGATTTCTTTTAAAAAATGGAAAATATAATTCACCTTCCAGAGCACTTTGGAGCTGACATCCAACTGTGTATGCTAAAGTATTTAAAAAGGAAAGCAGGTTACAAGTGAAATTTCTGATTTCTTTTGAAATAAAAAAGTAAGTGAACCCCATTACTCAAGACAGAGCCTTGACAGGTCTGCAGAAGCTATTTATTCCAAGTGCTTGCCAATATCATTTGTCCTGGTCTTTGACACCATGATTTGCCTGCTGTATTAACTCCTTGAATGTCAATTCCAAGGGTACACTGTTTTTAAAATGAATGAGATCTTGAATTTGTAAGCTCTTTAATGTATATTTAAATTGTAGATCAAGATGGGCTTTTCATAAGGTGGGTGAAGGAGTAACCCTGCATTTCCCCCCTCCTCTGAACAATTTGTTCTATGACAAAAGGTTAAAAATGATGTAGTACTTCTGTATGCCTAAAAAGCAGGGAAGTCAGACTTTACCAGTCTGACCTGTAAATTAATCAGATAAAGCATTAGCTGCTCATTCAGGCTGGAAGGCCCTTTTTAATTAAGGGATTTTTAATTGGTGACTTAGAGGAAGTAGGATGTGAGACTCCCTTGATGGATTGTCACTTTGTTGTAGTGAGGGGGCTTGCATGTTCCAATGTGGCGAAACCACCTGCAGGCATAACCACGAGAGTCCTGCACTCCCAGGAGGTGCTGCAGGAGAGGTTCCAGACAGAGGCGGCCCTAGGTAATTTTCAACTGTAAGCAAACAGTATTTTGGCGCCCCCCTCCCCCAACCAATCATTGATATATATTTTCTGTTCGTCGTGGGAGTTCTGTGCGCAATATTTGGTTCAGTTCCATCATTGGTGGAGTTCAGAGTGCTCTTTGATTTTAGGTGAACTATACATCCCAGTAACTACAACTCGCATATGTCAAGGTCTATTTTCCCACAAGAGCGCCTCAAGAGCGTCCCTGGGCAAAATCAACTATACTGCAAATGCTTACTTTGCGTAATGGGTTGAACCACCCCTGGTTCCAGACCAAGCACATTCCGAAGACCTGAAAATCTAAATAGTGGATCAGGCAGAGGATACCACTGTACATGTTACAATGTCTGTGAAGACAGAAGAAGGCTGCAATAGATCGAGAAGCCACTATCATCATGTTAACCATGCCACTGATTGGGACCTCACTCTGTAAAGACTGTGTCTTGTTCAGCTGTGCAATGACATCCACACATTAAAAAACTCTCACACAGGCAACTTCCAAGAAAAGGCATGGCCCGACTTACTGGGCCAGAGAAGTTGCGGTGCAGGGCGTCCCCCACTGCCATTCTCACCTCAAGGGGGGGGGTTCTTCCTCCCAGAAGCCCCCTCGGATGGCGCAAAGGTTTCCCGCCGGCTTGTCGAGGGGCCAATGTCCAGCTGACACTGCAGGAGAGGCCGGAGCTGGCCTCTCCCTCTTTGCAGGCAGCCTATATAAGGCTGCCCCAAGCCCCACAGCAGGCATTGTGCCTGCGCCAGTTGACCCATCCCACCCACCCTGCATGCGGTTTATGTTTTCATCGGTGGTCAGTTTTTGTGCTTGTTTTTACCTTGTCCCAGTTACCTGTTAACAGTTACTTGTTGTTTTGTTCTTTCTTATGCTTCTTGTCACAACTTGTTGGAGTGGGGCATGAGCCCTGGATCTGGTTTGGTATCCCCCCTTGAGGGATGGGAGAACGTATGGTGGTCCCAGGGGTGCCGAGTTTACGTTTGCCCGGTATTGTGCCGGCGGCACCCTGGCTTTTGCGGTATCGGACTGCAGCGGGCTGCCCGATCGTGATCCAGGACCCACGCTTGGCTGCCAACCCTTGTTCCTGTTATCAATAAATGAGTTGTGGCCATTGTTCATCCCAACATCATGTGTGAGTGTACTTATTGGGTTGGCTGTGGGAGGTGTATCGCACTTGCACACGCAAAAAGAAAAATAAACCAACTAAAGTCCCATGGTGATCAGTGAAAGGTGACAGGTGCAGGACTGTGAAATCTGGAAGCTCCTAGTCACAGACTGGCACATGGGAGGTGGATATGGATTCAGTCGTTTTATCTCAAGGTCTGAGGCAGTTGAGCAGTCTGGTAGCTGTATCCATAACCAAGCAACTCTTTTTAGGATCCACTCTTCTCACTCCACATGGGAAAGGGGCTAGAAAAGGTGTCCTAAACATAGTCTCTCTTATCCCTGACTGGACTGCCATGTTCAGAGGGTCACCATCCTGCAGCCAAAAACGAAAAATGAATTTTGGAACATGGAACGTACAGCCACTGTTGGACAACACTGACAGTGAACACCCTGAACACAGGACTGCTATTATTGCAGGGGAGCTGGGAAGCTTTAACATTGACATAGCAGCACTTCAGGAGATCCAGGGAGCAGGAGAGAGACAGTGGAAGGAAGTAAAAGGAGGCTACATCTTCTTGCAGTGGAAGATTGAAAGCAGCAGAGTCTCTCAGGGATCAGTATTGGGACAAGCACTTCTTATATTCATAAGAAATCTGGAGTCAAGGATGAGTAGTGAGCTGTTCAGCTTTGTCTAGAATACTAAATGATTTAGGATGCTGAGAATAAGCACTAAAATAGTAAAGGGGGTTCAGTGTAAACAAATGTGACTTAATGCACACTGGGACAAAACAATATCCAACTTCATCCTATACAGTGATGGAATCTTATCTGCCATCAATGGAATTTAGTGGTGTAGTAGAAAGCTTAGTGAAAATGTCAAAGCTGAATCGGCCTGCAAATTACAAAAAGGCAAACTCCACGTTCAAAAGGGAATAAAAAAAATACCTTATGCATAGTGAGACAATATCCAGAATATTGCATTCAATTCTGGATCTTACACCTTGAATATAATATTTTGGAACAGGAAAAGATGCGATCAATTTTTCAAGAATTTGGAACAACTGTTTCACAACAAAAGGTTCCAATACTTGGAGCTGCTCAGCTTTGCATAAATGCAAGTTAAAAGTAGATATAATGAAGACATATATAATTATGTATAGTGATGTACAGATGTAGTGAGCTATGAAGGTGCATTTACATTGATAATATAATGCAGCTTGGAACTGGTTAGGGAGGAACCGGTTCCACTGTGAATTTGATTCGATTGACAGGTCTGAAACTGGCTTGAGGCCAGCAAGGTGATTATACTTACTACAGAACCTGGCCTCAAATCGCTCTGCAGTGATTTTCCTCCCCATTTCTGGGCAAGATGTGCATCAGTGCTCCAGAGGCATAAGAGATGGGGAGCAAGGGGAAAGTGACCATTGTGATTACAGGCAATCAATGATGCAACAAAAAGCTTAACTCAAAAGCAATGGAACTCAAAGAAAATTGGATTAAGATGGCTCATGGATGGTACATAACTCCACACAGACTAGGGAAATTTAACAAAAACACAAACACAAAATGCTGGAAGTGCGGAGAACAGGAAGGGTCATATTACCATCTATGGTGGACCTGCCCAAAAGCAATAACATATTGGAAAAGATACAAAAAACACTACAAAATTTTTTGGAGATAGACATACCTCAAAAAGCAGAAACTTTCTTATTAGGAATGCACAACATAAAAATGGATAAAAACAAAGATAAAATTTTATTTCTCCTAACAGCAGCAGCGAGAATAACATACGCAAAACACTGGAAGAAGAAAGACCCACCAGAAGAAGAGGAATGGGTGACAAAAATACTTAATATAAGAAATATGGATAGACTGACTGATATATTATCAAAAAAAAAAGGGGGGGTACTCCAACGGCAGAAATAGATTGGAAACAAGTTACAACATACTTAGCAAAAGAAAAGAACATGAAAATAATTACCTGAAAGAAAAGATGGAAAACACAAAACAGGGGTGAGCAAGATATAAAAGAAGAAAAAATGGCGAAGAAGAAAAAGAAAAGAAGGAAGAGGAAAGAACCTCCCAGATGATACCAGGAAGTCAACTCCACACCCACAACAACCACACACACACACACACACACACACACCTCACTGTGTACTTTCTATTTCTATTTCTGCACCATGCACTCAATATGAATATAGCAGCCACCGGTATCAGGCGGCTCTGGGTACTTGGTTAAAAGGAACGCTCAGATGGAAAGAAACCAGACACTTTCTACTTTTACTATACTGCCCCCCCCCCTCTTTTTTTCTCTATCCTTATACTTTCCCCACTCAGTTTTTCTTTTTCTTTTCTTTTTTGCACTATATGTTTTTTATGGAAAATCAATAAAGATTATTTTGTTAAAAAAGCTTAATTTGAACTTTCCTGCAACTTTCTTTAATGTCCCATATACCTTTTAAATGGCAGTGCAGTGTATATTGGCAGTATGCACTTTATGGCTGCCATGGTTTTGAGTCAGCTTGAAGCAGCACTAAGTAGTCAGTGTAGATGAGGCCTGTGGATGAGGAAAGAGGTTCTTTTCCTTGAGAATACAACTGAAGGTGAATGGTGGGAGATAAAAACCATATTAAAGCAAGTGCTTGCTCACATCATGTAGAGTTAAAAGTGGAATTGTCATAAATACTTTAAAATGCATTTAAAATGCTCTTTTATTTCATTCACATTGAGACAGAGTATAAGCACTTTACAGAGCAAGAAGGTAGACACACAGACTCTAGCTACAATGGGTACACAAACAAGGAGATATTACATTTTACTCGGCACACACATATAAACATTCTCTCCTGCATTCATACATTACCATCTCTTCTTCCTTCTCCCGTAAAAAGAGAGCTGAAGTAGGTCAGATTATGTTTCCAGCACATCTGCTATTCTGCTAATCCATCACCTTTCTCTGTCTTTTGGAGAAGATGGTGGATGGATCAGACTCTTCCTGTCTGCCACAATTTTGGAATAGTAAAATGTCTCTTATACAGCATATTCTTGCTGATATTGCTCCAAAACAGTTGTAAATGAATGACAGGCAACTAAAACATGTTGACTCCATCAATTCCTGGGCATATGTTGACTTTTCTTCTTAACTGACAATTAGTTTTCCTTCTTAAATAAGGAACCACTGTGTTGACTTAACTTAAGAGAGTCATTGTCTCTGGTAATGTAAACATGTTGTTTTCCACCAAGAGTTAATCATTTGCCTGTGGTCATCGATGTCAGCAGTTCTCATCAGCAACTTTTAATTATAGTTCAGCAGTTCACCTCCTTTTTGTGCTTTTCCAGATATCATTTTTCTTAGGATTGCATCTTTAGCCTTATAGACCCCCACAATACTCCTTTCATGCAATTTCGTTCCGTTTCATTCTAACCGTACATCATTTATTCATCACAGAATTAATTGTAACAAGATGCAATGATGCTATCCGCTTGAAAAGAAGGGACTGGATGAATTCACAAGTGATGTGGCCATAAGTGACAAGCTGGCAAGATGGCTATGTACCACGTCCAGTTGCAGAAGCTGTAGGCTTCTATTTATTAGTTGTAAGGGAGAGTATGATGGACCATGTAGATGCCCCTTTGCCTGTGTAGACAAATATTGGTTTCTGTGTACCAAATGCTCAGTTAGACAGACCTTTTGTTCACAATGTTTGTGAAATTTCACCTTACTAAAGTCATTTTTATCTTTCTGCTCCACCAACATCTTTGCATCTGAAACCTATTCCCTTGTATTTAACCCAAGCATTATTTGCTTCTGGACATCAGTTTATCAGTAACAGTGCCAGCAGGAGATTTCAGAAGATAATAACTGCCACAGACATCATTTTAGGTTTCTTATTTTCAGCCTAATAACCCAGAGGATAAGTTCCACTGCATGAGATCAGTGACTCAATCTCCATCCATTTACCTTCT
The DNA here is from genome assembly GCF_025583915.1 of Anolis sagrei ordinatus. Classification (NCBI taxonomy): domain Eukaryota; kingdom Metazoa; phylum Chordata; class Lepidosauria; order Squamata; family Anolidae; genus Anolis; species Anolis sagrei. The sequence continues at coordinate 63,887,094 of NW_026847660.1, read as the reverse complement.
ACCCATGAAGCAATTGCTGCTGCTGGCCCATTGACCTCAAAAAGACAGTTGCTTCATTTCCCTTTATGCCAGCTGTACACATACAAAAAGATAAACAGAAATGCCAAAGACTTAAGGAATTACCTTAGGGAAGACATTGGTATTTTTCTCAACATGTAGCTTTAAGTAATATGGCAAACTTCACTGTGTTAAAAAACAGCCAGATTAAACAGAAATGTTCATATTCTTTTAATCAGATTGCATGGGAACTCGCCTGTTTTAGGTGGTAGAGGGCCTATGGTTTGCAAACAAAATGAGTCAGATTAATTTCTGGCATCTTTTGATAGATGATCTTAGTGCAAAGCTGAGAAGACCTATATGTGAAACTATAGGAAATTGTTGCCAATCTAGACAAACAATTTGGAGCTAGAAGGGCTCAGCATCTTCTGTTTATTTATATGAGGGGTATTTTTTAAGTAAGGTCCGTTTTGTTGTAGACACTAGTAGTTCGCGCGCATACCGCAACGAGCACGTGTGTCGTGTACCAGCATGCCTTGGGAACAACTGTGCTCAGTTTCCACTGTGTAGCTAACCTGTACGGTTCTGTTCTGTGCTTTAAAAATGTTTAAGACTATCAACTCACCCGCCGCATGTGAGGTTCGCTCAGTGATACGGTTTTTGTCAGCAAAGAACCTGCCTGCTGCAGGAATTCATCAACAGATTTGTGAAGTGTACAGTGATACTGTTATGAGTGAAAGCAAAATGCGTAAGTGGGTACGACAATTCAAAGATGGGCGTGACAACGTCCATGATGAGGACCGCTCCGGTCGCCCTTCTTTGATTACAGACGATTTGGTTATCGGAGCAGGCGGTAAGTTTTTATGAAGAGGGTATTTTAAAATTGGTTCAGAGGTATGATGTGTTTGAACAGACTTGGCAACTATGTCGAAAAATAGAGTGGAGTGTGTACTTTCTGAAAATAAATGTACTTTTTGGAAATAAACTTTCATTGTGTACTTATGTTCCAACGGACCTTACTTAAAAAATACCCCTCGTATCTAGAAATGTAGACACCTGGAAAGTGATCTAATTCAGGCTATTGAGATAGGATCCTGTAACCACCTATCAAGAATCTCTCTAAGTGCAATATTTCTACTCCATTCATGATTTTGGGGAGGATGAAAACTGGCTGAAATACCTAGGCACCCAGATATAAGTTTTTAGCTTCAGGCATAGCTGTTGACTCAGTACTAGGGTAGCTGGCCTGGCCCAAACATTATATAAATAATAGTGTTGGAGCTGCTTAAAAGAAACACTGTAGGCAAAGGGATGTTCTTTGGGGAATGGTGTTCTGTAAATATTGTTCTGATTTCAGAAGGTCACCTCTACTAAGTTCAAAGAATAGGTTACCTCTATTTCATAGGAACAAATTCATCACCCCATACCATTGGGTTGCACTCCTCCTGAAGTCACAGGTCCGCAGTTTGGGGGTCCTCCTGGATTCTTCACTTACGTTTGAGGCTCAGGCATTGGTGGTGGCCGGGAGGGCCTTTGCACAATTAAGACTCGTGCGCCAACTGTGACCTTACCTCGGGAAGGCGGATCTGGCCAAAGTGGTCCACGCCTTAGTCACCTCTAGACTGGATTACTGCAATGCACTCTACATGGGGCTGCCCTTGAAAACAGCCCGGAAATTTCAGATGATCCAATGGGCGGTAGCCAGGTTGTTAACTGGGGCTCCTTACAGGGAGCGGCCATCCCTCCTGTTCAAGGAGCTCCACTGGCTGCCATTCATCAACCGGACCCAATTCAAGGTGCAGGTTCTTACCTACAAAGCCCTGAATGGTTTGGGCCCGCCTACCTGCATGACTGCATCTCTGTATACAAACCCACATGATCCCTTCGATCATCCGGAGAGGCCCTGCTCTTGATCCCCACCAAATCGCAGGTGCATTTGGTGGGGATGAGTGAGAGGGTCTTTTCAGTGGTGGCCCCTCAACTCTGAAACTCACTCCCTAAAGACATCAGACAGGCTCCAACTTTGGCAGTCTTCAGGAGGAGCTTGAAGACGTGGCTGTTCTAGTGTGCCTTCCCGGAATAATGATCCCATAGCACTTTGTGCTCCAAAGCACTTTACATGTCTTTAGGTCTGCTCGTATGCCCTTCCACAAACACCAGTATCACCTTTCGTCCATGTCCCAGCATTATTTCCAATTTTAACTCTACATTTGGCCTTGCCACTGTTTTTAATTGTGTGTTGTCTTTTGATAATGTTGTGTATTTTATTGTTTATGTTTTTTAATTGCTTGTATTGTTGTTATTATTGCTTGTATTGTTGTGTTTGGGCTCGGCCTCATGTAAGCCGCACCGAGTCCCTTGGGGAGATGGTAGCGGGGTACAAATAAATATTATTATTATTATTATTATTATTATTATTATTTTTGGTAATGTATGGGCGAAAGAACCATGGCGAGAAATGATTATATGATTTGTACCTTTGCAATATAAAATCCACTCAGCTCTAAAGGAAAATAATGTTCCAAGTTCTAATTCAGTATAGGTACTTCTACAAAAAGAATTTGATTTTCCAGCATTAAGATTCTATAAACTTTCTTTGCTCCCTCTGGTTGACATTTTATGTCTAATAGTCTCTTGTTCCCCGGGCCTGATGGCATGAGAATGAAAACAATAGATCCCATTTCTCTGATTAGCTGTTGTTTCTGAAAATATATGTTCTCAGTTTCTCCTGTGTGAGTTTAGAATCTTGCATATAAAATAGCTTACAGTTATTAATAGGAGATCTTGTCCTGTGAACAGCTGCCAACAGAGGGAGTACAGTTCACTGCTATTACTCTGCATGACTCCTCATTAAAATATATGAATAACATCGGCAGAATTTTGCATTGACATTTGGAAGAAGCTGTAGTATGATTGGTACAAGAAACTTAAGATTTTTTTCACCTGTGTTGATATATTGTTTTGTGTACTGAACTGTGGATGCGAAACTGTTGGTTTTGTTGTGATTACTTCTATCAACTTTCTCCTATCCAAATTAGCACAATTAGTGTGCAAGTTTATTTTTCTTTTCCCAGATGGAAATTTGGTATGTACTTCCTCTACTGTCTAGTTTTTATGCAATATTTTCCCATATTGAATTTCCTACACATTTATTTGTTTATTTATTTCAAACTACAAGAGAGGAGATTCCATCTGAACATGAGGAAGAACTTCCTGACTGTGAGAGCCGTTCAGCAGTGGAACTCTCTGCCCCGGAGTGTGGTGGAGGCTCCTTCTTTGGAAGCTTTTAAACAGAGGCTGGATGGCCATCTGTCTGGGGTGATTTGAATGCAATATTCCTGCTTCTTGGCAGGGGGTTGGACTGGATGGCCCATGAGGTCTCTTCCAACTCTTTGATTCTATGATTATTTACAGCATTTCTACCCTGCCCTTCTCAACCCTCCGGGGGGGGGGGGGGGGGGGGGGGGGGGGGAGGGACTTAGAGCGGCTAACACAGGCAACAATTCAATGCCACAATATCAATAAACAACAATATAAAATCATAAATGCATAATAGATTAAAAACAGTAACATTAATTATATAATTGCAAAATCACATAACCATTTCCAGTTTTCATAATGCTGATGATCATGCCATTACTGCTCAAGCAGGGAGCTTTGAGATGGTTGAACAGAAGCCCTCCGAAGCTCTAGGTGCTCTTACTGCCTATTACAGGGAAAACCAGCTGATCCCCAACCCATCTAAAACACAGACATTTGCTTTTCATCTCAAGAACAGACAAGCATCCCGAGCTCTGAGAATCACCTGGGAAGGAAACCCACTGGAGCATTGCAGCACACCCAAATAACTGGGAGTCACTCTGGACCATGCTCTTTCCTACAAGAAGCACTGCCTGAACATCAAGCAAAAAGTGGGTGCTAGAAACAATATCATACGAAAGCTGACTGGCACAACCTGGGGATCACAACCAGACACAGTGAAGACATCTGCCCTTGCGCTATGCTACTCTGCTGCTGAGTATGCATGCCCAGTGTGGAACACATCTCACCACACTAAAACAACAGATGTGGCTTTTAATGACACATGCCACATTATCACAGGGTATCTGCGCCCTACACCGCTGGAGAAATTACACTGCTTAGCCGGTATTGCACCACCTGACATCTGCCGGGAAGTAGCAGCCAATAGTGAAAGGACCAAGGCAGAGACATCTCCAGCTCATCCCCTGTTTGGGTATCAGCCAGCACGTCAATGACTTAAATCTAGAAATAGTTTTCTAAGATCTACAGAGACACTCGCTGGAACACCCCAGCAAGCGAGAGTCCAAAAGTGGCAGGCTCAAACCCAGAACCTCAACCAATGGCTGATACCAAATGAGAGACCCCCCCCCCCCCCCCGGGCACACAGAAGACTGGGCGACTTGGAAGGCGCTGAACAGACTGCACTCTGGCACCATGAGATGCAGAGCCAACCTCAAGAAATGGGGCCACAAAGTGGAATCCTTGACATGCGAGTGTGGAGAAGGGCAAACCACTGACCACCTGCTGCAATGCACCTTCTTGCAGCAACACCAGAAGCACTCCAAGTGGCCAGCTACTGGTCAAAGGGCATTTAATCAACTACCAAACTCACAAATTTTGTATTTTGTCTGTCTGTTTGTTTGTTTTGTTCTGTTAGAAATGTAATACAATTGACTGGTTGCCCTGACATGACAAATAAATAACAGTCATATGGTCCAAATTCAGTGTCCAAAGTGCTGTTGTGCCCGCTAGCCAAAAGCCTGGTTCCAAAACCACAAGTTTAGTTTTTTTCCTAAAGGAAAGGAGGGAGGACACCGATCTAATCTCACTGGGAGCGAATTCCACAAATGGGGGGTCACCACCGAGAAGGCCCTGTCTCTCGTCCCCATCAGATGCGAGGCCTGTGGGACCGAGAACAGGGCCTTCCCTGTAGATCTTAAACTACAAGGTGGAACATAGATATTGATTGAAGCATGTGTGCACACACTGTTAAAATATACATGTTTCATTGTGCACATTTCAATGCATATAATTTTGGAGCGGTGGTGAAAAATTTGACACTCTCTGTTTCCCCTTGCTTATGGGAAACCAAAAGATGAGCATTTTTTTTTCTCCCACCACATTCCCACAAAATCTCAGTGAAAATGTATTTTCTATCCCAATTGGGGGGGGGGGGGCTATTCTGTTAGATGGAGAGAAAGCCTCCTATATTCATAAGTTAGTAGAACCGCTTCTTCAACCCCAGGCTTTGATGCTATCTTTAGACAATTGTAGATGAACATCAGTTCAAAGACAAATGAAAGCCAGTGAGTGCTAAGGCTCTTTATAGCCCTTAGAATAGACATGTTACTTATCTTATGGTCGCATCCCAGTTCTAAGAAAACAACTGACTAAAATCTAAACAGAGGAGCACTCTTGTGTATCTTACAGTAAATGGATTCCAAACCATTTAGTCACATGCTTCCAATTTGCATTCTAAATAGGAACTGATTAAATGTAGATATAGATTTATTATATCAGTGAGAAATGTGACAGTGTGAGCATCCCTCTTATTTATTATTTATTTATTTACTGTATTTGTATACCGCCTTTTTCAGCCTATCGGTGACTCAAGGCGTTTTCCAACAAAACAGTATACATAGTATCATAAAACAATTAAAATGTTACAATTACAGAAACCACAAAAGCAATAAAAACAACATCATTGGCATCTCCTTATTGTCAAGCAATGTCCAATTCCATCGTCAATCGTCAATTTCCTATATCATTTATCCATATCCATTACTCTGTGTTTCTGAACGCTTGCTCAAACAGCCACGTTTTGACTTGCTTCCGAAATGTTAGGAGGGAGGGAGCAGATCTAATCTCTCTAGGGAAGGCGTTCCATAGCCAGGGGGCCACTGCTGAGAAGGCCCTGTCTCTCGTTTCTGCCAAACATACCTGAGATGAAGGCAGGACCGAGAGCAGAGCCTCTCCAGACGATCTCAAGGTTCTAGATGGTTCATAAGGGGAGATACGTTCGGACAGGTAAGTTGGGCCAGAACCGTTTAGGGCTTTAAAGGTTAAAACCAGCACTTTGAATTGTGCCCGGTAGCAAACTAGCAGCCAGTGGAACTGGTGCAACAGAGGGGTTGTATGCTCCCTGCGAGCGGCTCCAGTTAGCAATCTGGCTGCTGTCTGTTGGACCGGTTGAAGCTTCTGGACAGTCTTCAAAGGCAACCCCACGTAGAGAGCGTTGCAGTAGTCTATACGGGATGCAACGAGAGTGTGGACTACCATGGCCAGGTCAGACTTCCCAAGGTACAGACGCAGCTGGCGCAGAAGTTTTAATTGTGTGAATGCTCCCCTGGTCACCGCCAAGACCTGGGTTTCCAGGCTCAGTGATGAGTCCAGGATCACACCCAGACTGTGAACCTGCGTCTTCAGGGGGAGTGTAACCCCGTCCAACACAGGCTGTAACCCTTGCATCACTTTTACCTTTATTTATATTTTCTGCGGGTTTACCTAAAATAACAGGATCTGATCAAAGAATAAATCATTCCTATTTTTTTTGTTGTGCCACAGTGCTTGGAATTGTTTGAGTTGTGCTGGGCTAAGGGCAGTGGATTTTATGATCAAAGCTTTCAATTACATCCTTCTTTTTTGGCTGCTTCCCATCTATCACTCTACTATTCCAGCCTTATTTTGGATGGCTAAGCCATCTAAGATCTGTAGAGTCTCATCTTGCCTCTTGTCTTATAAATTCTCAAGTGTGTGTTTGACTGAGTTCATAATTAGATTTCCCATTGTACTTCTGCCCTCAGCCTCACATTTCACCTTCATGGGGTGGAGATCCATGTCAGCTCCATCATGGTTTTGTCAGTTATTAAGTATGACTAAATCTAGTGGCAGCTACTATACATTGTGATATATGATATCAAGCACAGTACAGTTCTCCTGAAAAGCTGCAGTAGAGTATCTGCAGCATCAGGAACAGCATCACTACTCATAATAATAATATTGGGGGCACTGTAGAACAGTATGCCAAAAAGTCATACCCACAATACGCATTAATTTGTGTAGTGCTTCCAAAGTTTTCAGCTTCCTGCTCATCCATTATCTCAGTAATGCTTATAAATCCCTGCAAGGTAGATTACAGTCATTCTCTCCATATCATCCAGAGAGTCATTGAACTCAGTAGCTTGCCTAAGGCTAACTAGAGAGTTTGTGACAGCAGTAAAATGAAACACAGGTTTTGCTCTGCCCTAGCCCAACCTTTTAGCCATCATCCAGTAGCAGCATGAAATTCCTGTGCTAGAGAGAGTTTCTCATTAGTAAGACACAAGCTTTGAATGAAGCAGGCCTTAGATTTCAATCATGGGACCTCCATGGTTCTTTGGAGGGGTGGGTGTGTTAGTAGTAGCAGAAGCTGAGAAAAACTCTCTGTTGAGTTTCTGGAGAACCAGTGCCAATCAAAGCAAAAAAAATGTGCTAGACAATAGCTCTGCTTTCCTCAAAGGCCCTAGTCAGTGGTGAGGAATGATCAAAACTTCAGTTGAACAATATCAAGAGGGCTGTAAATTGCCTATACTTGCAACAGGAAGACAATTAGTCTTGCCTTGCAGTTTCTTAATTTTGAATATGGGAAGAATTAGTGTTCACCAAATGTCTTTAGGCACATCTTTTGTATTCTAACTTCCTAAAACAAAGAGAAATAGACCCCACCTTTTGAAAGGCACACAGACATGTTCACTGGGACCCCTTCTATGCTGCCATATAAAATCTAGATTATTTGCTTTGAACTGAATTATATGGAATTGTAATATTTACAGTGAAAGTCGGTGAAAACATTGATTCAAAGTAAGTATAGAGAGATGAAGTAAGAAGAAGACAGAGAGAAAGAAAAAAAAACATAGTTCTTAGGGTGCTTCCCAAAATCTTTTGAGAACGTTGAATTTCAAAACAGACCTTGACGTATGCAAGTTGTAGTTACTGGGATGTATAGTTCACCTACAATCAAAGAGCATTCTGAACTCCTCCAATGATGGAATTGAACCAAATATGGCACACAGAACTCCCACGACGAACAGAAAATATATATAAACGATTGGTTGTGGGGGGGGGGGGAGGCGCCAAAATACTGTTTGCTTACCATTGAAAATTACCTAGGGCCACCTCTGATCATGGGAAAAGGGTGTTTCTACAGGAATTTTCTCACAAATTCTTGTTACAACAACAAGACAAATTTTTCAAAATCCAATTATCACCAAGACAGAAAGAGAGGTGAAATCTTTTGGAACTGAGGCACAGTCAGCAAAGCAAACACCATGATGATGTTACCCCTTCCCCATGTTATCCAAAGCTGAAATAATATTTAGTTTTTGTCTGGAGTTACACTTAAAATGTACCTGTTCTGACTTACATACAAATTCGACTTATGAACAAACCTACAGAGTCTGTCTTGTTCGTAACTTGGGGACTGCCTGTATTTGTTATTGTTATTTCAAAGTACAGGTGGCATTATTGTCACTTGGAACATTATTCATTTCAAGGTTAAGATTGTTATCCCACATTTCAATGGGTTATAATAATGAACTGTCTGCTTTCGAAAGCATTAGGTATGTGCTATTTTCCCCCTTATTAAAAAAAAAACCTATTCCAAAAACATATTTATTATTATTATTTATTTACAGCTTTTATATTCCGCCCTTCTCACCCTGCAGGGGAGTCAGGGCGGATTACAGTGTACACATATATGGCAAACATTCAATGCCAATTTTTGACATAGAAACATATACAGACATACACAGAGGCTATTTAACTTTTTCTAGCCGCCAGGGGAGCTGTCGCTTTCATCGTCCATCTGCGACGCTGATGAAGCACTTCCGCATTCCCCGCATGCTTCCCCACTGGAATGCTTTGCTGGAGTCTTCTTTATGGTCTCATAAATCAGTTAATTTAGCCTCCCCACACTTTAAGGTGGTACCTAATTTTCCTACTTGACAGATGCAACTGTCTTTCGGGTTGCAAAGGTCGACAACAGGCTACACACAATTGGTTGGAAACCCACTCCAACTCGGGCTGGCTTCGAACTCAACGCTGATGAAGCACTTCCGCATTCCTCGCATGCTTCCCCGCTGGAATGCTTTGCTGGAGTCTTCTTTATGGCCTCAAAAATCAGTTAATTTAGCCTCCCCACACTTTAAGGTGGTACCTTATTTTCCTACTTGACAGATGCAACTGTCTTTCGGGTTGCAAAGGTCGACAACAGGCTACACATAATTGGTTGGAAACCCATTCCAACCCGGGCTGGCTTCGAACTTATGACCTTTTGGTCAGAGTGATCTTAATGCAGCTGACACTCAGCCAGCTGCACCACAATCCCGGTGCGTTGCATCCTATATGCCATCTGAAGTTACCAAACCCATTCTTCCATCTGAGGCCATGTATTTTTAGTGAAAATTCTGAGCAACATACTGACCATGATTATTAGGAGGAACATGACTTTTCCATTATATGAAATTTGAAAAACAAAGGTTATCTTTTTGGTCTCTTGTCAAATTCATGTTATCAAATGAATGTCATATCAGTTCTTTTTCTGCTAATTGGAGGTGGCCCTGAGTGGTTTATTTCTGTTTTTATGTAAAGGTGTTTAAAAAAAATGAAAAAAATATAATTAATTGTTTTATAACTATTTTTTTAGTAAGTGTAAGTTCATATTTTTATGCAACAGCTTTACTATTGTCTTGAGAGCTGGTAAAGAAGGAAACTGATAAATGGCAAATACTAATAATTCCCTCTGACTAAATATGCACACCGAGCACAACAGGGAATACCTTGTAGAAGATAAATTAAGCAGCAAGAAACAAAATCCAGCAATAATATCATGGCACAATGTTCCTCTTTTTTGGAGTTAACTCAGGTATAATGTATAATCATTGCTTAATGGCTACAGAATAATTGATATTAATAAACCTACTGTTCCATTGATCACAGACTATTTTATTCATCCCATGGCACAGCACACACTGCTTGTTGAAATGTAGTGGGAGCTTTGAGCTGTCAGGTAATAATGTCTGGTGCTTCCCCTTCAAGGGGATGGTGAGCCTATTCCAAGTTTTAGCATGAAATTTAAAAGAAGTGAACCCTATTCTTAAAACAGGGCCTGCCAATTGGAAAGCTTTTTAAAAAAAATAGTTTTCATGCGTATTGCATAATTGTGGTGAAGTACTTCACGTTTTCTAGTGAACTCACCTGGAGCATTAAAGCTCTTTGACAGAGAAGTCTACGTACCTCATAAAACTATAAATATGAAGATTCCATAAAATGGAGTAACAACAGCTACTTTCGGTGCCTGGTGAAGACATTTCTTCTTCTTCTATGCATTTTAGAAACACACACATATAACAACCAAAGCTACAAGCCTTGTTTAATCTATATAAATAAAAATGTAATGTTCGTTTGTGGGGTTATCATAACTCAAAAACCACTGGGCAAATTGACACCAAATTTGGAAACAATATACCTATCAGGCCAACGAGTGACCATCACTCATTAAAACACTGAAAAGCACAGCAGAAGAGACTTAAAAAGCCAGTGTTGTAGTACAGTGTGCTGATCAAGCTACAACTAGTAGTAGAAGGGGAAAGAGAGTTGCTCAGCTGTTGGAACAAGAGCAGCAAATGAAGCGAATTAGGGAGATATTCATGACACCTACGGATACTGAGTCATTCGAAGGCTTCACAGACTCTGAGATGGAGGAGGAGGGAGATGGGAGTAGAGGTTTGAAACGGGTTACTCGGGAGCAAGAGTCAGATGAAGAATGAGAAAGGAAGTGGATCCGTGAAATACTCAATGCTCCAACTGAGGAGGAAGACTTCATGGGGTTCACAGGGAGTGATGGGACCGAGAGTGATAACGGAGAGGAGGATGGGCTAGACTGGACCTGTGTGCAGGAGATCAGGGACATATGTACTCAACCCACATCAAGTGATGAGTTTGAGGGGTTTTCAGGAGACTGGCAACCTGGTAATACATGGGGTGATCTAAGTCTTGATAGGTGCTGGAAGAGTTGGAGGGATGGGCGGTGGCAAGCAGCTGTGGAAGCTAAAGCACCTGAGAGTGATGAAGACAGGGTGGAGACCAGTTCATCATCTGATGATGAGTTATAGGATAAAAGAAGGTATCAAACTTTGGGGACTTTGCAGTAGGCAAAGTGTTGTATTTGGGCTTGGGACTTTGTTGCTGCCATTACTTTCGCCTTGGGTCCTGGGACTGCAGATCGCTGTGTTTCCGTGCTTCTACTGACTGGAATCCTGTAAGTGCTGATTTCTACTTCCTTGCTGACTTCCGATTGTTTTTGGACGACGACATCGCTTTTTGGACGTACCTCGACTTTGGACTGTTTCCTGACTACATTTTTGCTTGCTTCCACCTTGCTACCTTGTGTTTTGTGAACTTTGTGATTTTGAAGCAGTTTACTTGAACTTTTTGTTATACCGGATTATACTCCAGCATAATCCAGATTATTCTCAAAGTTGCATTTTTTGCATAGCAATTTGCTACAGGTTTTGTTTTCTTGCTAGATACACTGAGTAAAGTAGCTATTTTTGCTACTTTAATAAACTTTGTTTGGACCTTTTTCTTGTGTTTGGCTCCTTTAAGGCTTCTGGTTCACGACAGCCAAAAAACAAAAAATACATCACAATAAAACCATATATATATATATATATATATATATATATGCGCAAACTCACATATACACAGATATATACACACACAAAACACATATACACAGACTGGGCCACATCAATGCATGGCAGGGGACAGCTAGTGGAATAGTAAAATAGAGTTCTGACTACTGAGTAGCAGAGAAATGCAATAAGTAAATAAAATACAATTATTTTCAGAGACTTATAGACAAATCCTAATGGATAAGTATGCTAGTGACTAATACTTTGCACATGCAGCAGTTCTCCACAGAGTTCTTTCCTGATACAGCTTGCATCTTTAAAAAATTCCCAAATGTTTAGATAATATGTGTATATATGGTAGGTCTATACAACCAGTGGATCACTAATCCAAACATAGCTCATCAGTCACAATTTGTGTTGTGCTGCAGTCTTGGCATACACCCTGTTTCTGAAAAGGCAGCAAAAGTCTAAAGTCACTAAAGTCTTTAAGGTTTGAGACCCTCACATTGTTTCATGTGTTTTACTCATTAAATGTTTATTAGTGCATCTCACATCCCACTCTGCTGTTACATTGGATTATTTGGTTTGTATTTGGTTTTTATTCTGTTGTTTAATTTTTGTATGAGTTATACATTATGTTTGATCATGATTCAAGTTCCATGGTTGTATACTTTATTTCTGCGAATTTCTCAGAGAGCTTTAGTTCTTAGGCAGTCTACAAATGTGTAAAAGAAATATCTTCATGCTCCAGGTTACAAATCGAAGGCTTTTTTCCTTCTTCCTCAAAGAAATGCTGATGCTGATGGTGATATTTATTTCTCTCCCAACTTTCTCTCAGAATTGATACTTATGGCAACTCAAAGTTGAAAAGAGCAATAAAGTTAAAAACATAAAAGGTGAACATTAAAATAGAATTAAACTAGTCACAATAGTGGAACCTTTCAAATTTCTAACTCAAATCCAGTGAAAAATATGTTAAAAACTATAAAAGTAGTACAGCTTAAAATAATAGACAACTCCCTAGCCCTGGGGGTCGGGACCTCTGGAGGGGTCATGAGGGGGCGTCAGAGGGGTCACCAAAGACCATCAGAAAACACAGTATTTTCTGTTGGTCAAGGGGGTTCCATGTGTCAAGTTTGGCCCAATTCTAACGTTGGTGGAGTTCAGAAAGCTCTTTGTACACAAACTATTAATCCCAGTAATTACAAATCCCAAAGGTCAATGTCTATTTTCCCCAAACTCCACCAGTGTTCACATTTGGGCATATGGAGTATTTGTACCAAGTTTGGTCCAGATCCACCATTGTTAGAGTCCACAGTGCTCTCTGAGTGTAAGTGAACTACAACTCCAAAACTCAAGGTCAATGCCCACCAAACCCTGCCAGCATTTTCTCTTGTTCATGGGAGTTATGTGTGCCAAATTTGGTTCAATTCCATCATTGGTGGAGTTCAGGATGCTCTTTAATTGTAGCGAACGATAAATCCCAGAAACTACAACTCCCAAATGACAAATGACTCACCCCAACCCCACGAGTATTCAGATTTGGGTATATCGATTATTTGTGCCCAGATTGATCCAGTGAATGAAAATACATACTAGATATTAGATATTTACATTACGATTCATAACAATAGCAAAATTACAGTTATGAAGTAGCAACGAAAGTAATTTTATGGTTGGGGATCACCATCACATGAAGAACTGTATTAAGGGGTCGCAGCATTAGAAATGTTGAGAACCACTGCCCTAGCCTATTCTTTAAAAAATTTCTGTATTGAAAGCCAGTCAGAATTAAAAGACTTTTGTTTGCCAATGGAAGGTCATCAGGGAAAGTGATATTCTGGCCTCCTTGAGAAGGATGTTCCAGAGTCTAAGGATAGTCATCAAGAAAGTTTCCAAAAGTGGTAGAAAGTCCTCTCCTATTAATCTCAGGGCCTAGCCAGACACATAGAAGGAGATGTGATGTGCCAGACAGCCTGGACCTGAGCCATATAGAACTTTACAGGTCATAACCAATACACTGAATTGTGTTTGGAAACAAACTAGGAGCTAGTGGAGCTGTTTTGATGGGAGGGCTATGGTCCATGTAATCTGCCCCAGCGAGCACCGAGGCTGCCTTTCTTTGGACTATCTGAATCAACTGTGTGATGCAGCAACTTAAAAAACCATTTCTAGGCTGCATCAATAGGAATTAGGCCTGGGCGGTTTCGTTCGTTAATTTTGTAATTCGTTAAATATTCGTTATTTTTAACAATTACAAAACGATTACAAAACTTATTTTCAAACCCGGAAGTGTTTTTAAATATCGAAACGGCATCCTCCATCTTTTTTACGGGCTTCCGCCCGTTTCGGAAATGACGTTTTAGGGATGGAGGATGCTGGGTGCGCCGGGAGCCAATCCGGCGCTCCCAAGCACCGTGGCTCATTGTGATTGGGCGGGCTGCCCTTTAAAAGCGGCTCCGCGTGGCCGCATTGCTCATTGCGAAGGAGACGAGAGGTGCGGGAGGGAGGCTTGGTTGGCTCTTGGCTGCTTGCTTGCATTCATTCATTCATTCATTCATTGCTTGCTTGCATTCATTCATTCATTGCTTGTGCTTGCATTCATTAATTCATTCATTGCTGGGAGCAGCGGGGAGGCTTTGCCCTGTTTTCGCCCCACAACAGGGCAGGGCAAGCATTTTGTTAATTTTCCATAAATATTTCTGATAAATATTTCTTTTATTCTTAAAAAAATTCAAAAAATATTCTAAAAAAAGAAAAAAACCTTGTGTGCCTGTGTGTGTGTTTGTCCCTGTCCTGTGGCTGTGTTCGCTCCACACAGGCCTGTGCGGTTTCGTTCGTTAATTCGTTAATTCGTTAAACATTCGTTAATTTTTGCATATCCGAAACGATAACAAAACATATTTTCAAACCCGGAAGGGTTTTTAAATATCGAAACGGCAGCCCCCACAGTTTTTACGAGCTTTCGCCCGTTTCGTAAATGGGGCGGGCGGCGCGAGCGCGCACCCAGTGAGCTTGCTTGCTTGCTCGCTCCTCCAAACAGTCGAAAGAGAGGGAGAGAGGGAAAAAAGTGTGCTGTCTCTTTAAGGCAGGAGCGCGTCGCGGGAGAAAGGATCCTCCGGCTCCGCCCCTCGCCTGCCAATCACCCGGCTGCGCCTTTGACATGGCCGCTTTTGGTGAAGGGAGTCTCTACCCGCGCGCGCACACACAGGCGCACGCTTGGTGGTTGGGGTCTTTTTTTCCTCCTCCTCAGCTCAACCCATCCAGTGGCGCTGCTGCTTCTGTCTCTCTCAGGCTGGGCTGGCAGCTAGTCAAACTTTCCTGAGGCAGGAGGGCCAAGTTAGGGAGTTTCCTGCAGCCGCTGGCCCCTTCCTGCATTCCCTCCTCTCTCTTCCTCCCTTTTCCAGATCCTTCCTTCCTTCCTTCCTTTTCCTTCCTTCCCCACCTGAATTATGCTTGGTTTTTAAATTTTGAAACACCAAGCTCAAAAAGGTTGCCATCACTGCATGGAGCCAAGGCCGCCCCGCTGGGGACTCAAACAAGGAAGGATCTGGACCAAACACGACACGAATACTAAATGTGCCCAAATATGAACACAGATGGAGTTTGGGGAAAATAGCCTTGACATTTGGGAGTTGTAGTTACTGGGATTTATAGTTCACCTACAATCAAAGAGCATTCTGAACCCCACCAACGATGGAATTGAACCAAACTTGGCACACAGTTCTCCCGACTAACAGAAAATACTGGAAGGGTTTGGTGGGCAGTGTCCTTTGGTTTTGGAGTTGTAGTTTACCTACATCCAGAGATCACTGTGGACTCAAACAATGTTGGATCTGGACCAAACTTTGCCGGACCAGGCTTCCCCCTCTTTCCTTCTTTCCTTCCCCTGGCCCCTTTCTCTTCCCTTCCCCTTCCTTCCTTCCCTTTCTTCTCCTTTCCCCTCCTTCCCTCCCTCCTTCCCTCCCTTCCTTTCCTTCCTTCTTCTTTCTCTCCGTGGTACACCGGGCCAGGCGCTGCCTCCGCTTGTTCTCCTGGCACAGCTGGGAGGGAAGCAGGTGGCGTCCCGTGGCCACGGAGAACAAGAGAGCACAGCAGAAGAAGATCTGCGGCCATGAAGCACCTCCTGTTCCCCTCCCAGCTGTGCCAGGAGAACAAGCGGAGGCGGCGCCGGGTGGGCGTGGCCAGGCAACGCTGGCTTCCCCGGGCCGGCATCTGGGGCAAGGGAAGGAAGGAAGGAAGGAAGGAAGAAGGAAAGGAAGGGAGGGAAGGAGGGAGGGGGAAGGAGAAGGAAGGGGAGAGAAAGGGGGAAGGGGAGAGAAAGGGGGAAGGGGAAGGAAGGAAGCATTCTCTCCTGACGTTTTGCCTGCATGTATGGCAGGCATCCTCAGAAATAACGAAGCTTCGGAAGTGTTTTTTACGCATGCGCGGGGGTCCGCCATCTTTACAAAATGTTTTGTAAATATTTACGAAATTTCGTAAATACCAAAACCTTTTTTGGAAAGTTTTGTAATTATTTTAAATATCGAAACAAAAAAACACCCCAATTACAAATCGATTTTAGAAACAAATTTTTTCTTGATCAAACAGGCCTACGCTCCACAACAGGGCAAGCATTTTGTTAATTTTCCATTTTTAAATATTTCTGATAAATATATTTCTTTTATTCTTAAAAAAATTCAAAAAATATTCTAAAAAAAGAAAAAAACTTGTGTGCCTGTGTGTGTGTTTGTCCCTGTCCTGTGGCTGTGTTCGCTCCACAACAGGGCAAGCATTTTGTTAATTTTCCATTTTTAAATATTTCTGATAAATATTTCTTTTATTCTTAAAAAAATTCAAAAAATATTCTAAAAAAAGAAAAAAAACCTTGTGTGCCTGTGTGTGTGTTTGTCCCTGTCCTGTGGCTGTGTTCGCTCCACAACAGGGCAAGCATTTTGTTAATTTTCCATTTTTAAATATTTCTGATAAATATATTTCTTTTATTCTTAAAAAAATTCAAAAAATATTCTAAAAAAAGAAAAAAAACTTGTGTGCCTGTGTGTGTGTTTGTCCCTGTCCTGTGCAACAGGGCAAGCATTTCATTTGTGCAGTTCCAACCAGTGCGGTCCTTTTGCCAACACAAAAGTGCTATAAGACAGTGCTCGCTCATTATTTGTGTAGTTCCAGTGCGGTCCTTATTTTATTTTATATTGTATATATTATATAATTTTATATTATTTATTATATTTATTATTATTTATTATTATTATTTATATTTTATTTATTTAAATTTTATTATTATATTATTGTTTTTTTCATTATATTATTAAATTGACTCAGTTTTGGCTACTTTATCTTATTACTTTTTTATTTAATATCTTAATATCTTGTTCTATTTGATTATTTTATTTGATTTATTTTATGAAATGATTTTGTTTATAGAGCATTTAGCATTGCGCAATCGCGTCCGCCATTTTAACGAATCGATTCGTTATTATTATTATTTTAATAGCGAATCGATTCGTATTTAATAACGAAGTTTCGGAAGTCGCTTTTGCGCATGCGCAATCGCGTCCGCCATTTTAACGAATCGATTCGTTATAACCTTAACGAATCGACCCCGCGCCAATAACGAAGCTTCGGAAGTGATTTTGCGCATGCGGGGGGTCCGCCATCTTAACGAATCGATTCGTTAATATTTACGAAATTTCGTAAATACCGAACTTTTTTAAAGGAAAAATTTGTAATTCTTTTAAATAACGAAACGCAAAAACCCCCCAAAAACAAATTGATTTTAGAAACAAATTTTTGCCCTGTTACCCAGGCCTAATAGGAATACAGTGTCTGGAGATTGAGAAAAGTATCAGTATCACTCTGTTCTGCTTTGATCAAGCTTCACTTGGAATACTGGTCCAGGTCTGGTATCTCAAGTCAAGAAGGATATTGACAAGTTGGAGAAGGGTGGCCAAAGTCTTGGAAGCCAAGCCCTGTGAGAAGCAGCTTAGGGGACTGGATATATTTAGCCTGAAAAAGAGAAGGTTGAGGGATGACATGATATATTTACTTTTAAAATTAAATATACTACACTGAACACAAACAAACATATTCCTTGCAACTCCAGACACTAGGACACAGAGCAATTGATTCAGATTGCAAGAAAAGAAAAGAAATTCAACCTAAATATTAGGAAGAACTTTCTGACAGTGAAAACTATTCAGCGGTGGATTATGCTACCTCGGAGTCTTCTTTTTGGAAGCTTTTAAACAGAGACTGGGTGGCCATCTGTAAGGTGTGTTTCGATTGAGTGAAACAGTACAGCATGCCCTAAAAGGATTGTGTACAGAGGGTTGTTGTAGGTTTTTCTGGGTTATATGGTCATGTTCTAGAGGCATTTTCTCCTGACGTTTCGCCTGCATCTATGGCAAGCATCCTCAGAGAGGATATAACCCGGAAAAACCTACAACAACCCAGTGATTCCATGAAAGCCTTCGACAATACATTGTGTACAGACCTTTCTTGCTTCACTAAACTAGCTAATTGCACTAAGCAGATCCGCATAATGGACTCAACTATATATATTTGGGTATATATATTTGATAGACACTGAAATAAAGTCACTATTTTTTCCTGTTAGAGATGTTGTCTATCTTGGCTGCATTGCCTGGCAAATAGATAGCTGATCCAGATTGGTTCAAAGCCCCAGAATTTGGCAGAAGTTATATCTGTACTTATTGAGATTATTTAAAAAATGTATATACATATGTCATGCATTCTGTCTCTGTGTATTTTTCATAAATGTTCAGGAATATGAGTGACTTTCTGAATCCAGAGTGAGTTTTTTCTTTTGACTTCAGAGTTATCAAGTCAGGCCTAGTAAATTCCCTTGGGTTATCCACTGTCTCGGTTCCTTTCCAATTTCTGGGTGGCTCCACTAATAACACAGTCCAACAATAACAACAACAAAAAAACCCCCATGATGTCTTGTTTTTAGACCTGTTCCTGAGTATTTAGTTAACTGATTCAGAAAATTGTATTGGGTAGACTGCATCCGTTTTCGTTTGATATGGTTATCATAGTTTTCTATGTCGACCATTTCCGCTACCTTGGTAGCCACATCTCCATCAAAGTCAACATTGACACTGAAATACAACACCTCCTGAGCCCTGCGAGTGCAGCGCTTTTCTGAATGAAGCTGAGACTATTTGAGGCTCAGGACATCCGTAAGGAGACCAAGGTGCTTGTTGTCCTCTCAAGCCTGTTATATGTCTGTGAAACATGGACTGTCTACAGACATCACACTCAACTCCTGGAACAATTCCATCAGTGTTGCCTCCGAAAAATCCTCAAGCAGGAATCAAAGATGGGATGAAACTCTGGTATAATTAGGGTATGATGGATACCAGAACAGGAACAACCATTACCAGGCAATACAAAGCATGAAATAAGAGGAGTGCCATGTTCAACGTTTACCAGAACTATTGAGCCATTGAAATTTACCATCAAAAACAAGGAACGATCAATAGGATTTTCTCAGTGTTTTATATGTAAGCCGTCTTGAAATAAATAGATAATATAATATAATTGTGAATTATATTCTGATAGCTTTACTAAGCTGTACAATCAGTGCTTCTGTCTGCTCTGAATCTAAGATTTAGTTTCATGGCTGCAGTACTTTAGCATTGTTTCTTATACCTAAAAAGCAGTATTTGCATTATATCTCTTTGTTAAGTCTGTGTAGCAGAAGTGCCAAATTTATGCAGAAAGTCTAGACTCTGTTACATGTGTTTTGTTTATTTCAGTTTGGGGAAAATAAGATAGTCAACTGAAAGTCACTGAATCTTGGGGCTAACAGCACGCATATCTTATTCAATGGAAGTGATGTGCTCTTGAATAGTATTTCTATAACAAAAAAAAATGATACAAGAGGCAGAAATAATATGGGAAAGAACAGCACCAAAAAGAAAAGAAATTTGACAGTTTTCAGTGAACATTCTATTCAAAGCTAACAGTATGGTATTGAGAATTCGGACCCCCCAAAGTTTGAATTACCGTATATACTCGAGTATTAGCTGATCCAAATATAAGCCGAGGCACCTAATTTTACCACAAAAATGAGGAAAATGTATTGACTTGAGTATAAATCGAGGGAGGGAAATGCAGCAGCTACCGGTAAATTTCAAAATAGAAATAGATACCGATAAAATTATATTAATTTAGGCATCAGCAGCTTAAATGTTTTTGAATATTTACATAAAACTGTAATTCAAGATAAGACTGTTCAACTCTGATTAAACCATTATTCTAACCTTCTTCAATGTAAATATGCTTACATGCCCTCCAATAATAATAAATAGAATAAAATAATTATAATAAACGTAATAATAACAATACAGTACAATAATAAATGTAACAATAATAGAGTAAAATAATAAATGTAACAACAACAACAACAACAACAACAAAGTAAAATAATAAATAATATTGACTCGAGTATAAGCCGGGGGAGACGTTTTCAGCCTAAAAAAAGGACTGAAAAACTAGGCTTATACTCGAGTATATACAGTCTATGAAATTATATCAAATAGTATATGCAGCTCCGCAAAATCAATCCTTTTCCAATGGGTCAGGGGATGAAGGAGAAGCCACTCAATGAATGTATGTCAGAGCACTTCTTGCTCTCATTGATAAATTTCCTGGTCCCATTGATAAATCTCTTGCTACCACTGTCAAAATTCCAGACCCCATTGAGAATTTTCCTGCCTTCATTGATAAAAATCAGGACAAGGCCCGTAGCCAGGATTTTGATTCGGGGGGGGCTGAGTTTGGTTCGGGGGGGGCTGAGTCTGAGTGAAAGAGGGTCTACCCTAACAAACCTTTTCTATCGTTACCCCAATACCCCCATGCATATGGGATATATTGAGCATGGTGATCAGATCATGATATGAATAAACATTAGGGCTGGGTGGTTTCATTTTGTTAATTCGTAATTCGTTAAAAAATTCATTAATTTTTCAATTACAAAATGATAACGAACCAGTCTGGAGCAATTTTTTAAAAAAACGAATTTTTAAATCGTTTCGTAAATGTTTTGTATTTTGTTATTGTATTCGTTTCGTTATCGTTTTGAGGTTGTTTCGTTATTATTTCCGCATGTCTGGGGCAAGTTTTATAGTTGTTTTTGGTTTTCTAAGGGTTTTTATAGTTGTTTTTGGTTTAATTAAGCTTCAGAAGTTCCCTCTGTCCCATTTGGAGGTTTTTTAGCGTATTGCGCGATCGCGTCCGCCATTAACAAATCGATTCGTTATTGTTCCGGAAATCGATTTGTTATTGTTTTGTAATTTTTTTCACATTTACGAAATTTTGTAAATATCGAACTTTTTTAAAGGAAAATTTTGTAATTATTTTAAATAACGAAACGCAAAACCCCCCAAAAAACGAATCGATTTTAGAAACAAATTTTTCCGTTGTTACCCAGGCCTAATAAACATAACAGTTTAAATAATGTACCAGTAAGGCCTTCTCGCAAACCACCATGAGGATTTCGGGGGGGGGGGGCTGAAGCCCTCCAAGCCCCCCCCCCCCCCCGGCTACATGCCTGATCAGGACTATCTCTGCCCAGGGCTCTGTGTGCAGGGTTTGGGTTAGTTTCTCCCATTGACTTGGCTATCACCTACAGGTACTCATTGTGTACACTGGACTCACCCTATTGTGGTCACCCGGAACCAGATATTAAGCTCATCATTGACTTTTTTACATATAGCCAGACTGCATTCCTTTCCCAGGTGCCTCTCCCAGGGCTCATCCAGACAGGCCCAAAAACTGGGACCTCGCTTGGTTTTTACTGGAGGTATCCAAATGACATCTCCAGCACAAACTAATTCAGAACAAACAAAAAGTTTGATACCCCATTAGATCTGGGCCTTCCTCTTCCCATCCCCTCTCCTCGAATCATTCTGAAATGACTCCACAGCTCTCTAGAGAGGCCCTTCATGCTTGATAAGTGCATGGTGTAAGTTTTGGGGGAAGGAATGGGGGGCTGGAGGGTAGCTAGATGCCCTCCTAGGTCCAAAGGCTGACCTGGGATGGCATGTAGCCACCCAGAGAGGGAAATCCTGAGGTTGTGGGAGGGTGTAGGGATTACAACACGGGCAAAAACAAGTTAATTTAACCCATTTTTCATCTGCATTTTAGTAATATCTGGAAGCGGCCCCAAGGGACCATTAAACAAACTGACACTTCAAATCCACAAATTATAGTTTACTAGCTGTCCCCTGCCATGCATTGCTGTGGCCCAGTCTAGTAATTTGGAAAATAAAGTAATGAGATAGTGATACTATATGATACTATATCTCTGTGTGTGAAAATCATATATATCTATCTATACCTATGGCATCTTTATCAGGAGGGCTTTGATGACATGTTCTTGCCCTGTTGAAGGGAGTTACAACAACAATTCTTTATTGATTAGTCAATTTTGACCATATCAAAACATGCAAAACATACAAAACATACACACTTGCTCCTACATACAGTAAAACCATATGTAAATACAAGGCATCCCAGCCTATTGGCCTGTCAACCCACTTCTAAATGATTGTGCAACTACAAGATAAAAGATTAAAAGGTTATAAATTGGTTAATTCCTTAAAGTAGGGTTTGGACGGGGGCACGGGTATGGTAAAACTAGTGGCATTTAGGTTTGAATTTTGTTGGTGGCAGCAAAGTCACCTGTCTTTGCTTCCATCTTCTCGTGGATGGCCAGTGCTTTTGGGGTAAAAAGGGTCAATTTTAAAATAGAGTTTTTATCTGAACCCTGAAGGAGGATGTGCAATTTGAAGGAGGATGTGCAATGTGTGTTGAAGGGAGTTGGATGGCCTTAAGTATTTTCTGTTGGTCATGTAGGTTCTGTGTGGAAAGTTTGCCCCAATTCTATCATTCGTGGGGTTCACGAATTGATTGTAGGTGAACTATAAATCCCAGTAAATACAACTCCCAAATGTCAAGGTCTATTTCCCCTAAACTCCATCTGTGTTCATATTTGGGCATATGGAATATTCATGCCAAGTTTGGCCCAGATCCATCATTGTCCAGTGCTCTCTGGATGTAGGTGAACTACAACTCCCAGACTCAAGGTCAATGCCCACGAAACCCTTCTAGTGTTTTCTGTTGATCATGGGAGTCCTATCTGCCAAGATTGGTTCAATTCCCTCATTGGTGGAGTTCAAAATGCTCTTTGATTGTAGGTGAAATATAAATTCCAGCAACTACAACTCCCAAATGACAAACTCAATTGTTTTGAGTGAAGGACATGCATTGCATTGTTTGGTATCCTGTGTCCAAATTTGGTGTCAATTTGCCCAGCGGATTTCGAGTTCTGTTAATCCCACAAACGAACTTTACATTTTTATTTATATAGATTAGGTTTTTCATTTTATGATGAGCCAATCAGTGAAGAAAGATGTCCAACAGAATTCTGAATCCTAGCTAGACAGTTTTTCAACCAATCAGATGCTGGCAAACCGTCGAACTGTTTTCCTACAGTCACCATACTTATAAAATTGGATGCACCAAACCTAAATGTAAGAATATGTATATGCAGAGTGGAAGAATTCTGTACTTCTGTATGCACATGATAAGTGGATCTTCTCCTACATGTACTTTAAATTGATTGAACTTTATATTTTTACAATTTATATTTTTTCCCCTAGGGACACTTTAGATCTACTGCAAGACAGCATTCCTGAGCTGGTTTTCTTTGAAAGGTGTCTCAATAAGTCATTTGCAATTGTCAATTTTCATTTACATCATCTGGAAACCTGTCTTTAATTGCACAACAAAATTAGATAGATTTGATGGTATTTCAAAAGTAGGAGGGTAACTTGCTTCAAAGAAGATAAATACTAAGCAAAGGGTTTCCAAATTAATTCTTTGAATAATTAGTACATTTATCTACTTCTGTATATGCCATGGTATATTTTCTAATGTTGTGCCCCGGAAAAACATTGGTTTGGGTGGCAAAGGCCTAGAGACGGTCAATCTGTCAAATCTATTTACCTTCATTTCCTCTCTTTCCTCTTTAAAGCCTATTACAGCTTTTTGCAGGTCGGTTTTACAAGGTAAAAAAATCTGAAGCTATACATTAGTAGTAAAATGGTCCATTTTTAGTTTAATTTAGAACACATCTCACCACACTAAAACAGTGGATGTGGCTCTTAATGAGACATGCCGCATTATCACGGGGTGCCTATGCCCTACACCCCTGGAGAAATTACACTGTTTAGCCGGTATCGCACCACCTGACATCCGCCGGGAAGTGGCAGCCAATAGTGAAAGGACCAAGGCAGAGACATCTCCAGCTCATCCCCTGTTTGGGTATCAGCCAGCACGTCAATGACTTAAATCCAGACATAGTTTTCTAAGATCTACAGAGACACTCGCTGGAACACCTCAGCAAGCGAGAGTCCAAAAGTGGCAGGCTCAAACCCAGAACCTCAACCAATGGCTGATACCAAATGAGAGACTCCCCTGGGCACACAGAGGACTGGGTGACTTGGAAGGCGCTGAACAGACTGCGCTCTGGCACCACGAGATGCAGAGCCACCTTCAGAAATGGGGCTACAAAGTGGAATCCTCAACATGCGAGTGCGGAGAGGAGCAAACCACTGACCACCTGCTGCAATGCAACCTGAGCCCTGCCACATGCACAATGGAGGACCTTCTTGCAGCAACACCAGAAGCACTCCAAGTGGCCAGATACTGGTCAAAGGACATTTAATCAACTACCAAACTCACACATTTGTATTTTCTCTGTTTGTTTGCTTTGTTCTGTTAGAAATGTAATATAATTGACTGGCTGCCCTGACACGAGAAAGAAATAAAGTTTAATTTAGAAATAAATCCAATTTAGAATGGGATATGTCTCCACCCTTAATTATTATGCATAAGAAGAGAATCAATCCTGAGCAGACTGTCAGATTTAACTAGTGATATTGTAGGTTTTGCTCTAAATACAATTGATAATCCCAACAACTGCTGAATAACAAAGACACCTATGTAAATTCAAAATGTTGGCTAGTTTGGACTACTTATTTGACATCAGTCTTAATGTTCACAGACTTAATGAGTACTGGATTATTTGGGAAAGTCACTAACTCTCAGTTTATTGCCTTGAGTGCTGTCTTGACATCAATAAAGACAACTTTTAATCAAACAACAAGCTTGAATTATGTGTTGTCGAAGGCTTTCATTGTTAGAATCACTGGGTTGTGGTGAGTTTTCTGGGCGGTGTGGCCATTTTCCAGAAGCATTTTCTCCTTATGTTTCTCCCTTATGTTTCTTCACCTCTGCAGGAGTCCACTGTGTACCATGCAGCAGTGGACAAGCCTACATAGGGACCACCAAATGCAGCACCCAAATACGAATCAAGAAATATGAAAGGCACTGCAGACTACTTCAACCAGAGAAATCAGCCATAGCAGAGCACTTGATGAACCAACATGGACACAGCTTATTATTTGAGAACTCAGAAATGTTGGAGCACTCTAACAACATTCCAGCCTCTTCTTACTCTTACCACCCCCAATCATTCTCTGCTGTGTTATTGAACCAACATTTCAAAATGACAATTTAAAACAGAAATTATTACTCTAACAATTAATAAAAAATGTATTTCAGTCATAGAAATCAAAATTGGAAAAGTGTCTATATAAGTGTGTAAAAATGCATGAAATTCTGGTGAATAAAATTGCATATATCAGAGAATGGTCTTGAAAATGTGAAAGTTTGGGTAAATGCATACTATTTTTTAGAATGTTAACAAAATCAAACTCTTTAGAGATAAGTTACTCTTCAGCTTTGTCTATAACTTCTTTAGTCATTTCTAGTGATTTTTTTCAAGTTCTAATAAAAAATTAAGTTGACTTGAAATATTTCCACTAAGGCTAGATCTACACTTCCATTATTTATTTATTTATTTATTTGCTGCATTTGTTGACCGCCGCTCTCAGCCCTAGGGCGACTCGCGGCGGTGTACAACATATAAAAGACAATTTACAATAAGGCAAAAATGAAAAATCAACAACACTAATACACAGTAATATAATTACACTAAATAATCCGCTCCGTCTCGTCATAGAATCATAACCAAACTCGTAATCCATATTCCGTTCCCGTTGTCATTACCAGTTAATAGCACTCAATTAAATGCCTTCTCAAATAGCCATGTCTTTAGGCTCTTACGGAAAGACATAAGGGAGGGCGCCTGTCTGATGTCAACAGGGAGGGTGTTCCACAGCCGGGGGGCCACCACCGAGAAGGCCCTCTCTCTCGTCCCCGCCAGACGTGCCTGTGAAGCAGGCGGGATCGAGAGAAGGGCCTCCCCAGACGATCTCAAGGCCCGCGTGGGCTCATAGGCCGAGATGCGGTCCGAAAGGTATTTTGGGCCGGAACCGTTTAGGGCTTTGTAGGATAACACCAGCACCTTAAATTGGGCCCGGTAGCAGATCGGCAGCCAGTGGAGCTGGAACAACAAGGGCGTTGTGTGCTCCCTGCGTCCCGCTCCTGTTAGTAACATGGCTGCCGCGCGCTGGACTAGCTGAAGCTTCCGGGCCGTCTTCAAGGGCAGCCCCACGTAGAGATTCCATATAATCTTGTATATGATCCCAGATTATCTGCTTTGAACTGGATTATATATACCAGTTCAAAGCATATAATCTGGGATCTGAAACTGGATTATATGGCAATATAGTAGGAGCTCAAACAAACAAACCAATAAAAAGACAAGACATTCTTAGTGAGAAAAGTATGTAATGTCGTGGTATAACTTGTGTGAGAGAGTTTAAATGAAATAGGACATTTATATATGAGACTGGTGCAGACATATGATTTAGAACAAGTATTTAAGGCTGCTTCCAGACAACATCATAATCCATTTGTAGCAGATTTTTGAAATTCACAAGATGAATGCAGGACATCCGGCTGAAGTGTTTTTTATTGACCCTCCAAGATGCTCTGGACCTCATATGTGCTGATTCAGCTATCTAAATGTGTACACAAGCAGATTTCTAATTATCTCTCCTCACCCTCCTGTAAATTCAAGCTCTGTTTAATTTCATAAATATCAGAAAAAAGGAATGGTTGCAGAGAGTTCTCTTTGTAATTGCTTTCCAATTGTGCTTCCATTTAGCCACCTGTGTGTCTGTGGCTCCATTTGTTTACAGCCCTCATCAACTGTTTCAGGATTTTAACACATGCACATGTGCTGGAGCAATTCACATCAGCATATAGCAATGAAGTCACCTGTTTTTCTTGACTGCAGAGATATATAGTTATATGAGTATGAGTATTTTTGAAATAAGATTTTAACCACATTTTAAGTGTACCTTTTTAATATGCACTTTTCAGCTGTTTCTGCAAATCAGCGTGCATTTTCCTTAAACATAATTTAGCCACTCCCCTTTATCCCAGCTTCTTCCACACTTTAGGGCCTGTGGAGAAGGACCCTCAGATACAAGGAGGAACTGAATGACTTCTTCTGAATGCCCCTTACAGCATTTTTTCTGTCCTTAGAAACTTCTGGTTTACTATACTAGGCCTTACTTTCTAGACCAAAGTAAAACTTAACATGTAGTGACATGGTGGGTCATCAAAAATTAAGGGTAATTTAACTAGTTCTCTTTTAAAAGTATTCGTACAAGCTCTGCTATAAATATATCAATAAGGATCTCAAAGTCCCATACTATGTGTCAAGAAATTCACAAAAATAACCCACACTGCCTTAGGCAGACTCATGTTATTAAATTCACAATATGTTATCCCTGAAAAAGAGGTTGATCTTGAGATTTGTGAATAAAATGTGCACCATTTACATTACTTTGGATTTCCTGAGTGACTTGCTTATCATACATCTCAGTAACTGCCAGATAACACTTTTGTAAAAGAAAAGAAACACACGAGCAATTTGTCACTGTATCTATTCCTAAGCAGAATCTAGATAATCATAATCTTATTTATCCTCTAAATAGAACAACTTTCAGAATGCAGATCTTGAATCCCTCCGGTTGCCACTTGTGCCGGAAAAAGCTCTATAGGCACTGACAACCAAGTGTAACTAACTACTTATTTACACAAAATTTAGAAAAAGAAAGATTCCATACCAATCACAAGTTCTAGCCTACTGGGCAGCTTTTGGACTCATTGTGTGGGAATAGAGCACAGGGGAGATTTCTTTTGACATAGGAATTGTGTTGGTCCATTCAATGCCTCTCCCTTTATGGGGGAGATGGTCCAACACTGCTTTTTTTCTCTCTCTCATAGACTGTATGTGTCCCAAGAGGAGCTCATGGACAGAGTGTGTCTCAACCCTACTGTGAGGAGTATCTGTTGTATGTATTTTATTTTGCTTTATTGTAATTGATGGGCTTGGCCTCATGTTAGCCACCCCGAGTCCCCTTGGTGAGGTATAAATAAAGTTTTATTATTATTATTATCCTCAGGCATGAGTGATCACCTATGATGATGAATGTCTTTTTTGCTCTATTATCTAACAGTGTACTAAGTTTCAGTCCAGAGTCCTTCTGATCCCCTGTCATTTAGTCTTAGTAATACATATTAATTTTTACAGGGTCTTTAAATGATTATTTTCTACTTCTATCTTCTAATCACCTATTATCAATATGTTCTTTTTTGATACACACTTAGGTTTACCTGGAATCTTAATTGTATTATTCGATCACACTTTGCATTGTATCACTTGACTGCTTTTGATACACTTTGATGTTCTATTAATGCCACCTTTTTCCTTCTTTGATTCCAAAGTAAAACACATTCCTTTCCCAAATAAAATGGTAATTAACTGAATGAAAATGCCCTATTCCTGACTGTTTTAGCTTTCATGTACATTATGGCTATGCTTCAGATTTTTATTTTACCTCTGCACAAATCAGAAGTTGAAAATCCATTTGGACACAGCACTATTTATACTTGTCCTTTGACTGAGTTTCTTCTGGTCTGAGAAACTCATCCTCTGGCACTATTTTTGTTTCATTTCGGATAGTTTCATCATATGGTTTTCAGCAGAAAATGTTTTAGGAATAGTTTAACATTGCTTTCTTCTCTGTAGTAGTAAATCCTCTAGAGTTAGCTAGCTTTCCTTAAACTCCAACCTTTGATCCCCCCTCCCCCGAGGAATATCTAGCAAATTTCACCAGGTATTCTATACTTCTATTGCTCTATTGTTGTAGTGCTTTTAAGCATTGGAAAAATAGCCTGCATGCACAAAAGAGCTAAAAAGTAAAATAAATAAAAAAACAAAGCACTTTTTGATTGGCAATGCAACACAAGTTGTACACTTTTGCCCTTGTGTAAGTTTATAGAAGAAACTGCACTGATTTTCTTGAGCTTGCTTTTGGTCAACATGATGAAGAACAAAGATCAACTAGCTGTGATCCTGGAAAATGGAATGAAAGCTTTATAGCCATTGTTATTTTTTTCATTCTGTAATGTTCCAGTTTAATTATATATGCATGGATGGTCAAAATTATGTTCTTTTATTGCATATTTTAACTATCACAAAAAGATCTCATTGTGCATGCATTTAGATATAAGCTACTTTCTGAAGAAAGCAACCATTCATGAAACTATAACTTAATTTAGAAATTTCAACTAATGAACAATTGTGCATTTTATGTGTTTCTATGGAAAGAAGTTGCATGAGAGTTAGTTGGACAAGAGTAAAAATATATGTACATGGCCTGAGCTTGAAAACGCTTGAGTACTACAACACTCCAAAATAGCTGGTTAGTAGGGCTGGGCGGTTTCGTTTCGTTAATTCGTAATTCGTTAATAATTCGTTAATTTTTTCAATTACAAAACGATAACGAACCATTCTGGAGCAATTTTTTAAAAAAACGAATTTTTAAATTGTTTTGTAAATGCTTCGTATTTCGTTATTGTATTCGTTTCGTTATTGTTTTGAGGTCGTTTCGTTATTATTTCCGCATGTCTGGGGCAAGTTTTATGGTTGTTTTTTGTTTAATTAGTGAAAAAAAATTATAATATCACACCAACAGTCAACAACAGAGGGAGAGGGAAGCTTCAGAAGTTTTTGGAGGTTTTTTAGCGTATTTCGCGGTCGCGTCCGCCATTAACGAATCAATTCGTTATTGTTTCGGAAATCGATTCGTTAATGTTTTGTAATTTTTTCACATTTACGAAATTTCGTAAATATCGAACTTTTTAAAAGGAAAATTTTGTAATTATTTTAAATAACGAAACGCAAAAACCTCCAAAAAACAAATCGATTTTAGAAACAAATTTTTCCGTTGTTACCCAGGCCTACTGGTTAGCTGTTTAAAGCTGTTGGGACATTTTAATGCTCCAGACCTGACCCTACAAGTTATGTCATTACCTGCGCCCGTATCTTGGGAAGTCTGACTTGGCCACGGTAGTCCATGCTCTGGTCACATCCCATATAGACTACTGCAACGCTCTCTACATGGGGTTGCCTCTGAAGACTGCTCGGAAGCTTCAAATGGTCCAACGAGCGGCAGCCAGGATGCTAACAGGAGCGGCACCCAGGGAGCATACAACTCCGCTGTTGCGCCAGCTCCACTGGCTGCCAATTTGCTACCGGGCACAATTCAAAGTGCTGGCTTTAGCCTTTAAAGCCCTAAACGGTTCCGGCCCGACTTACCTGTCCGAACGCATCTCCTCCTATGAACCAGTTAGGACACTAAGATTGTCTGGGGAGGCCCTGCTCTCGATCCCACCGGCTTCACAAGCACGCCTGGTGGGGACGAGAGACAGGGCCTTCTCAGTGGTGGCCCCTCGGCTGTGGAACGCCCTTCCTACGGACATTAGATTGGCCCCCTCCCTACTGGCATTCTGGAGGAGAGTGAAGACCTGGCTATTTGAACAGGCATTCAACTAGACAGTGCAATTGAATTGATTATTGGAACTTGGAAAATGGATATGGAGACTGGATTCTGATTTTATTAATGAGACATGATGGATTGTTAAATTGATGTATTGATGTATTGACGTTTGATGTTTAATCACTTTGCTTTTAAATGTTCAATAATTTTCTACTGTGTATATTGGAATTTGTTGTTAACCGTTCTGAGTCGCCTAAGGGCTGAGAAGAGCGGTATACAAGCGAAGTAAATAAATATACAAGCGAAGTAAAATACCTATTAAAAACCGAGTTCATTTACTTTTCATCCCCTTCCCTTCCTCCTCCTTTTCATCATTTGTCTTCTCCATCTTCTTCCCGATACCCAAGAGGTTTCATCAAGTACAAGTGTGTAGGAGGAGTTGTTATTTATTCTATCCTATAGCAGTTCCAGCCTCCATATCCCTCACAAATAAATATCACTAAAACTGTTATTAGCTTTGAGAAGAAAACTTCCATGGGCATTGATGCAGCTTTCTTCCCAAGTCAAATAGCAGGGGAAATATCCATAGGGACCATGATGCATAAAGGCTGGGAACCAAATGTTGCCCATCTGTGATGTAAAAGAAAACATAACAGATATAATGAGTTGGATCTCAACTAAATTATTTACAAATGTAATTCCCACTGAAATCACTAAATAATTAGATATTATTTATCTTTCAGCTGACCAATTTTAGTGGAACCTTTCTGAAATTAATTTAGGCCATTTAGGCCCAATTCATGTCAGGGTTCTAGACAATCTAACCATTTGTTTAAATGAAAAGTCACACTGTCACACATATAGTACTTTATTTTGCCCTCACTGCATTATCATCTTGTCATGGTGAGTGGACTTGTGTGTTCCAGCAGGCATGTAACCGGGAAGGGGGGGGGGGCTTGAGGGGCTTCAGCTCCCCACCCCCACCCCGAAATTCTCATGGTGGTTCGCGAAAAGGCCTTACTGGTGCATTATTTAAACTGTTATGCTTATTCATATCATGATCTGATCACCATACTCAATATATCCCATATGCATGGGGGTATTGGGGTAATGATACAAAAGGTTTGCTAGGCTAGACCCTCTTTCACTCAGACTCAGCCCCCCCCCCCGAAACTCATCCCCCCCGAGACCCCCCCTGAAAAAATTCAGCCCCCCCCCCCCGAAATGAAATCCTGGCTACGGGCCTGTGTTCCAGTGAACCTATGAATGAAGCTGTCAGAGTTATGTACTCCCAGAAGGACCACCAATGGTGGTGGAGTCACAGAGGAGAAAGCAGACAAAGAGCAATCTGAAGACCTCAATGGCATAACAGAAAATCGCATATCAGACAAATGGCATACTCTTTAACCTCAGCAGGCTGAAAGCCAAAAGTAAGGTCACAACAACTTCTATCTCTTGGCTGACACTAATCCCGTGGTTACTCACAAGGTGTCTCTTTTTGCCCTGGCAGCACAGAAAATCCGGGCAAAACTAATCTCTGATATTGCAGTTGACTGTGCTGGGGATGCTTTCAACTAATAGTGGCTGTTTATGTAGTTTTAATAATGCTGTATCTATTTGCTTTTACTCAGTTTTTAATTATGCAGGTATGAGTCTATACATTATGTAGTATTTTAAAGGTGCATCTTGCCATCGATATATGTAGCATTTTAATGATTTATATGATTTTATTGTGTATTTTATATTGTATTTAATAACCTGGTGTTCATGTATTTATTTATTTGCCTTGCCTTGTATGTGAAAGACCTATGGTCTAAGCATTGAATAAACTACTCATTAAAACAACTTCTGTTGTAGAACTCCAATATGCTGTTGATAAAGTAGCCTACACTCAGTCAGAGGAAGACTTGCAAGCTACTTTAAACATCTTCGCAGAAGCATATGGAAATTTTGGCCTCTCACTGAACATCAAGAGACGCAATGTTATCTACCAGCAGGCACCAACCAATTTCTCTGCAATGCCAGCAATAAATCTTAATTGTATCATGCTTGACAATGTTGACCATTTCCTCTACCTAGGCAGGCATCTACTCAAAAGTCAACATCGATACCAAAATACACTACCGTCTGACCTTTGCAAGCTCAGCATTTTTTAATGAAGCAGAGAGTGTTTGGAGATTGGGGCATTTTTAGAAATACCAAGGTGCTTGTTTATAAAGCTACTGTACCTCCAACTCCATTGTACGCCTGCGAAACATGGCTCATCTACAAATGTCACTCTTGACTTCTGGAATGAGTCATAGAATCATAGAATCAAAGAGTTGGAAGAGACCTCATGGGCCATCCAGTCCAACCCCCTGCCAAGAAGCAGGAATATTGCATTCAAATCACCCCTGGCAGATGGCCATCCAGCCTCTGTTTAAAAGCCTCCAAAGAAGGAGCCTTCACCACACTCCGGGACAGAGAGTTCCACTGCTGAACGGCTCTCACAGTCAGGAAATTCTTCCTCATGTTCAGATGAGTCCATCAGCATTGTCTTCAAAAATCCTGCAAATCTCTTGGGAAGACAGGCAGACAAACATCAGTTTTCGGGGAGAAACAAAGGTGCCCAGCACTCAAGAGATGATTCTCTGCTATGAACTTTGCTGGACTGGCCACATTGTCTTAATGCCAGATTACCATCTCCCAAAACAGTAACTTTACTCTCAGCTCAAGAACAGCAAATAGAACATTGGTTGACAGCAAAAAAAGATTTAAAGATGGACTTAGAGCAAACAAAAATATGGAAGAAACACTTAGAACTGGGAAGCCATAGCCCAGAGTGTTGTAACTGAAGGTCAGCTGCTATCATCAGTGTGGTGGATTTTGAAGAGGCATGAATAGAGGAAGAAAGGGAGAAATGTTCCAAGAGGAAGGCACATCAAACAAACCCTTACTGGGACTGCCTTCCATCTGGAAAATTGTGTCGTCATTGTGATCAAGAACATGTCTCTACAGCCACGGACCCACTTCCAAGACTCTTCCCTTGGAAGACAATCATACTTGGCCTCAAGTGATAGCCTGTGATTATGATAAGTACTTTATTTGTTAACAAACAGCAGAAACAACTTAAATTTAGGTGTACCTCTCTAACTCTTTCAGATAGGTCAAAATTACAGTTTTTAGCACCGCTGTCATCTTTCCACACCTTTTCCTCTGAGAAACACTTTGGGTTCAATGCAGACTGTTCCATTGGAGTTTTCCTGTTCTCTTTTTCTGTTTTCTTAATGAAGAAAGAATTATGACTTAAAATCATCTTGTGTTCAATGTTAATTTTTGTTCGTTTTTTTGGAACTACTCTGCTTAATCACCCATTTTTAAAACCTTTATCTGGTAGGGCTTGCAGAAAGTTAGACCCTGGGAAAGAATCTAATAAGAGGTACTTTACACATGCTAGAATAAGAAAGAAATAATCACTATTTATTCAGGGCCTTTTCAGAGTTAACACAATTGCCCAGTCAAGCAACTACAATGTTAGTGCAAAGGATGTAATTACAGGTCTCTGCTCATGGATCATCATGGTATAATAAAGTAGAAAGAGCTGTGTTAACAGTCCCTCATCTCTCATACAGTGAACCCTGTAGCATTTGCAGATAAGTACAGGGATGTGCTTACAGCAAACAATCTTACAACAGCATGCAATTGTTGCGTTTTGCTGCAAAAATGTTACACATTGCAGTAAAACTGAGAGACCATTATTTCTCATTCTCATGATGTTATACATGATGAACTTTCTGTTATACATACAGAACTTTCTCATTTAATTAGATAATTCTTGCAGTGATATCTGCAACAAGGTCAGTATGCCACTGTACTACCGGTACTACTCAATGCAGACCCTACCATAAGGTAGAGTGGAGTGACTGAGGCTGGATTTGCACTGCCTATATCCCAGGACCTGATTCCAGATTATCTGCTTTGAACTGGATTATATGAGCCTATACTGCCAGATAATCCAAGATAAGGAGATAATCTGGGATCAGATTCTGAAATATAGGGCAGCGTAGAAAAGGTCTGAATCGAGAGATAGATGCTATGGGTCTTCCCTAGTAGCCTTCTGATTATTCCCTATAAAATTCTATATTTCTCATGTTTTATTTACTTATTTAATTTATATCTTGCCTTTTCCCCAACATGATACTTTAATCATCTTGGGACAAAAAAGTTGTGTATGCATCACAGTATGCTAATAATAATAATAACAACAACAACAACAACAACAGTCCTGACCTCACGTGTTAAAAAACAGAGTATGGATCGTCAATGTTGCAATCCCAGGCAACAGCCGGATTGAAGATAAACAACTGGAAAAGCTGACATGATATGATAATTTCAAGATAAAACTGCAAAGACTCTGGCACAAACCAGTAATGGTGGTCTCAGTGGTGATCGGCACACTGGGTGCAGTGCCTAAAGACCTTGGCCTGCACTTAAACACAATCGGCACTGACAACATTTCCATTGGCCAACTGCAAAAGCCCACCCTACTGGGATCTGCATGCATTATTGCCAATACCTCACACAATCCTAGACTCTTAGGAAGTGTCTGATGTGTGATCCAATACAACAGCCAGCAGAGTGATCTTGTTTACTTGTTGTGTTTCAAATAATAATAATAATAATAATAATAATAATAATAATAATAATAATAGTACTTTATTTGTATTCAATCCTATATCCCTGAGGGGACTCAGAGTGGATTCCAGCTTATACACAGACATAGGAAAACATTCAATGGCTTTGAAACACACAATGAAACAGAAATACACAGACAAAGGCAAAGACATCCCTTTTCACTTCTGGCTCATCAACATTTCCAAGCCAAGAAGCCCGCGTTGGCCATAGCCACTTCCTAGTCATGTTGCTGGCATGACTTTGTGGGACACTTTTTTACCTCCCCACCGAGATGTTACCAATTGATCTACTCACATTTGTATGTTTTCAAACTGCTCGGAGCTGGGACTGACAGCGGGAATTCACCCTGTCTCATGGATTCAAACTGCCAACCTTCAGGTTAGCAACCTCAGCAGCTCAACCTTTTTACCCGTTGCACCTCTGCGATCCTTGACTACATACACAGACAAGTGGATACAAATTCATCTTAAGGATGTGGACAAATAAATAATTTTGTTACAGGGATGAAAATGTTCAAGTTTACAAGTCTTGTTTTTAATGTCTTCTTCTCCTTCTCTTTCTTTGTATTTCTGTTTTGGGTTGATAGGGATTTGAAGAATTATGGGGTAAGTCACTGAGAGTTTTTTTTAGTTTTGTCTTTTTTTTTGCCTATAATAAAATAAAATAATTCATAAAATATGTCCCTAGCTCCCTGAACAATCATGCTGCCTGAGCTATGGTGAAGGATGCTGCCCATAGCCAGTGCCAAAGCAGGTTTCAGCCACTAGTCCTGTTGATGTTGGTATACGAACTGAGGAAAGCTTGCCATCTTCTCCTTTATTTCAGGCAACAAAATGTCTTTAGTCAACCCAGCTTAGTAACTCTTTACACAAATCATGGATGCCATACTTTCTCAATAATGGCTGAATCCTCAAACTATCACTTGTGGTCTAGAGTCATTGCTGAACTAAAGTGTAGGAAGGAATGAAATCTTCAAGATTCAGTATCCTTCCACAGAGAAGACTGATGAATAATGCATTGCCATTCAATGGTCTTAAGCTTTGCTGATAGAATCTACCTGATGATTAATTATCTCCCTTCAGGGCAGTTTTTTCCACTTCCTAGTACTGTCACGGGTAACAGATTCTGGTGAATTCCAGTACAGATTAGAACATGAGATAAAATAATAGAATTTCTGATATGTCCTCTTCTGTGATGATGTCCTTAAGATTTTGCATGAGTTTGCTTCCTTTATACTTTAGATATACAAGTAGGCCGGAATCCATTTGGTACTCTATACAACCGTGTCAGTAAGAAAAGGTGATGACTGTGGAGGAAGTAAAGCACTGGGAAAAAAGGCTGCTCAGAACCAGCAGGTTTTGTCTGCCTTCCTTCATGAACGCAAGCCTACCTACCCACTAGCATGCCATACCAATAGCATACTTGTCATAGGGCCCGTCCAAACAATATCTTTATTCCAGGAGCTCCCACTTCAAAGTGGAGGGTGGCCAAATGATATCCTCTCAAAACATCAGAGAAATGTCTACAAAGGGCAAAAAACATGAGATTTTCAGGTATGGGAATATTCCAGTTCTAGCCAGAAAATGAGGATATTTTGAATTTCTGTATGTCCCTGTTGTTGTTCATTCGTTCAGTCGTCTCTGACTCTTCGTGACCTCATAGACCAGTCCACGCCAGAGCTCCCTGTTGGCCATCACCACCCCCAGCTCCTTCAAGGTCAGTCCAGTCACTTCAAGGATGCCATCCATCCATCTTGCCCTTGGTCGGCCCCTCTTCCTTTTACCTTCCACTTTCCCCAGCATAATTGTCTTCTCTAGGCTTTGCTGTCTCCTCATGATGTGGCCAAAGTACTGCAACTTTGTCTCTAGTATCTTCCCTCCAATGAGCAGTCGGGCTTTATTTCCTGGAGGATGGACTGGTTGGATCTTCTTGCAGTCCAAGGCACTCTCAGAACTTTTCTCCAACACCACAGTTCAAAAGCATCTATCTTCCTTCATTGTATGTCCCTACACTCAGAAAATACTAGGGCTGGGCGGTTTCGTTTCGTAATTTCGTAATTCGTTAAAAATTCGTTATTTTTTTTATAACGAAGCGATAACGAACCATTCAGGAGCAACTAAAAAACGAAACGAATTTTTAAATTCGTTTCATAATTGTTTCGAATTTGTTTTGTATTTGTTTCATTATCGTTTTGAAATCGTTTCGTTATTATTTCTTCATGTCTGGGGCAAGTTTTATAGTTGTTTGTTTAATCAGTGAAAAAAAATTATAAATATCACACCAACAGTCAACAACAGAGGGAGAGGGAAGCTTCAGAAGTTCCCCCCTGTCCCATTTGGAGGTTTTTTAGCGTATTGCGCGGTCGCGACCACCATTAACGAATCGATCCGTAATTGTTTCGTAATTGTTTCGTAATTGTTTCATATTGTTTTGTAATTTATGAAATTTCGTAAATATCGAACTTTTTAAAAGAAAATTTTCGGAATTCTTTTAAAAATCGAAATGCAAAACCCCCCCAAAAACGAATCAATTTTAGAAACAAATTTTTCCGTGGTTGCCCAGCCCTAGAAAATACAGGATTTTTTATGATGGTTTGTTCCTGGATTATACATGTCTGTTCTTGATTGGTTGTATCCTAAAAACATTGAAAAAGTTGAATAGAGGACAAAGAAATTATCCTGGCAAGAGAAACTTCATCCTACACATGATTAATGAAGTTTGTGACACACAAAGAAAAGTTTTGTAATGTAATAATTTTTCCCCATATTTTTATGATAATAGCAATCAAGAACAGGCATGTATAACCCAGGAACAGCACAGCGTAGTTCACAGGCACAAGTACACTAAATTAACTAATTTATGAGGCCATAAAAAAAAGACTCCAGCAAGCACACCAGCAAAAAGCATGCGGGGAATGCGGAAGTACTTCATCAGTGTTACAGATGGACGATGAAAGCGACAGCTCCCCTGGCGGCCAGAAAAAGTTAAATAGCCTCTGTCTATGTCTGTATATGTTATATGTCCAAATTGGCATTGAATGTTTGCCATATATGTGTACACTGTAATCCGCCCTGAGTCCCCCGCGGGATGAGAAGGGTTGAATATAAAAGCTGTAAATAAATAAATAAATAATACACAGCCAAACTTGTCTGCACAGATGGCCTTCGAGCCTCTATAACCCAGGAACGGAACTTATACAATGATTTGCATGTTTGCATATTCACATTTTTTTGTAAAAAAAATTCTGAAATTTCCAGAGGATGTCTTTCAGCGGCCATCTTGGGGGCTGCAAAATCCCAGGGCAATGCAGCAAGTGTGAACGATGGATGCCGAAATCCAGCGATCAACAAGTCTGTATGTGGACCTCTTCTCAGATCCTGAGTTTGTTTTTTGTTTTTTTGTTTTTTTACCCCTGACTAAAACCCGTGATTTGGTGCTGTCTGGAAGCACCCCTATTTTCAGCTGTGTTTAAGCAACTCAGGCCAGAT
This sequence comes from Anolis sagrei ordinatus, assembly GCF_025583915.1. Classification (NCBI taxonomy): domain Eukaryota; kingdom Metazoa; phylum Chordata; class Lepidosauria; order Squamata; family Anolidae; genus Anolis; species Anolis sagrei. Next base: position 63,848,391 of record NW_026847660.1, on the reverse strand, counting down.
CTACGCTGCCATATAATCCATCTTCTGAATCCAGATTGTCTTCTTTAAACTGGATTATATGAATCTACACTGCCATATAATCCAGTCCAAAGCAAACAATCTGGATTCAGAAACTGGATTATATGACAGTGGAGATGAGGCCTGAAAAAGACTATTCTAATATGCTTGTTAAAAACACAAGAGATGGTTCAACATTTGGTCTGCTGAATTTTATGGATTTGCCCAATCCTGCACCTTTGCAATGTACTTTGTAATCAGAAATTCATATACACAATTCTGGGCTTGTAAAGTGCTCCAATTGGAGCCCCCGGTGGTGCAGTGGGTTAAAGCACTGAGCTGCTGAGCTTGTTGATCAAAAGGTCGCAGGTTCGATTCTGGGGAGCGGTGTGAGCTTCCGCTGTCAGCCCTAGCTTCTGACAACCTAGCAGTTCGAAAACATGCAAATGTGAGTAGATCAATAGGTACCGCTCCAGCGGGAAGGTAACGGTGCTCCATGCAGTCATGCCGGCCCCATGACCTTGGAGGTGTCTACGGACAACGCTGGCTCTTCGGCTTAGAAATAGAGATGAGCACCACACCCCAGAGTCAGACATGACTGGACTTAATGTCAGGGGACTACCTTTACTTTTTTAAAGTGCTCCAAGAAAATGTTTAAGAAGCTGATATTTGAATAAAAAGGGGTAAAAAGCAAAACTCTATAGGGAACTATAGGTAGGAAACTTGGAAGTGGCAAAATGAATCAGACTCGACAAATCTGCCAATCTCTCACACCTTGTTTTAGAATTCTTTGTACTTCCTTAAACAAAGTGGCTAGACAAAGAAGAGTACAATTCATTTTCATTCAAGGGTAAAAAGCATTTTCAGTGAAGACTGTTGTTAGATTTGATAAGAAACGGTGCTGTTTTGTCTGAGATGGCTTTTGTAATATAAATCATTTCTAGGTTTTCACTTTATACATGCAACTAAATGGCTGAGAAAAACTAAGTTTTTCACATAGCCTTCTTATTGGCATGCTAGTTTTCCACTTACAAGGAGCTTTTGATAGAAGTACATTTGCAAGCAAATGATTCCCACCACTTTCATTTTGAATTAGAATGTGGGCTGTTGGTATGTAATTGGTACTGTTGATTCAAGCAAATGTATGATGTACATATTTGCAACTCCCTGCTTGGGAAATGTCTGAGGACTGAGAAAAAGAATGCACTTTCACTGCAGAAGTAGTGCAATTTGACGCTGTGGTTATTGTGCTGTCGCACGTTGGGTCTGAAAAAATGTCTGTTTACAGGACATGCCTTCTGTATGCCCAATGGGACACCGGGGTGCCTCAGCTGAAGGGCCCCTTAGATTTGCCAACACAAAGGTCTATTGAGGCTCGAAATAAGTTCAACAAAGTTTTTATTTGGGCTTAAATATTCAAACAAATGGATTAAATGTTTTATAACCTTGGAAAACTGGTAGCTTCCTCAATCTGCTATCAAGGGCAGGCAACTGGTGGTAAACTGTTCCTTTCTTCCTTAGGGAAATCTTCTGACCCCTCCCTGGGCAATCTTTCTTTACCTTGTCGTTGTGAGGCCCCTACTCCTGGCTCCATGCTGCTTTATGGATAGCCCAAGTGGTCTCTTACCAGCCAAGGCTGCTGTAGATCTACCAAGCTGAAAGGTGTCCTTTCGTTTTACTCTACGAAGGCTGTAGGAACTGTTCTGTTGCCCCAGCAAAGGCTGGCTGTATCCCCCAGCAAAAGCTGTGGAATTATCCTTTTACTCCCCCAGCAGAGCTGTGAGAAGTGAAGCCTTTGTGCAGGTGGGAAAGAGAATCCCACATGTCCTGCTGTTAGGCTTCAAACAGTGAGACTGAACAAAGGTCCTTCTTTGCCTCCAAAACCCTGGGGAAAGGGGCTGGTCTAAAGACTCTAACGATGATTGCCAGGTTGCTGACCCTATAACTACTACCTGATTGCAAAATGCATGGCTAAATAAATTCATACAAACTATCAGTGCAAGAAAAAGAAATTCAAATCTCCTGGCACTGCCGTGCCAGCAGAGTTATGCTATCTCTTTAACATGCTATGCCAAAGAGCGCTAAAGCAGATTCTATGTCTAGAGTCCGCCATAGTTTTAAAAAGTGTGTTGCCTTTGCCTGCTAAACCTTGACAATGTTATACCTTCTGCTTCATATATAATTACTAGAAACTACTTTATTATATTATGTATACCTCATAGCACATTAGCCAATGAGAATTAGAGTAGACATATTAAAATTAGTGGGAACTGAAATCTATTAGCATCAGACACCTGGGTGATAAGGGAGTGGAGCTGGGGAGGATGACGTGCTCAGATCCAAGGTCAATGTTATGTTGTAGGGTGCTTGGGTAGATTATGGAATGTTTAGATTTATTAGCCAATTATAGAACGACCATGAAAAAGGTGTAACAGAGGGGTTTTTGGGTTTTGTAGGCCAATAAAACTGCAACACACAAAAATGTTTAAATGCTAAGCCTATATAGAGTGTGTGCCTATAGGTAGCCCAGTCCTGACAACAATAGCAAATTTATGATGTACATGTTTACGAATTATGGCCTTAATCACTGTATTTGAGGACTTGGTAAATGTTCACTTCTGCACTGATATTGTACACAGCTGCTATTTTTGTAGCTTGCTAGGTTTTATTGTACTTTTCAATAAAGTTCTATTTTCAAAGTTGGACTTATTTTGAGATACAGACCTGGACTTGACATGGTGTTCCACCAAACTATCAATCCAAGGTTCCACAATTAAAGTTGTTTTTGTGTCACTACACTCTAGTGTAAACCCCATCATGTAGTGAAATTGCTTCCACAGAGTGCAAATTCACTGATGTCTGGATGTGCATTCAAAAAGGGACATTTGAAAAAATGCATTTGACGTAGTCATCAAGCCACAGATACTACAAATGTTGGAACCAGTTTGACACCTGCCTCTGCAGTATGAGTAAGGACCCTCATACTCACTATTAATATAATCATCCACGCACCGAAACCACTTCTTCTATGCTGGTTTGAAACTAATTTGGGTGGCAGTGTAGATGTGCTCTAAATCTTTTAAGACTTTAAACATTGTTATCCACACTTAAAATCAGACAAGAAGGGTATAGGCAGCCAGTAAAACTTGCTGAAGACTGGTGTAACTGCTACATTTTGAACCAGTTGCAGTTTTTGACTCGTCTTCAAGGGCAGTTCCATGTAGAGTAAATTGAAGTATCATCATCATCATCATCATCATGGGTGATCACTCGTGATTGAGTATAATTGTCTTCCAGAGTCTTAGTGATGTATCCTACAATGACTGTGAAGACCTGTTGTGGATCCACATGGTCTTTCACAATGAGGGCATAGATTTCCAGAAGGAAGGTGGTCATGATAAGGGTATGCTTGGCATCCCTTTCTTTCATCATATTTCTTCCTTTCATCCTCTATTTGAGCCTTTTCAAAATCCATAGCACCATTGATAGTGCCAGGCCTTCTCAATTCTTGGTGTTTATACCATGTTTTGGTTATCTTTAAACCCATCTTTAAATCTCTTTTGTTGTCACTGACATTGAAGTATAGATATACCTTAGATCAGGGGTCCTCAAACTATGGCCCGAGGGCCAGATACAGCCCTCCAAGGTCATTTACCCGGCCCTCGCTAAGGGTCAACCTAAGTCTGAAAGCATATAACAACAACAACAATCCTATTTCATCAGCCAAAAGCTGGCCCACACTTCCCATTGAAATACTAATAAGTTTATATTTGGTAAAATTGTTCTTCATTTTAATGATTGCATTGTTTTCTTTTCCTGTTTTCCCTAGGTCCAGGGTTGGGAAAACCTCATTTAATGCTCATTCTTTGGCTTCTAAAACATCCCAAAAGCTTTGTAACTGCTATCTACTGCAAGCATCAGTTCCATGCGGAAACCAATTAATGACATAGGTCTGAGCTGAGCTATATACAATGTTAAATAGCATGGACTTGAGCTTCAATTTCTTTCTTGTGGGGCGACAGAGGTAGAGGATATTACACATGTACTGTTTAATTGTATTTTGTGCAGCAAAGAGAGAAATCAATACCTCGGACCATTCATCATACAGAAGACTCACTGGGATCCCCATATCAAAACTACATTCTTTATGGCTCGCCAGAATGCTAAGATAACACACCAAACAGCCCTTTTCCTTCATAAAGCAACACAGCTGAGAACTGCGTATTTGGAGGCAATTGGGGGAAACTGAAATGGCTTGGGATTGTGTAATAGCTGGTCTATTTTAACCTTCGTTTTAACCCTCGTTTTTAATTTTTGTGGTATGAAATTTTACATTGGCATTTTAATGATGATATTTTTAAATTATCTTTTAACTTAATCAAGTTTGAATGTATGTTAGTTCACTATTATGGGAGTCTTAGGATAGTGATTATTGTCTATTTGTGGAAGTTTGTGTTTTTGTTTTTAATGTTGATACGGTCAATGGACTAATCAATAAACTTTGCTTGCATTTATTTCTTCTTCTTCTTTTTACTTCTCATGATGCATATAGTCTCTCCCCCCCCCCCCCCACTCTTGTGCAAGCTCTCTTTGTTCTGAATTAGGACTTCCACATGCAGAAAAATTGTGTGTCTCCTTTTTTTAGTCGCTATGCAAAGGGGTAATTTAGTTAGGGGAGATCATCCAGGCCAGCTGCTATGCCATTTTTACATTTATTGAGAGCCATGTCCAATTCAGTAGATGTAAAGGGTTCATGAAGGTTGTTGTTCTTGTCCTCCTGAGAAAAATGTATAATATCACAAAGGACTACCACCTCACCTGCCTCATAGGAAACCTGCTACAAAACAGGAGCTTTTTTGTTGAGTTCCAGGGCCAGAGAAGCAGATGGCGGAAACAGAAGAACGGCCTGCCCCAGGGGAGCGTGCTCGCTCCATCCATGTTCAACATCTACACAAATGACCAGCCACTGCCAGAAGGGACAGAGAGTTTCATCTATGCTGATGATCGTGCCATTACTGCTCAAGCAGGGAGATTTGAGATGGTAGAACAGAAGCTTTCCGAAGCTCTAGGTGCTCTTACTGCCTATTACAGGGAAAACCAGCTGATCCCCAACCCATCTAAAACACAGACATGTGCCTTTCATCTCAAGAACAGAGAAGCATCCCAAGCTCTGAAGATCACCTGGGAAGGAATCCCACTGGAGCACTGCAGCGCACCCAAATACCTGGGAGTCACTCTGGACCGGGCTCTGACCTACAAGAAGCACTGCCTGAACATCAAGCAAAAAGTTGGTGCTAGAAACAATATCATACGAAAGCTGACTGGCACAACCTGGGGATCACAACCAGACACAGTGAAGACATCTGCCCTTGTGCTATGCTACTCTGCTGCTGAGTATGCATGCCCAGTGTGGAACACATCTCACCACACTAAAACAGTGGATGTGGCTCTTAATGAGACATGCGCATTATCACAGGGGTGTCTGCGCCCTACACCACTGGAGAAATTACACTGTTTAGCCGGTATTGCACCACCTGACATCCGCCGGGAAGTAGCAGCCAATAGTGAAAGGACCAAGGCAGAGACATCTCCAGCTCATCCCCTGTTTGGGTATCAGCCAGCACGTCAATGACTTAAATCTAGAAATAGTTTTCTAAGATCTACAGAGACACTCGCTGGAACACCTCAGTAAGCGAGAGTCCAAAAGTGGCAGGCTCAAACCCAGAACCTCAACCAATGGCTGATACCAAATGAGAGACTCCCCCCTGGGCACACAGAAGACTGGGCGACTTGGAAGGCGCTGAACAGACTGCGCTCTGGTACCACGAGATGCAGAGCCAACCTTCAGAAATGGGGCTACAAAGTGGAATCCTCGACATGCGAGTGTGGAGAGGAACAAACCACTGACCACCTGCTGCAATGCAACCTGAGCCCTGCCACGTGCACAATGGAGGACCTTCTTGCAGCAACACCAGAAACACTCCAAGTGGCCAGATACTGGTCAAAGGACATTTAACCAACTACCAAACTCACACATTTTGTATTTTGTCTGTTTGTTTGCTTTGTTCTGTTAGAAATATAAAATAATTTGACTGGTTATCCTGACATGACAAATAAATAAAAATAAAAAAGTTAGGGGAGAGCTGAAGGATATTCTAAACCTCTCATCTCTGTGCCTGTTACCCCCTATCCAGGTTGGTCTCTTTCATGCTTACTTTGAAGTAAAGAAAAAAAGAAAATGAGGCTGAGCTGTATGAGTATTTAATGCAACGAGCAGTTTTGCTCTTAAGAGTTTCACTGAAATTTGCAGGGAACAATAAAAAATGCCCCCATAATACTTTCCAACATGTTTCCCATTCAAAACACCAGGTAAAGTTTTTAAAATAACACCTTGTATAATTCATAATATGCTTCATGGTAAATAATTCAAGACCTGGGGTGTTTAGAAAAATGCAATAAGTGTAAGCATATTCTGTGGTGTCATTTCTGTAAAGGAAATATGTTGGAGTACATTTTGTAGGTAAGATAAAACCACAATTACTGTTGTTTAATTCCCAGAGCAAAATACAAAGTACTGCTGCAAACATTATGTCACCACTAAAGTAGCAATTACTCTCCCTTTCACAGATTAAACCCTCTTAGTTATTGCCAGGGTGGCATTTGCAATACATCATTCCCCTCCACTCTAGTTCTTCAAAAATGTGTTTGCCGTGGAGTAGCTTTTGAGGGTCTGCTCATGACAGCTTTCAGAAAGTGGTGCCTATGCATTTTTATATAGAGTTATTCTTTGGATGTGTCAAGGATCATTGGCTTTTCTGTTATCGAGGAACTCTCCAGATAACAGTCCACAATCTGGAAAGATATGCTATGGCACACACACTGACCCTGCTTTACACATACACACACACACACACACACCTACACTCCATAATAAAATTTCTTCCATTTTGCTGCCAATAAAGACTTCACAATTGCAAGCATATATGCTCACTTCAAAGCCAGGACTATGCTTACAGAGAGATGTAATGTTAAGTTGTGGGATATCTCAATTGCTTACTATGTGAAAAAATATTTCACTTTTCCTTTCAAGCGGAATTATGCGCACTCTTTTTTGCAGCACCTTGTTTAAACTAGACTGAGCCCAAATATGAAGTATAATAATCCATTGATGGGAAGGAAGATAATGCGAGGAATGTTTTGGAATGATAAATATAGAGATCAAGAATTCACTCTTCTTTTGCATTTGAAGATTCTTTTTGTAATATTTTATGCATGATTTGTGATTATATATGTCATATTCTCCATCTTCTGTACTAAATTAATTCAGATAATTTCTCTTTTTATGTATAACCTTTATGTGATATGTGGTATTTTCATTTCTTTCTATATTTACACATATGTTTATCAGTTGTGTGCATGTTTTTATAGAATAGGAAAAAATAAAGTCAATCTGGTTCAGCCAGCAGAGGCAAGTGAAACTCACTTGTAGATCTCATTGGACCAGGGGACTATCCGTAGAGCCGACCTAGCCAAATAGAGCAACTGCCCCAAGCATCAGGAACAGAAGTTAAAGCCTCCATTCTGTTTCCCCTGAGTCTAGGTCATCCCCCTTTATTTTTTATTTTATTTTATTTTATTTTGAATATTTTTACCCCGCCCTTCTCAGCCCCCTAGGGAGGACTCAGGGTGGCTTCCAGCCAGCAACAATTTGATGCCTCTATGTACACATAATAAAATACATAACAAAACCAATAATTATATATAGTTAAATAATAATAATAATAATAATAATAACTTTATTTATACCCCACCACCTTCTTCTTCTTCTTAGGCGATCCCTCGTTTTCTGAGGAGGATTGTCTTCCAGTGTTCTTGTGGGTCCGTATGTGGCTGTGGAGCCCTATTCTTGCTCTGCATCTTCTTCCGCAGTGAGGGCATTGGTTTCCAGGTAGGAGGCGGTCTCGGTTGGGGTTGGCTTGATGCGCCTTCCTCTTGGCATGCTTCTCCCTTTCACCCTTCATTCGTGCCTCTTCAAATTCTGCAGCACTGCTGGTCACAGCTGACCTCCAGCTGGAGCGGTCAAGGGCCAGGGCTTCCCAGTTCTCAGTGTCTATGCTGGAGTTTTTAAGGTTGGCCTTGAGCCCATCTTTAAATCTCTTTTCCTGTCCACCAACATTCCATTTTCCGTTCTTGAGTTCGGAGCAGAGCAATTGCTTTGGGAGACGGTGGTCGGGCATCCGGACAACGTGGCCGGTCCAGTGGAGTTTATGGCAGAGGACCATTGCTTCAATGCTGGTGGTCTTTGCTTCTTCCAGCACGTTGACATTTGTCCGCCTGTCTTCCCAAGAGATTTGCAGGATTTTCCGGAGGCAGCTCTGATGGAATCGTTCCAGGAGTTGCATGTGACGTCTGTAGACAGTCCACGTCTCACAGGCATATAGCAGGGTTGGGAGGACAATAGCTCTATAAACAAGCACTTTGGTATCCCTATGGATGTCCCGGTCCTCAAACACTCTCTGCTTCATTCAGAAAAATGTTGCACTCGCAGAGCTCAGGTTGTGTTGTATTTCGGTGTTGATGTTGACTGGTGGAGAGGTGGCTGCCAAGGTTGTGGAAATGATCAACATTTTCTAATGTTACACCATTAAGCTGTATCGCTGGCATTGGAGAGGGGTTGGCTGGAGTCTGTTGGAACAGCACCTTGGTTTTTTCGATGTTCAATGACAGGCCAAGCTTCTCGTATGCTTCTGCAAAGGTGTTTAGAGTGGCTTGTAGATCTTCTTCTGAATGCGCACCGACAACGTTGTCATCAGCATACTGGAGTTCTATAACAGATGCTGTTGTAACCTTGGTTTTGGCTTTCAGTCTGCTGAGGTTGAATAGCTATTCAACCCCACCACCATCTCCCCAAGGGACTCTGAGTGGCTTACATGAGGCCAAGCCCAACAACACATCAATAAAAACAAAAAGCAATAAATGAAACAATAAATACAATACAATTAATATAAATCACATATAAACAATAACCAATAACAGTAACATACAAGAATTTAAAAACCTATGGCCGGGCCAAATGTAATAGTTTAAAATTTAAAAATAGAATCATAGAGTTGGAAGAGACCTCATGGGCCATCCAGTCCAACCCCCTGCCAAGAAGCAGGAAAATTGCATTCAAAGCACCCCTGACAGATGGCCATCTAGCCTCTGTTTAAAAGCTTCCAAAAAAGGAGCCTCCACCACACGCAGGGGCAAAGAGTTCCACTGCTGAACAGCTCTCACAGATCGGAAGTTCTTCCTAATGTTCAGATGGAATCTCCTTTCTTGTAGTTCGAAGTCAATATAATTAAAAACTACTAACAAATAACAGTCTGGTGGCCATTATCTAGCTGAATTTTGTAGTTGGAGACTCCATCAAACTTATCCATAGTCCATTACCATAGCCATTGTCATTGCTATTTTCCGCATAGTTACCCGAAGGCCTAGTCCCACAGCCACGTTTTTAACTTCTTTCTAAAGGAGAGGAGGGATGAAGATAACCTAATTTCCAATACCTAATTTGTTCTGTACCCCAAAGGAGCCTACATGCACAGAAGTGGGAGAAGGCACTATTTTATTGCTGCAAGATTCAGTGGAGAGTCCAGTCAACCTCTGTATATTGATTAAGACAGTGTCACCATGTCCTTTGTAGCCTTAAGAAACAAAATATCTTGTGGTGATTCTGGCTCCCATCTGGATTTCCAAGGTTTGGTTTCCAGAACATTTCTTTTTGGAAGACATAGCATGCTGGCATGCTGATACCTTTCATTATGATGGCTTTGAATGTAACTTGCCACATTTTAACAAGAGATAACGTGTTTGTGGTTAGTGCCAGAGAATGATGGCATTAATGCAGAAGACTATTGGCCTAATCAAATCATTTATTTCGGTCATTGACCAGCACAGGAAATAGAGTCACATTTTCATACAAACTTGGTATGTTTGGTACATTAAAAATATAAATATAACTACTGAAGCGCAATTTGGGTGAGGGAGAGGAAGGGGAAACAAGGTAAAAACATATAATGCCCAGATCCATCACCAAATTGTAGATTCAGGGAAGAAGATTACTGGACACACAGTTAACTTTTGGGACTAGTCATTCCCTGACGGAGTTTGTATGCTGCTGCACAGAACTTTGCAACATTGTAGGTTGTAGTTAAATTAATATCTGCAAGTAGCATGGAGGTATAAAATTGTCCTGAATGGCCTGGGTGCTTGTATATCAGAGGTAAAATAAGCCTGGCACGGATATCCCTGTAGAACGGACACTGAAGGAGCACATGTTCTATTGTTTCTATATGACCCGCGTCACAGGAGCAGAGTGTCTCTGGGAAAGGGAACTTCCGGTAATGGCCTTTGAGTACAGCTGATGGGAGAGCGTGGCATCGAGCCAGGGTGAAAGCCCTTCGATGAATAGGAACCTCTAAGTTTGTTAAATATGCCATAGGGGAGGCAAGATATCTGCTGTCTTCATTGATAAGGAAGGTTGGAACCGAGGCCAGATCTAGTTGTCACTCTGTGTCTGTGATACGTTGTTTAATAAGTGCTTTGGCTTGATTGTAATCCATAGCGAATAGTAGACCTGGAGAAAATCCCAATGAGGAGATTTTTGATGCTACCGCCTGCTTCCATGTGGATTGGAAATCATCCTCCATGGTTAGTGGGGCAAGACCAAAGGGTGCACGGGATAGTCTGAGCCAGAGGTTTAGTATGGCCACCCACACCCTGGCCTCCACTCTCATAAAGCCATGGTGACCATAGAAATGCATTTAGGTACCTGCAAGGCCGATCTCAGAAACTTTGATTTCCAACTATTGGCCTAGTCTTCTCCTGGAGATATTGGTTATGCTTTAAGAAGTCAGACGAAGTAGCTGCTAGCTTCACTTCTTCCATGCGAAAGCATTGGGGGTGGGGGAATGGTTGAATAGCTTCATGACAAGCAACATGCATTTGTTTATAAAAAGTAATGATATTTGCATTTCAAACTCCTAAATGGCCTTTCTCTCTTTTGACGCAGAGTCACATTGTTTAGGTTATGAATGTAATTAATATTTTGCATGACATGTCTCACCAGTATTTCTTGATGCTTGTAATGAGAACCACACTGCAAGCTTGCTGTCAAACAACACTGCTGTAGGAGTGCCAAAGTCATTTGTTTATCTACAGTCGAAATAGGCTGTACCTTCCCTTCCAAGGCATCAGGCCAGTGGCATCCTATGGAGAGCTGAAATTGTTCTTGTATATCACACTTCTAATCTGCCAAACACACTGTTTCATTTACATAAATTGTCCAGGCTCCAAAACATAACAAATCACCTCAAGCCCAAATGACCTAAAAAGGGATCATAGTGAAACGTGTTCAGATGAAATCTACCAGAGAACAAAATTTAGTTTCCCTTTACTAGTTTCTCCATGTTTTTAGGGCCAGACAACATTTGCATCTCCCATAATTGGGGCAAGATCCTTCTATCAGAATGTGTATATGAGAATGGGCTCTCACTTCACCTCAGACATTTGGTTTGTCAATGGAGTCAGCTCTCATAATCATTTGACAGTGAAATAATTGCTATCTTCACCTAATTCCAAGGAAGCAGTTCCTGTGCTAAATCAAGCCTGGCAGTTGCAATGGACTGGATGAAGACAAACAAATTGAAGCTTGATCCAGAGAAGAAAGTTGTCCGTTGTAAGACAGATATGAGAATAGGGAATCAGACTGTGTTAGAGCACCGGGATTGTGGCGCAGCTGGCTGAGTGTCAGCTGCATTAAGATCACTCTGACCAAAAGGTCACGAGTTCGAAGCCAGCCCGGGTTGGAGTGGGCTTCCAACCAATTGTGTAGCCTGTTGTCGACCTTTGCAACCCGAAAGACAGTTGCATCTGTCAAGTAGGAAAATTAGGTACCACCTTGTGTGGGAAGTCTAAATTAACTAATTTATGAGGCCATAAAAAGACTCCAGCAAAGCACTCCAGCAAAAGCATGCGGGGAATGCGGAAGTACTTCATCAGTGTCGCAGATGGATGATGAAAGCGACAACTCCCCTGGCGGCCACAAAAGTTAAATAGCCTCTGTGTATGTCTGCATATGTTGTATGTCAAAATTGGCATTGCATGTTTGCCATATATGTGTTCATTGTAATCCGCCCTGAGTCCCCTGCGGGGTGAGAAGGGCGGAATATAAATACTGTAAATAAATAATAAATAAATAGACTGGGTCACACTCCCCCTGAAAAATCAGGCTCACAATTTTGGGCACTACTAGATTTGACTGTGAACCTAATTATCAGAAGTGACCAGGAGTGTTTTAACACAATTAAAGCTAGTGTGCTAACTTTGCCTGTCCCTGGAGAAGTCAGATCTGGCTACAGTGATACATGCCTTGGTTACATACTCGAACTATTGTAATGCATTCTACACTGGGTTGTCTTTGCAAAGTGCTAAAAAAAACACCAGTTGGTTCAAAGATCAGCAGCCAGACTGCTAACCAGGACAAGCTATGTGGAACAGACAACTCCTTTGTTGTAACACCTCCATTGGTTGCCAACATGTTTCTGAGCACAATTCAAACACTGGTTTTGACCTACAAAGTCCTGGTAGACATCTACGATCAACTAGGGAGGGCCTTTATTCTGTCCCACCAGGGATCACAGGAGAGGGCCTTTTCAGTGGCTGCCCTCAGACTAGGGCCCCATCCCTTCTGGCATTTCTCAGACAGGTCAATACCATCTTCTGTCAGCAGGCATTTCATAGAATCATAGAATCAAAGAGTTGGAAGAGACCTCATGGGCCATCCAGTCCAACCCCCTGCCAAGAAGCAGGAAAATCCCATTAAAATCACCCCTGACAGATGGCCATCCAGCCTCTGTTTAAAAGCTCCAAAGAAGGAGCCTCCACCACACTCCGAGGCAGAGAGTTCCACTGCTGAACGGCTCTCACAGTCAGGAAGTTTTTCCTAATGTTCAGATGGAATCTCCTCTCTTGTAGTTTGAAGCCATTGTTCCGTGTCCTAGTCTCCAAGGAAGCAGAAAACAAGCTTGCTCCCTCCTCCCTGTGGCTTCCTCTCACATATTTATACATGGCTATAATATCTCCTCTCAGCCTTCTCTTCTTCAGGCTAAACATGCCCAGCTCCTTAAGCCGCTCCTCATAGGGCTTGTTCTCCAGACCCTTGATCATTTTAGTCACCCTCCTCTGGACACATTCCAGCTTGTCAATATCTCTCTTGAATTGTGGTGCCCAGAATTGGACACAATATTCCAGGTGGAAAGGATATTCCATTTGTGGGATTGTGAGTTTTAAAGGCTATTTTGAGTGTATTTATTATATTTTAATCTATTTTTACCTTAATCCACACTGTATTGATTAAGTGTTTTTTTAAAAAAATGTATTGCACTTTTTAAAACTATGGCCAAAGTGAGAGATTGTTAGCAGCCTTTCGTCCCCCATGGGGAGAAAAGTGGGGCACAAATAAAGTAAATAATAATGAAAATAATAATTCAGTGGTGTATCTGTATGTTTGAAGCAGCTCATAATCATGTGACCAGAGCTTGAAAGAATTTTCTCCAAATATTCCAGCCACTCAGTGCTAGTTACTAGACTGCTGACCAATAAGACAGAAAAAGGGAAGACATGCAAACTGTATGGACAAATAGGACCACTTTATGAACTATTTAACTCTGATCTGCACCAGGGCCGCTTTGTGTTTTGTATACTGAAGCTGTTGTAATCTTCCTCCTCTCCAGCATGTTAAGGAAAATGGAACAGAGCAGTGATTTATAACCCTCTTGATGCATTCCCAAGTGCCATCAGTAAAGTGTTGATATTGTTTATTTCTCCTCCCAGGAGGACAAATGACTCCGTCCCCAAGAGGTTGCCATTCAGTTGATGTAAAGGAAAGATTCTTGGAGCTGCAACCCTCCCACACACACACTTTCCCCCCAAGCTCTGACCATGAATTTCCAATAAAGGCTACAGCCATTATTCAACAGCATCTAAAATCCAGTTGAAGTAAGACCCCATCTACACTGACCATTTAATAGAACCTACTCAAAACTGTGGCGGCAACAAAACTCATACCACCAATATGCACTGCAACATGGACTAAAAGATATACAACACATCAAAGAAAGATGCAGGGAAGTTGAGTTTGGTCCATTAATGTGCTATAGCAGTTCCCAATATATCCAGCATCCCATGGAGAAATCAGCTCTGCAGGATGCGCAGCACATTGTAGACACCCACCTTTGCCAGTGTGTCATGTACAATTCTGAATACAGGGTGAGGGAGCTGCCAAGAAATGTCCCAAGGACATGACTGGTTAAGAGGGGGATAATTGATCCCGTGCAATCTCCTCCACTCCTGTCGGTTTTTCTCCACCCACCCCCCAAATATCTTAGGCATCTGGAATACTGGTACACATTTCACCCAGAAATCGGAGGAAAAAAGGACAGATTAAGGACAGATTTTGTGGTAAATGTAGTTTCTTTGTCTCAAACCAGATCCACATTTGTGGCAGCTACAATACACATTCTTCCAAAGCACACTGCAGAGCAAAGTAAAGCCTTTCATATGCATCAAGTAAAGTTGGAAGAAAATCCAAAACAAGCTTCAGCAAGCCCCAAATGTAAGCAACAAAGCATGGCAAAATCAGAGTACTTTGTAGATACCTGACTGCACTGCAGCATTTTATACCATTCAAAATAAGAGGGTGCCAGAAATCACTTTCAATAGCTGGGTAGCAGGGAGGTCAATTGGCCCACTGGGACAGGTAATAATAATAATAATAATATTATAATAATAATAATAATAATCTTTATTTATACCCCGCTACCATCTCCCCAAGGGACTCGGTGTGGCTTACATGAGGCCGAGCCCATAATACAACAATACAAGCAATAACAACAGCAGTGCAAGCAATTAAAATCAAACAAAAATAATAAAACAATAACGTAAGCATTAACAGGAGGACAACACACTTTAAAATCTATGGGTAGGCCAAATGTAATTAAAAATTTAAAAAATAATGCTGGACATGAGCAAAAAAATGATGGGGCATTTGTGGAAACATACAAGCAGACCTAAAGCAATATAAAGTGCTTTGGAGGACAAAGTGCTATGGGATCATTATTCTGGGAAGGCACACTGGAAAAACCACTTCTTCAAGCTCCTCCTAAAGACTGCCAGGGTTGGGGCAAGCCTGACGTCCTTAGGAAGTGAGTTCCAGAGTTGAGGGGCCACCACCGAAAAGGCCCTCTCTCTTGTCCCCACCAATCACGCTTGCGATACAGGTGGGAGTGCGAGCAGGGCCTCTCCAGATGATCGAAGAGATCGTGTGGGTTCGTATACAGAAATGCGGTCACGCAGGTAGGTGGGTAGGTGAGAACCTGCACCTTGAATTGTTTCCGGAAAATGAATGGCAGCCAGTGGAGCTCCTTAAACAGGAGGGTTGACCACTCCCTGTAAGGAGCCCCGGTTAACAACCTGGCTGCCTCCCGTTGGACCATCTGGAATTTCCGAGCTGTTTTCAAGGGCAGCCCCACGTAGAGTGCATTACAGTAATCCAGTCTAGAGGTGACTAAGGCCCATGCCACCCTGGCCAGGTATTTGATTACCTCCATTGTGCATCCCAGGAGGTAAATGGGGGGGGGGGGGATACATTCTCTGATGGCTGTCAGACCACAGAAATTTCAGATTCTGAAACCGGATGCCAGATTATGTGGTTGTGTAATCACCTTCCTGACTTCAAACTTGTTCCAGACACATCAATCTAATCTCCCAAACAGGTTCCAAACCAATGTTAGTCGTCAATGTAGATGAGCAGCGGTACCATTGTTAATCTAAACCTTTCCCCTGATAGTGTACTCTTTTTTGTGCTGGCAGACCACCTGAGAAGAAATCAGATTGAATACAGTGGGAATTGTTTGCATGGATACATTAAATACATTAATCTCTCTCTCCCACTTTGTGTGAAATCACAAACTCTGAAGTTTTATACCATAAGGTGTCCTACCATTCTCTGCTTAACAAACTCTTAGATTCTGTGATAGCAAAGATCTATCCCCTTTACTTTATCCTGTGAGACCTTGGAATGGAGTAATTCACAAATCTCTATAAAAGAAAAAAAACCCAGCACATACTCTTGCCAAAGATCGTTCATTGTGGTACAATACAAAAGAAAGACATTGGCAGTTTCAATAATTTTATTAAACAAGAAAAGAAAGGGTAGAAATGAAGTAACCCGGCTATCAAGTTACACTTCTTCATTGTACTACTTTGTACTATATTGTGTTTCATGATTTTTCATTGTATTTTATAAATTACTCTCATCTAGACATAAAACACTACATGCTCACTTTGCTGTGTATTGTATTCCACTTGGAATAGATGTAATAACATCTGTTTCAACATTGATTATTTGGGCACCTGGCAACTGAAAATCATTTTTGTATATTGAATATTTGCATTCTAGGGGAGGACACATGATAAAGTCTTTGAACCTTGTTTTTCTCTTTAAACATCTATACATTTGGTGAAGCAATCAGTGATACAGAACGCATCTGAGAGCCAAGATATCTCACAGAGATTGGCAATCTGTGGGGTTTTTTTGTTTTTGTTTTTTGTCATGTCAGGAGCGACCTGAGAAATTTCAAGTCACTTCTGGTGTGAGGGAATTGGCCGCCTGCAAGGACGTTGCCCAGGGGACGTCTGGATGATTTGATGTTTTTATCATCCTTGTGGGAGACTTCTCTCATGTCCCTGCATGAGGAGCTGGAGCTGATAGAGGGGGCTCATCTGCCTCTCCCAGACTCAAACCTGCGACCTGTCGGTCTTCAGTCCTGCCGGCACAGGGGTTTAACCCACTGTGCCACCGGGGCCCCCCTCAGTGCTATAACAATGTATATAGGAAGGAGTCTGAAGGGTTAGCAGGTGTTAATACTGGTTATCACATGATGTCATTTCAAAGTGATAGCACTGCAGTCTCCCTCCCCATTGTTTTGCCTTATTTTTTATGCACCAGAGAAAGTCATGAATAGGTTCATGAAGAGCTTTGTTACAGTGTTGACAGTTGTGCAATGAGTCACTAGCAGTGTTGCAGCAAAACTGATTTATTAATTTAGATTCCCTTTTGAATGTAGACTTAGCCCTGAATGGTTTGGGACCATCCTACCTGCGTGACCGCATCTCCATCTACGAACCCACGCGCTCACTTTGGTCATCTGGAGAGGCCCTGCTCGTGATCCCGCCTGTGTCGCAAGCGCGTTTGGTGGGGACACGAGACAGGGCCTTTTCTGTGGTGGCCCCCCGAATCTGGAACACCCTCCCCAAAGACCTTAGACAGGCCCCTACATTGGCGGTCTTCAGAAAGAACTTGAAGACCTGGCTGTTCCGATGTGCCTTCCCAGATTAGGAAGTCTCCAATACCAAGTCTCATAAGCACTTTACTAGAACTAAGATTGCTGCACATCGCACAATGCACTTGCCCTATAATCCTACATACCTCCTGTCACATCAGCACTTTTAATCCTGTACCCATTACTCTGGCCCGGCCCAGTTTTATTGTGTCTTAGTGTATTGTTTATTGCTTGTTGTTTATACTGCTTTAATTGTTTTTAATTTGCTTTAGGTTTTGTATTGTTATATTGTGTGTTGAAGCCTTGGCCTTTGTAAGCCGCATCGAATCCTTTGGGAGATGCTAGCGGGGTACAAATAAAGTTTAATAATAATAATAATAAAATACATTGTTTATTGCGATGCATTGTGCTGGGTTCAAATTGATAAAGATTGTCACTGATTGAAACTCTCAAAATTCTGCTGCCAGCACACAGCAAAACAAGGCTTGGCACTAATAACTACACTACTCCCTGGCATCACAGACGAATGTGTATTAGATTGGGAATTTCAATAGACATATTTACAATGTCATCCATATTTATTATGATGGGATGTACAGAGAGAGTTGTAAGAACATGGCAAGCTATAACTGTGTTACTATGCAACCATGAAATGATGCAGTAACAAAAATATGAAATGGCAGTTTCTCACAAGAAGAATCCAAGTTTCAAAATGTGTGGCCCATGAAAGGATGTCCAACGGCAATGTACAATTTGAAACTGATTTAAATGGTCAGTGTGGATGAGCCTTAAATTTTGGTAACTAATTTGTACCGACACAGCAAATTTCTATATTATCTACAATAGTTGGGGAAAGCATTATTTCCTTCCTGGCTCATGTGCCTTCTTCCACATGAACGGCCCTCTGCCACAGAAGAAATAAGAGTCCAGGAACAATGGCTTCAAACTACAAGAAAGGAGATTCCATCTGAACATGAGGAAGAACTTCCTGACTGTGAGAGCCGTTCAGCAGTGGAACTCTCTGCCCCGGAGTGTGGTGGAGGTTCCTTCTTTGGAAGCTTTTAAACAGAGGCTGGATAGCCATCTGTCAGGGGTGATTTGAATGCAATATTCCTGCTTCTTGGCAGGGGGTTGGACTGGTTGGCCCATGAGGTCTCTTCCAACTCTTTGATTCTATGATTCTAGGAAGCCATGAAGCATGCTCTTCATGACAATGCCATTATGCAAGTCTGTCTTTTTGTCTGCAGGAGTTGTGACTTGCTTTCCAGCACACCCCAGATTGTTGCAAAAACCAGTGTCGTGGCAGTCACGTGGCCTCCCTACCCAGTCTGGGGCGGGTGAAGACCTGTATGTTGGGAAGCCCTCTGATAGGTCATAGCAATATAAAACCAGTCCCGCAAATCAAAATGGGAGAGAAAGAAAGCACCTTCTCCTTAACCACCCCTTGGTGCCACATGAGAAGAAGCAATCATTTGTTGTACCAGCCTTCATTATACAAAGAAAACCTTCAGGTGTAAGGTCCAAAATCCATGAAATGAGTATAGTGCATTTTGCAAATATCTGAGACCCTGCTGACCCTTGCTTTTGTGTGATTTCTGGCAGATTCAGAAACTAGCAATTTTCTGGGCACCTCCAGGAATGGCTTAACATACTAGCTGGTAGTATACTGTGGGAAAGTATTCACCACTTTGTATATCTCCTTACAGCTCAACCCAAACTCATTCAACTGATATGGGAAAGATCAGTTGTCACTAGTTTTAATTGAATTGGAAGCCATGGTTCTATCACAGTTTCTATGGAAGGAATACATTGTCCTCTGCTATAAACATGATCTTGATGATACATGTTCTTGCTCTAGTATCTGGAGATCTGTTGAAACATTTCCTAACATAAGCACAATGAACACTGAATTCCAAAGAGACTGAGGTTCATACTCAAACCTATCAAATTTATCTACTTTGAAATTCTGGCAAATGCTTCCTTTCTTTGGCAAGTACAGTGCATTGCAGTAGTTGGTCCAGGAGGTTACTGTGGGGCGTAACATTGCACATAACTGAATACACAATGCCACACTACATATGTAGTTTTCTGTCGCCACTTTAATACCTGGGACATACTCTGTTTCTGTCCTTGTACAGGTGCCTTTCTTCTTATTTATTTATTTTATTTACTGTATTTGTATACCGCCTTTCTCAGCCTATCGGCGACTCAAGGCGGTTTCTTGACTCAAACCCCTTTACCGCCTTGTACTGCTGCAGTTTCCCTTTTAAATTGGCTGGGGCTTTCTTGTGAGCTGTTAAACCTTTGTGCTTTATATCACATGCTTGAGACACTCCGGTAAGCAACTAAGTAACAAAGTTTATTTATAGCTTCTGGTTCCAATGCTTTATGTTTACATTTGTGTTTTGTTACGGTGTCGAGTCTTACATTCAGTATCATTCACTCAGTTAACTTTTCTTATGAAACCCTCACTGTCTCACATAAACAAATATGTTACTTTCTTCATATTCCCTTGGCTGAACTATATTCTGACTTAGGCCACACTGGCGCCTTCTTATTTTTCCTTAAACCTTGAGCTCTATTTTCCCGACTGCTTCTCTCTAACCAAGGTTTCTAACCGCTCCCCACTTTTTTTTTAACTGACAAACTCTAACTGCTTCTTTCAAACTTGACTCCGCCCCTTTAGAATGTTAGTTCTGTAACTGCCATTCTGGCTCAGTGGACTTTTCAAATCCTGGCATACTCTCATCTGCATACGACCAATCAGCTTCAAATATGCAAATTAATCCTGCCTTCACTGTTGCTACCCTATTTGAGCCAATTCTTCCCTATCAGCCATATTGTAACCTAAAGCTACACACCAAAAATACAATATAGATCATAAAATTCACTACAGTTACCAGTGCATTGTGACCGATGTGCCCCTTTCAAGAAAGGCCAATTGGTCGATCAGTCAGAGAGGGCTCTGAGCACTCCAAGTCAAAGCCCCTGCAGGTCTCTACTAACTGATTACTTCCAAGCTGTGAACCTACAACTTCATCCAGAACAGGTCATTTCCTTAATTCCTAGACTCCAGAACCACCTATCTACTGACCCTATGTCATGTCAGGATTCACCCTCATCCAGCCCACTACATCATCCAGGGATTAATACAGCTCCTCTCCATGTGTTGGTATGTCATGTATATATTTTTATTTTAGGGTACAGTTTAGTAACAGGCACCAAAAGTGCTCACACAGTATGCAACCTTAACCATTGAAAAACTATTTTGATTTATAGTCTGGTATTTACAGTTTATTAGCTGTTATATGCAAAGGACACATAGTTTATTATTTGGCATTCCCGCAACAGTGCAATACACAGGGTGTAAACTGTAGCAATAAAAGAGGCATAGTTGTTAGTGGAAACTTTGCATATAGCAGCTAATGAGTCCACAAAGAAATGCTGCATAGTTATTTTTGGTCAACTCTGTGACTCAAGCTTCTTTAAACTTTTGTTCCTGCTGCACTATATAGCAACCAGGATCTAGAAAGAAATTTCATTTGTTAATTTTAGTCATTTATATTTAATTACCTCAATGTTGTTCTCATATTAGTGTAATTGGGGGGAAAAGTAGAAGGAGCAAGCTGTATCTATAGATTTAATCTACCTTATTCTTCTGTTGCTCATTGGAAATGTGCCAACAAGTGGGGGGGGGGGGTCATTCACAGTGCATGAACACACAAGCAAACATTAGAGCACAGATTGCTACTTTTTGAAAGGAACTAGTTAAGTTTCACATTCTTTCTATCACCTGGCAAGTCAGTCTATCCCCAATGTTCTTTCATATTTACATGAAGCCACTGGGAAAAATCATCCATTGGCATGGGATGGGGTGTTATCAACGTGCTGATGACACCGAAATATATTTCTCAATGCTTTCAACAAGAGCTTCAGCTAAGGATAGCATGTATTCTTTGAATGAATGCCTGGAGAAGGTAATGAGATGGATGAGGAAAAGAAAATTGAAACTAAATCTAGACAAAACAAAGGTGCTTGCCACCAAGGGTTCGTAATCTGGGTTGGTGGTGTCAACCAGTCTTGGATGGGGTTGCACTATCCCTGAAAGATTGCATTCACAGCTTGGGAGTATTCCCTGATCCGTCTTCCCAAATCACAGCCCAGGTAGATGCGACAGTCAGGATTACTTACTATCAGCTTCAGCTGATATGACAGCTGTGCCCCTTCCTAAATTCGGAAGACCTAAAGATTGTAGTGAATGCCCTCGTAACCTCAAGGTTGGACTTCTGCAATGTGTTTTACAGTGGGCTACCTTTGTGCCAAGTTTGGAAACTCCAGTTGGTTCAAAATTTAGCAGCCAGACTAGCTACAGGAACATATAGGAGTGACATATCACCCCTATCCTAAAGTCACCCCACTGGCTGCCAATTAGTTTCCAGGCAAAGTATAAGGTGTTTATATTGCCCTTTAAAGCCTTATATGGTTTGGGTCCAGGTTACCTACAGGACCTCCTTCTTCTGTCCAATCTAACCTGAACACTGAGGTCCTCTGGGGGCATCTGCTCCAGCTGCCAGAATGCGACTAGCAACCACCACCCAGATGACCTTTTGCTTGGTTACCCCATGACTGTGGAATGATCTACCAGTAGATAAGCTGTCGGAATTTAAGACACAAGTGAAGACCTATCTTCTAGCAGGCTTTCCCAGACAGTTTGAATGACAAATTTTAAACTGCAATTCTATCTCTAATTTTTGTTTTGTGTATTTTAATATGTATTTTATGGAATGTTTAAAATTATTATGTGTTTTGATTATGTGTTTTAGCAATGTTGCGACATGCCTCAAGCCATGAGAAGTGGGCAAGAAATATAATTACTACTGCTATTATTAGTTGTTGTGGTTATGGCAGATTACTGGATTACTGACCACTAAGACTTTATCTTTATTGTTAAGCCATTGAAAAATGCAGAAAAGTGCTCTGTGTCCCCCATCTGATTTGTTTTGTTCATTTTAAATGAAAGTGGCCTCTTCTGCCTTTACTTTGCCTTCTTTATTGGGACAGGCACAATGTAGTAGTTAAGTCTTTTCTCATCAGCATCCCAAACTTACGCAATCTTTCTCACTTTCCTATTGCTATTTGCATTGCTTATTTTAACATAATTGGTTAACACGTTATATGTGCACATGTTTCCAGGATATCTATAACTAGCTGAACAATTGATGTCATTGTACTTAAGTGAGAGTACAGTATTTTAGAGCAAATTAAACTAGAAAATGTAAGCATCTGGGAAGGAGAATTCAGACATTCCAATACACAAATAGAGCATTTGATAACACCATGTAACAAATTTTGAAAAAATGTCTGTTCCTCGTTTCAAAGCGTTATATCCTGTTTAATTGTGTGATACTACTTACTTTGAAAGAAGTTGTTATACTTCAGAAACTTCGTTTTTTGTGGTTGCCACAAATTATGTTGAATTGGTTGAGACTCTATGACAGTGTTTCTCAGCCTTCCTAATGCCATGACCCCTTAATACAATTCCTCATGTTGTGGTGATCCCCAACCTTAAAACTGTTTTTATTGCTACTTCATAACTGTAATTTTGCTACTGTTATGAATTGTAATATAAATATTTGATACGCAGGATGTATTTTCATTCGCTGGACAAAATTTGGTACAATACTTGATATGACCAAATTTGAATACTGGTGGGGTTGGAAGGGGATTGATTTTTTCATTTGGGAGTTGTAGTTGCTGGGATTTATAGTACATCCACAATCAAAGAGCTTTCTGAACTCCACCAATGGTGGAATTGAACCAAACTTGGTACAAAGAACTCCCATGATCAATAAAAAATACTGGGTTTGGTGGGCATTGACCTTGAGTTTTGGAATTGTAGTTCACCTACATCCAGAGAGCACTGTGGACTCAAACAATGAAGGATCTAGACCAAACTTGACATGAATACTCAATATGCCCAAATGTGAACACCGGTGGAGTTTGGAGAAAATAGACCTTGACCTTTGGGAGTTGTAGTTGCTGGGATTTATAGTTCACCTACAATCAAAGACCATTCTGAACCCAACCAATGATAGAATTGGGCCAAACGTCCCACACAGAAGCCCCATGACCAACAGAAAACACTGTGTTTTCTGATGGTCTTTGGTGACTCCTCTGACACCCCCTCACCACCCTCATAGAGGTCCCAACCCCCAGATTGAGAAACACTGCTCTATGAGATATTATTCATTGAAAAACTATAGCAAAATCTGCTGAAGGATGTCCTGCAAAAACAAAGTTTAATAAATTTTCCCCGTGTTTTTATGATAAACCAAATAGGAAAAGTCATTTATAACCTAGGATTAAAAATCGTGTTACATAGTGGAGGCATTCCAATTCAAAATCTGTGAAATAATGTATGTGAAATATTGTAGAATGGGTGGATTCTGAGCAGGAAGCTCTATCACATGATTATCTGAATTGTTAGGTGATTCCCCACCACCACCATTACATACCCAGGCACCAGGTAAGTCCACAAGGAGGAATGTAGTGATGAGCAAATCCTTCTTAGAGCAGTGGTTCTCAACCTGGGGTCCCCAGATGTTTTTGGCCTACAACTCCCAGAAATCCCAGCTGTTAGGATTTCTGGGAGTTGTAGGCCAAAAACATCTGGGGACCACAGGTTGAGAACCACTGTTCTTAGAGGTTCTTAGAGGTTGACGTGGTTGTGTTTGCAACCTAGGAATAGAAGCTTCCAAAGGAAATCATGACCTATAACTGTTTCAAACAAAGCACACACACACACACACAAGAGTGTGTGAGAGGGAGCAGTATAAAGCCTCTGAAATCCATATCTTTTCACAAAGATGATAACTTTAAGAGAACAGGGATAACATTAAAATAAAGAGCAAAACTTTTGTACATATGAAAGTTTGGTGCACTCATTCCCCCATTAATATACTATTATTTCTTTATTGTACTACAAATGTGAGGGTTTCTATAGTCATACAGCATTGTCTGTGTGCAAGCGCATGAGCGGTGTTGATGCTACAGGATGGTGATGAATGAGTATGCATGTTATCAGTTCCCCCACTGCTTAGCTAATTTCACTGCCCTAATCAAACCTAGAGCATTTCCATTATTCTCTTTTATTCTCCTGGTAGTTGAGCATAGGACAAAACAAATTAGAAGTTCAGGGTGCATTAAATAAATCAATATATAGTAAACTGTATCATTTAAGAGCCATAATTGTTATAGTCTTTATTATTGCCTTAAGAGAATATTTGAAGAATCTAGGGAATAGCTAAGGGAGGTTCCAGTCCCTAACCAAATAATTTCCCTCTACCCCGTTAATTCCACCCCAGTTAATTCTTCCTCTAGATACCTGGAGAGCATGTGGCTATGGGCCCTCAAGACCTACACTTTGGCCTTTCTTCTTTCCTGGACATCGCTAACCTAGGAGAACAGGATTCTGGTTCACTCCAGATATCATGGTGATAGCTGTTTCTGAAGATCTATGGAAATCATGGCTGCATCTACCATTTAGATATTATTATTATTATTATTATTAATAATAATAATAATAATAATAATACAATATGAGGATTTAAAGATCGAACTGCAAAGACTCTGGCACAAGCCAGTAAAGGTGGTCCCAGTGGTGACTGGCACACTGGGTGCAGTGACTAAAGACCTTGGCTTGCACTTAAACAAAATCGGCGCTAACAAAATTACCATCTATCGGCTGCAAAAGGCCACCTGACTGGG
This sequence comes from Anolis sagrei ordinatus, assembly GCF_025583915.1. Classification (NCBI taxonomy): domain Eukaryota; kingdom Metazoa; phylum Chordata; class Lepidosauria; order Squamata; family Anolidae; genus Anolis; species Anolis sagrei. The sequence continues at coordinate 63,823,240 of NW_026847660.1, read as the reverse complement.
ATCTGCATGCATTATTCACTAATACATCACACAGTCCTAGACACTTGGGAAGCGTCCGATGTGTGATCCAATACAACAGCCAGCAGTGTGATCTTGACTGCTGTGGACTCATCTTGTTGTGTTTCAAATAATAATAATAATAATTGTCGAAGGCTTTCATGACCGGAATCACTGGGTTGTTGTAGGTTTTTCCGGGCTATATGGCCATGTTCTGGAGGCATTTTCTCCTGACATTTCGCCTGCATCTATGGCAAGCATCCTCAGAGGTAGTGAGGTCTGTTGGAAGTAGGAAAATGGGTTTATATATCTGTGGAATAACCAGGGTGGGACAAAGGACTTTTGTCTGCTGGAGCTAGGTGTGAATATTTCAACTGACCACCTTGATTAGCATTTAATGGCTTGGAAGTGCCTGGGGGGGAATCTTTTGTTGAGAGTGATTTGATGTGCCTGATTGTTTACTCTCTGTTGTTTTGCTGTTGTAATTTTTGAGTTATTTAATTTATTTAAAACATTCACACCTAGCTCCAGCAGACAAAAGTCCTTTGTCCCACCCTGGTCATTCCACAGATATATAAACCCATGTTTCTACTTCCAACAGACCTTACTACCTCTGAGGATGCTTGCCATAAATGCAGGCAAAACATCAGGAGAAAATGCCTCCAGAACATGGCCATATGGCCCGGAAAAACCTACAACAACCCAATAAATAATAATAATAATAATAATAATAATAATAATAATAATAATAATAATTTGTTTGTTATCTGCCTCTCCTTACAGCTCAAGGTGAAGCACAAAATAGATAAAACACATCAACATAAAATACATAGTTAAAATATATTTATTAAAACATATTACTATAAAATAAATATATTAAAACATATGGTTAAAAGATTAAAATACACCAGTAATAGAATGCAAATTTAGAATTTATGGCTTAAAATTGACTGGGTAGGCCTGTTGGAAGAGATGAATCTTTAGTTGTGTTTTAAATTCTGACAGCTTATTTAGCTGTCATATCTCTTCCAACAGGTCAGTCCATAGTCGGGGGCAGCTGATGAAAATTTCCTCTGGGTGACAGTTGCTAGTCAAATTTTGACCGGTTGAAGTAAACATCCCCCAAAGGACCTAAGTGTTCTAAAGGATGGATTATATGGAAGAAGACTGACCTGTAGATAACCTGAACTCAAACAAGCTAGATTTGCTCGATGAGAGTAGAGTCTCTTTACATATTTTAGCTGAAGCAATATTTGCCATTCTATAAAAATACTAGCTGTCCCCTGCCACCCGTTGCTGTGGCCCAGTCTGGGGATTTGGAAAATAAAGTAATGAGAAAGTGTTGGTTTCTAATATATGTAATGTTTGATGCTTGAGGGAAAACAGTATTTCTTGTTGTTTCTTTGTCAGTGTTGATGTGGAGATTGTCTGGTTTGCCTACTCTGGAACATGCAACATATAATTGTTCTCCTTTAGGGGCTTCCTTCAAATCTATGATACTATATCTCTGTGTGTGTGAATCATATATATCTATCTATATCTATGGCTGGATGGCTCTTTGTCAGGAGGGCTTTGATTATGTTTTCTTGCCCTGGTAAAGGGAGTTGGACTGGATGGTCTTAGGTATGGGGGTTCTGTGTGGGAAGTTTGCCCCAATTCTGTCGTTGGTGGGGTTCAGCATGCTCTTTGATTGTAGGTGAACTATAAATCCCAGAAACTACAACTCCCAAATGTCAGGGTCTATTTTCCCCAAACTCCACCAGTATTCACATTTGGGCATATTGAGTATTCGTGTAGAGTTTGGTCCAGATCCGTCATTGTTTGAATCCACAGTGATCTCTGGGTGTAGGTGAACTACAACTCCAAAACCAAAGGACATTGCCCACCAAACCCTTCCAGTATTTTCTGTTGGTCATGGGAGAACTGGGTGCCATGTTTGGTTCAATTCTCTCATTGGTGGGGTTCAGAATGCTCTTTGATTGTCGGTGAACTATCAATCCCAAGAACTACAACTCCCAAAAGACAAAATCAAAAAATTTTGAGTGAAGGACATACACTGGGTTGTTAGGTGTCTTGTGTCCAAATTTGGTGTCAATTCGTCTAGTGGTTTTTGAGTTATGTTAATATCACAAACGAACATTACATTTTTATTTATATAGATATAACTGCTACTTGTTCTCTCTTTCTCTTTTGATATATCTCTCTTTAACAGACCTCATACTAAATTATTAATGGAATATTAAAGATCAGTATATTATGTGAGATTTTTATCATATTCTGCTATAATTTAAATTTTGGAGTTGGAAATATTATTGAATTATCTGGAGATGTTACTTATAAGCTTCTCTGTTGTAAGTGTAGGTAAGCATAGTTTGAGCATGGAAAAAGAAATGTAAATCATCATGCTGCTGATATGAATGACACTGTGCTCTTGGGTAGTTCAGCATTGAGCAGAATCCCAAACTTCAGAGAATCCTAATTACTGTGATAGTTATACATTAGGCCTGGGTAACAACGGAAAAATTTGTTTCTAAAATCGATTTGTATTTGGGGTTTTTTTTTTGTTTCGATATTTAAAATAATTACAAAATTTTCCTTTTAAAAAGTTCGATATTTACGAAATTTCGTAAATGGTAAAAAATAACGAATCGATTTACGAAACAATAACGAATCGATTCGTTAATGGCGGACGCGACCGCGAAATACGCTAAAAAACCTCCAAACCTTCTGAAGCTTCCCTCTCCCTCTGTTGTTGACTGTTGGTGTGATATTATAATTTTTTTTCACTAATTAAACCATAAAACTGGCCCAGACATGCGGAAATAATAACGAAACGACCTCAAAACAATAACGAAACGAATACAATATCGAAATACGAAGCATTTACAAAACGTTTTTGAAAATTCGTTTTTTTTAATAATTGCTCCAGAATGGTTCGTTATCGTTTTGTAATTGAAAAAATTAACGAATTATTAACGAATTACGAATTAACGAAACGAAACCGCCCAGCCCTATTATACATACTGAATATCTGCAGCCCCTACAGAAGTAAAACCTATAAGAGATTTGTACGAACAAAGTACAGTGAGGAGAAATATTTACGTGTCACATGTAAAACACCTTGGACTGTAAGTGGTGCATTATGTGAAAAGAATCTGAAGAAATACATCCTTCTGTTTTATTTTTATAAAGCAATCGTATTTATTTATTTATTTCAAACATTTTTACCCCACTCTTCTCAACCCCTGGGAGGACTCAGGGCAGCTTACAATTGGTAATAATTCAATGCCACATCATAAAATGGAGCCCCCGGTGGCGCAGTGGGTTAAACCCCTGTGCCGGCAGGACTGAAGACCGACAGGTCGCAGGTTCGAATGCAAGGAGAGGCGGATGAGCTCCCTCTATCAGCTCCAGCTCCTCATGCGGGGACATGAGAGAAGCCTCCCACAAGGATGATAAAAACATCAAATCATCCAAGCGTCCCCTGGGCAACGTCCTTGCAGACGGCCAATTCTCTCACACCAGGAATCATTCCTGACATAACAAAAAAAATCATAAAATACTGAATAACAAATATAGCAATTATACATGAAGATTAATAAATAAAGATTAAAACAGTATACTTGCACTCTAATTAGCTATTGCCCGTCTGGTGGCTGTTTAGCTAGCCATCTATTAATGATTACTCCGCTTAACTTATCCAAATCCTCTTCCATGCCATAGTCAACATTTTCAATTGTCCTTTAACCTAATTGCCCGAAGGCCTGGTCCCACAGCCACATTTTAACCTGTTTTCTAAAGGTGAGGAGGGATGACGATGACCTAATTTCCCCTGAGAGCAAATTCCACAGGTGGAGGGCCACCACCGAGAAGGCCCTGTCCCTCATCCCCGCCAAGCGTGTTTGAGACAAAGGCGGGGCAGGGCTTCCCCAGACGATCTTAAGCTCCGAGGTGGGACATAGAAGGAGATACGTTCGGACAGGTACGCTGGACCGGAGCTGTATAGGGTTTTATAGGTCAAGACCAGCACTTTGAATTGTGCTCGGAATTGGATCGGCAGCCAGTGGAGCTGGCACAGCAGGGGGTGGTATGCTCCCTGTATGACGCTCTGGTGAGTAATCTAGCTGCCGCCCGTTGGACTAATTGCAATTTCCGAACAGTCTTCAAACCCCACATAGAGCACGTTGCAGTAATCTATTCGGGATGTGACAAGAGCATGGACCACAGTAGCCAGATCCGACTTCCCAAGGTACGGGTGCAGTGGTTCTGAATTTCTACTTAGTGGCGTGTATATGTGCTACCATTTCATTTGTACAAGTAATATGAATGCCTACCTGCCTAAATCTTGGGGATTAAGATTTGGGGGGAAGAAGAAGAAAGAGAGAGAAAGGTAGAGAGGGAGACTTCAGGTGCTTGGTAAAAGGAGAGTTATGTGTGTTAGAAGAGCACTGAAGTAAAGGGAGAAAAAGAACAGAGAGAGAGGCAGAGGGAGAGAGGACACAAGAGAAACAACAGGAGAGGTTGACAAATTCAGACAAAATTAATGCAGGCTGAATTCTGTCAGGGTGGAAAAAGAGCAAGTCCAAAACATACAGCAGCCGCAACAACAACAGCAGCAGCAACCACAGCAACAATGAAGATGGGACATGATGGAGTCTAGCCAGATATGTTGTAACAATAATCTAGCCATTAAGAATTTTGAGCATAGGCCTTAAAAACACAATAAAGATAACTGGATCATTTTTAAAATTTTATTATATCTATAATATTCTTCTATATTCTAAAGTCCTTGCATAGCTTACTTGCTATAAGATAATAAAAATGCATGCTAATAATATTAACAATAATGCCTTTCTTCAGCTTACAGTTACTTTATATCCAATTTTTTGTAATTATCCTGTAGTTATTATTATGGCATTCTGAAATCATTGGCTCCTGATCTGCATCAACATTATTTTTAAAGATAGCTATAATTCTCTACAATCTAATATCCTTATCAGTCCATAAGATAGTTAAAAAGATTGCCCTGCATTTAACATGGCAATTAGTGAGCAGCAATTTAACCAATATCTATTTTCCCTATCATGTAATGTGATTTGTATCCATGGGATCCATACTGAAATCTTCATTAATATGCAGGGGCAGTATCTACACATTCATATTCATAGGCTATCCTATTATGTGGGTATCAAGTGGAGTATAGGGAAGGTCGTAAAGAGAGATTGTGATGAATCAATGAATGATTCAATGCAGTCTGAATGAGGGGTTGGGAGCATGTTCAGATGCTGGACTACAAAAGCCACAACACTTTCTGAGTAATCTTATTATTTATTTATTTATTTATTGATTTACTGTGCTTATAGACCGCTGTTCTCAGCCCAGGGGCAACTCACAGCGGTGTACAACATGAAGGGATAGGTGCAAATTACAAGACATAATCTAACAACAACTAGTAATATCAAAAACATCGTCATCAACAGCATCAACATCAACAATCTCAATATCAAAATACAAAAATACAAAAAGTCATTCGCATCGTCTCATCGTTAAACCACAATCCAATACCGTTTCCGTTGTTCCATTCCTGTCGTCATTACCAATTTATTTATTTTATTTAATCTTGGGCAAGTTCTACAGAGATGTACCTCCAAGTTTTTTTATATGTGTGGATAAAATTTGACTTTTTAACTTCAGGTTGGTCATCCATCAACTCAAGAACTACCAAGACAAATTCCAAAAGGCAAATCCCAAAATGTGAAAAATCATTGAAACACACACAGAACCTCTAGAAATGCCATTCTTAGGGAGAAAAAAACTGGGAGAATGAAATAACCCAAGATTTACAACCATAAGAGCACTCCCTCTCAGTGTAACTTATTTGAAAAGATTGTAGGGAAATTAAAGTGGACAAAAGAAAGCTTGTTTGCTATCTTGAGTTCCAGAGAAAATATAGCCTCCCATAATTCACATTTTTCTCCTCTTCATGTTATACTACCCCATTTTCTAGAACTAGGAAGGGAATCCTTTAGTTGTGCATTTCTTAGCAGGGGATTTGACTAGATCGCTCATTTGCTTGACTTTGTTCCCTGTTCAAATAAGTGGCTAATCGTGTTTTCATTGTGGTGCTTTTAATTATCATTTCACAGTGCTTGCATTAGTGCTAACTTAGATGCACTTAATGCAGCAGAAGTTCATAACAGGGTGTCCAGCAACTCTGTGAGTGGAATTACACTGGAGCAGTTTCAATTGGCGAATACCTTGATTAGACTTTGTGCAATTAGGGTACACCATGATCCATTTCAGTGTCCTGTATTTCAGCGGGGGGCCCAATCCATTTTTTGTGAGCCTCCCAAAGTTGGAAGGACAGAAATCCCTTTTCAAACAAAGAGGCTGAAAGATTCATTTTCAGTTCAGCCAATTGGTGGCAATGGTGGTGGTGGTGGGGACTTTCCAGGTCTAAGGCAAGGGTTTCAGAACCGCCCCCCCCCTTCTGCAATTGTTTCCCTTCTCTGTTTAGAGGAGACACAGGTTTAAAGCAAGGAATTGCTTCCTGAAATCCTTTCTCTTCTATATTTAGAGGAGACCAGGGTTTAAAACAAGGGCTTAAGAAATCACGCTTTTCTGGGATCCTTTCCCTTCTAGCGGCTACCTGCCTCTCAGAACTCAACGTGTAACTGAAAGAAATTGAAAGCAGCCAGGTTTTCAATGGCTGATGCTCTGTTGCAGATGGAAAAAAATGGTGGTGGAGCCCACGCCATTACTGGCATCTGAAACAACCAAACCAGCCAAAGACTTTTTTTGAAAATGGATCTATGCACAAGCCTACTGCTGATTTGTACAAGTTGCTGGGGTAAGTAATGACAACTGCTTGTTCAGGGAGGAGATACAGTTTTATCTCAAATACAACACATTATTAATGCAACTCTCAGAGAAGGGGATTTTTCAACTTGTTTAGAAGAAACAGTAATAAGACCACTGCTGAAAATGCCCTACCTGGATCTCCTGGGCTTTAATAATTACACACCCAAGTTTTATCTTCCTTGCTTGGGAAAAGTAATCAAAAGAGGGGTTGCCATCCCCTCTTTTGAGACTGCTATGGTCACCAACCTTTTTTTGACCTGGGACCACTTGACTAGGGACCACTTTGATCAGGCATCACTCTCCAACATCACTACCAAAAGGGTTATGAATCAGTTTTTGGTCAACTTTAGATTCAGTTTGGAGTACTGATTCAGAAAACTACATTGGATCAACTACATCAGCTCTAGTTTCTGATGCAGAACATATGCCATGGTCAGCAACATGGAAGAAGTGGCAGGGAGTGGGAAAGGGGTAGAAATAAAATAAAATAAAATAAAATAAAGAGGAAGGAGGCTCGTGGACCAGATTTTCATCCTTGTAGCCCACTGGTGGACCATGGCCCATAGGTTAAGAACCACAACCTTAGTGGATGATCTCTGAATTAATACTGACAAAGGGAGTGTTGTCCCTGTTAGATTTTTCAGCAGTGTTTAATACCATCAACCATGGTCTTCTTTAAAACTTGTGAGATTTGGGAATTGGACATATTGTGTTTTAGTAGAGCTAGTTATACCTGAGTGGGTGGTGGAACAGAGATAAGGCTCTCTCCATTTGATCATGGGTATCCGACAGGTTCATAAAGAGAAATATGGTCGGGTTGTTGTAGGTTTTTTCGGGCTATGTGGCCATATTCTAGAGGCATTCTCTCCTGACATTTCGCCTGCATCTACGGCAAGCATCCTCAGAGGTAGTGAGTCTGTTGGAACTAGGAAAATGGGTTTATATATGTGTGGAATGACCAGGGTGGGACAAAGAACTCTTGTCTGTTGGAGTGAATGTTGCAACTGACCACCTTGATCAGTATTTGATGGCCTGTCAGTTGTTTGATGTGCCTGGGGTAATCTTTTGTTGAAAGGTGATTAGATGTCCCTGATTGTTTCCTCTCTGTTGTTTTGCTGTTGTAATTTTAGAGTTTTTTAAATACTGGTAGCCAGATTTTGTTCATTTTCATGGTTTCCTCCTTTCTGTTGAAATTGTCCACATGCTTCTTGTGGATTTCAATGGCTTCTCTGTGTAGTCTGACATGGTGGTTGTTGGAGTGGTCCAGCATTTCTGTGTTCTCAAATAATATGCTGTGTCCAGGTTGGTTCATCAAGTGCTGCTATGGCTGACTGGTTGAAGTAGTCTGCAGTGCCTTTCATGTTCCTTGATACGTGTTTGGGCACTGTGTTTGGTGGTCCCTATGTAGACTTGTCCACAGCTGCATGGTATATGGTAGACTCCTGCAGAAGTAAGAAGATTCCTCTTGTCCTTTGCTGAACATAGCATTTCTTGGATTTTCTTGGTGGGTCTTTAGGGAGTTTGTTTGTTGTGTTTCTTCATCAGCTTCCCTATGAGGTCAGTGGTTCCCTTTATGTATGGCAAAAACACTTTTCCTCTGGGTGGATCTTTGTCTTTACTCTCATGGTTTGTTCTCAGTCTTGCAGCTCATCTGATGTCTGTGTTCTTGCCATAGATGCAGGCGAAATGTCAGGAGAGAATGCCCCTAGAACATGGCCATATAGCCCGAAAAAACCTACAACAACCCAGTGATTCTGGCCATGAAAGCCTTCGACAATACACAGAAATATGGTCCTTCGGGTAAACTACACTAAAGTTGCCTAGGGCTTTGTAGGTCAAAACCAGCACTTTGAATTGTCCCCAGAAATGAGTTGACAGCAGATCTGTTGCAACAGAGGAGTTGTACACTTCAGTTTAAGACACAATTAAAGATCTATCTCTTCTGGCAGGCCTACTCAGTCAATTTTAAAATATGGATTTTAAATTTACATTCTATTAGTATTGTATTTCAAACTTTTATATAGATGTAGGCATATGATTGAGATGGAAAGTAGACTGACCTCAGTACAATCAATATAAACAAATAAATAAAATACATTTAATTTGTTAATCACATCTCTCATGACTGAAGTACAGCACAGTTAAAACATATAGATAAAATACTATACACACACACACATTAGTCTAGCAATATGTTTTTCGACAGATCTTTGTATCTCACAACCTTAATCTTATTCTATTCTTGGCTTTTTTCATTAGGTAATTTTTTAAAAATCTAGCCTCATCATAATATAAAAATAGTTATATTAAAAGCAGCATGCCACAAATATCACAAATATCACAACTTTAAAAGAAGGAAGCAGAAGAATATTCACTCATATTCTTTCCTTGGGTACAGTGTCCAGATCACAGGAAGTAACTAGTATTCTATTTTGCTTTGGCCACAACTTACCTGGAGGGTACCACGGATAATGAAGGATATTGATAATCCAGACGATGTCTAGAGGAGGACAACCAAGATAGTGAAAGGTCAGGAAACCAAGCCTTATGAGGAACAGCTTAAGAAGCTGGTTATTAATATTTAGCCTGGGGAAGAGAAATAACATGATAGCTATCATTAAATATTTGAAGAGATGGCACATAAAAGATGGAGCAAGCTTGTTTTCTGCTGCTCCAAGCATCAGGAGGTCAACAAAAGGATTCAAATGTCATGAAAAGAGATTCTGCTAGCAACAACTTTCAGGTACTAAGAGCTGTTCAAGAGTAAAGCACACCATCCTGGTCAGTAGTAGATTCTATTTCATTGCCATTCTTTATATAATTAAATAGTTTCTTCTCTGTAGCATTTTAGTTGTAAATTCCTGCAGACTATTGTGGATTTATTGTGAGAGTATGTGTGGCACAGTGGTTTGGTCTATGACTTTGAAGACCAGGGTTTGAATCCCTGCTCAGCCATGGAAATTCACTGAGTGAGCTTCTCTCAGCCTCACAGAAAAGCAAGGCACACCCCTTCCCCGAACAAATCTTGTCAAGAAAATCCTTGAACCATAAATTAGAAATGATTTGAAGGCAATGTTCCTGCCTGATAGAGGGTATACTGGATGCTCGTAGAGACATTTCCAACTCAATTATTCTATGACTTTTATGGGATTTTTTAAAATCAGTTTTATTGGAGAAGTATAGAGTTACATGGAAAGTGGGGGGATATAATAAAGAAGATAGAAAAGTAGGAAATAAGATAGAGTAAATGAAAAAAGGAAAAAAATCCATATGGTATAAAAATCCCCCCACCCCTTCCCCCCCCCCCGAAAAAGGGAGGGAGAGGGAGAAAAAAACCCAAACAAAAACAAAAAACAAAAACAAAAACTGCGACTTCCTTCTAATTCTGCACTTTTTCCATTTTTTTTGTCTATTCGCTCTTTTCGATAGGTGATTGTCCATATCTTTGTATTTTTACTTGTAGATGAAAATAATTACATGTCCTTGTATTTTCTTTCTATATGATCCTCAATTAGTGACCAATTTGTTTCTTTTACCGAATTGCCAGTATTTCTTTTTAATAAAAAAGTTAACGTGTCCATGTTCTTAATTTCATTTATCTTATATGGGAATTTGATCGGTGTAACCTAGAAAACGATTCTACCAGATAGACAAGGCCTTATTTTAATATTTTCCCATGATATCACACATTCCCTTCATATCTGAAAAACAAAAACCATAAATGTTCATCAGAGTACAAATATGAACCTCTGTGATATAGTGGTTTGAATGTTACACTTACAACCTCATCACATGGGGTACTTTTCGGTGGCATGCACCTGTTTGTCTTAACTTTTGCGATGGAGCCCACAGTCTCTCATCCCACAATGTAGAGCTACTTGTGGTGGGGCACCATCATGAAGGTAAAGATTAATTATGTTGTTTTGTATCAATTGGGGGGGGGACTGGGCAGCCAACACTTCCCCCATGAGATGTTGCAATGGGTAAGTCAGGTGATGCAAGGTGTGGAACTGTGCCGTTACACCCAGACATTATAAAAATAAACTAAGATGTGCTGCTCTCTATGTCTGAGCAAACTGTGAGTGTCTTTCTTTAGAAGTTTGAGATATTCAGCAACTGAGACTATTAAAGGCTTTTGAACATCAGAAAAGGAATATTTATTCTTCAAAGTCCTTGCAGACTTGGCACAGTTCATCAAGGTTACAAACAAAACAGTCAATTGGTAAAGCAATAGAGATGGTCTTTCTTTCCTTTCCTTGAGTTATTAAGGCAACCTTTCCCCAAAATGGCAGATAAGATTCTGGAATCTTTCACCCTAACCCTGAGCTGCTATGGTTCAGAAAAAAGCAGGGTTTTTTCCTCTATCTATAGCTCAAGGTTAGCATTGGAGACGAAGTAATGCTCAATATCTCAATATTAAATTTATCTATCTATGACTCAATCTCACTCAATATTACTCAATATTTATCTATAGTATCTCAATCTATCTCAATAGTCTTAATATCTCAATATTCAATATCTTAATATCTTAATAAGCTTTTCTATATCTCAATCTCAATCGTACTCACAATGATTTTCCCAGAGCTACCCTGACTAACCAACAGCACATCTGAAGCTCCTTCTCTAACCTAAAAAGGCAGGGGAGATTCCAAAATGGAGATCTCTTCCCTGGGAGAAAAGACCCTAGACCCAAAGAGATACCTTTCTGAACCAATAGCTGCAAAGGAGGCCTACAGACTGGCTTTGTATCAGACTCTGATACTGCTGCAAAGCTGCAGCATTCCTGGGAAAAATGCAAGGGGAAGCAACTTCAAGCAACTGTAAGGTAATGCAAATCAGGCTCCTGGGAGACGGAACAGGAATAGGTTCTCCATGCCCCCCCCCCAATGGGCACCGCCAGATTTACCATAATGCGTGGTGATTCCAGTGGCCCATATGAAGAGGTTATAAGACACTGGGAGCCCAGAGTTAAATCTCTGCTCATTCAAAGAAACCCACTGGGTGACCTTGGGCAAGGCACAGTCTCTCACCCTCAGATGAATGAAAGGACACCCCCCCCACACACACACACACACAAACAAATTCTGTCAGACAATTCCATGGAGGCACACAGCAAATGAAAAAGTAAGAATAACCTTGTGTATAGCCAGACCACTTTAACAGGCCATAGACAGTAGGGCTGTCCAACCACAGAAAAATTTGTTTCTAAAATCGATTCATTTTAGGGGGGTTTTGCGTTTCGTTATTTAAAAGAATTCTGAAATTTTTCTTTAAAAAAGTTCGATATTTACGAAATTTTTTAAATCACAAAACAATATGAAACAATTACGAAACAATTACGAATCGATTCGTTAATGGCGGACGCGACCGCGCAATACGCTAAAAAACCTCCAAATGGGACAGGGGGAACTTCTGAAGCTTCCCTCTCCCTCTGTTGTTGACTGTTGGTGTGATATTTTCACTGATTAAACAAACAACAACTATAAAACTTGCCCCAGACATGCGGAAATAATAACGAAACGATTTCAAAACGATAACGAAATGAATACAAAACGAATTTGAAACAATTACGAATAATTTAAAAATTTGTTTCATTTTTTAGATGCTCCTGAATGGTTCGTTATTGCTTCGTTAACAAAAAATTACGAATTTTTAACGAATTACGAAATTACGAAACAAAACCGCCCAGCCCTAATAGACAGCCTTTGCTCCTCAAGATGAAAATGGTTGATGTATCCTTATCATGTATTCAAATCTAAAGCTATCATGCACCCAACAACACTCTCTCAGAACTGTGGATTGAATGAAAGTAACTATGTTTTTTCAGAGATACTTGTCAGTGATATTTTTACTGACAAATATCTGGCAAGCTTCCAAAGGAACACCAGGGTTTCCTAGAACAAAAATCAATTCAAGGCTGCCGTCAGAGCAATGTTGAGAACCATCAGTGCTGCACATAAAATGAGTGTTCAGAGCTTTTCATATTACACATACATAAATATATACTTAGGTGCACATTTAAAATGGGCGAGCTTTTGTGTGTGGCTCTTCAAACGCATGCATTTTAACACTTGTACCCATAGATATGATCCAATCATCAGGAAAAATGGGATGCAAATAAAGCTGATAATGATAATGATTGCATACATTTGTTAAAAGTGTGATACAATTTAATTTTCAAATACTTGTTGCCAAGCACTTGTTTTTCATGAAACACAAGTTTCATGAAAACTATCATATTTTGTTTGATATTGTGTTCTGTTCCAGGAAATAGAAAAATGCATACATTTAGGGTTTGTTTTTTTTTGTTTTTTTTAAAGATGGGTGTCGGTCTTATTTTAGACCGGGCTTTGGAATTCTATGCAGGGTGACTGGATTCCACAAAGAAGCATTAAGCTTTTTTTAAAAAAACTGGCAGAGATGTGTGTAAAGGTTCTTAGGAAACATCTTGGAACTTACTACAGTAAATTTATTTATTTATCATGTCATCAGCAACCATACCATTGTGTTACATTTCTAACAGAACAAAACAAACAAACAGATTTAAAAAAACACAGATTTTGCAAACTTGGTAGTTGGTTAAATGTCCTTTGACCAGTATCTGGCCACTTGGAGTGCCTCTGGTGTTGCCGCAAGAAGGTCCTCCATTGTGCATGTGGCAGGGCTCAGGGTGCATTGCAGCAGGTGGTCTGTGGTTTGTTCTTCTCCGCACTCGCATGCCGAGGATTCCACTTTGTAGCCCCATTTCTTAAGATTGGCTCTGCATCTCGTGGTGCCAGAGCGCAGTCTGTTCAGTGCCTTCCAAGTCGCCCAGTCTTCTGTGTGCCCAGGGGGGAGTCTCTCATCTGGTATCACCCATGGATTGAGGTGCTGGGTTTGGCCTGCCACTTTTGGACTCTCGCTTGCTGGGGTGTTCCAGCGAGTGTCTCTGTAGATCTAAGAAAACTATGTCTTGCTTTAAGTCGTTGACGTGCTGGCTGATACCCAAACAGGGGATGAGCTGGAGATGTCTCTGCCTTGGTCCTTTCACTATTGGCTGCTACTTCCCGGCGGATGTCAGGTGGTGCAATACCGGCTAAGCAGTGTAATTTCTCCAGTGGTGTGGGGCGCAGACACCCTGTGATACATCTACTGTTTTAGTGTGGTGAGATGTGTTCCACACTGGGCATGCGTACTCAGCAGCAGAGTACCATAGCGCAAGGGCAGATGTCTTCACTGTATCTGGTTGTGATCCCCAGGTTGTGCCAGTCAGCTTTCGTATGATATTGTTTCTAGCGCCCACTTTTTGCTTGATGTTCAGGCAGTGCTTCTTGTAGGTCAGAGCACGGTCCAAAGTGACTCCCAGGTATTTGGGTGTGTTGCAATGCTCCAGTGGGATTCCTTCCCAGGTAATCCTCAGAGCTCGGGATGCTTGTCTGTTCTTAAGGTGAAAGGTGCATGTCTGTGTTTTAGATGGATTAGGGATCAGTTGGTTTTCCCTGTAATAGGCAGTAAGAGCACCTAGAGTACAGATATTTTCAGATATTTACTACAGTAAATATCTGAAAAGGACTCTTTAACAAATGCAGATTTTGTTACAGTAAGTCGTAGCAGGAGCAAGTGTGTGTGTTGAAGAAAAATCTTATGATGTTAATTATTATGTGCAGTTGGTAATGTAGACCAGCCAGCATGTTTGGGCCACACCAGGTGGGGTATAACTGTATGGATTTTAGAATACAGTTTGGAGGAGAAGCAAAATGCTGTAATGCTGCTATGCTCTAACAATGATGCTCTTTGCTATGGTGGAATAGCTATTTACTCAAGGTTTATGTTTTGTTCTCTCATTTGAATAAAGATGAAGAAGCCTTCTTCTGTGTTACTTATAAGGCAGTGGTTCTCAACCTTCCTAATGCCGCAACCCCTATATACCGTTCCTCATATTGTGGTGATCCCCAACCATAACATTATTTTCATTATTACTTTCATAACTGTAAATTTTCTACTGTTATAAATCGTAATGTAAATATCTGATATGCAGAATATATTTTAATTCACTGGACCAAATTTGGCACTAATACCCAATATGCCCACATTTGAATACTGGTGAGGTTTTTTTTTTTTTTTGGGGGGGGGGACTTGAGTTTGTCATTTGGGAGTTGTAGCTGCTTGGATTTACAGTTCACCTACAATCAAAGAGCATTTTGAACTCCACCAACGATGAAATTAAACCAAACTTGGCACACAGAACTCCCATGACCAACAGAAAATACTGGAAGAGTTTGGTGGGCACTGACCTTGAGTTTGGGAGTTGTAGTTCACCTACATCCAGAGAGTCAAGCTAGGATGGATCTGGACCAAACTTGGCACGAATACTCAATATGCCCAAATGTGGACACTGCTGGAGTTTGGGAAAAATAGACCTTGACATTTGGGAGTTATATTTGCTGGGATTTATAGTTCACCTACAATCAAAGAGCATTCTGAACCGCATCAAAGATAGAATTAGGCCACACAGAACTCCCATGACCAACAGAAAATACTGTGTTTTTCTGATGGTCTTTGGCGGCCCCTTTGACACCCCCTCGCAACCCCCACAGGGGTTCCGACCCCCAGGTTGAGAAACGCTGTTATAAGGACTATGTACATTTGTTGCACTGTTTGATTTTGTATGGAACACTGCAAGTTTTGCCTCTGCTGATAAGAGTAAAGTTTTTTTTTTCTGTTCCTTTTTCCTCTTGCCTGTGTGTCTTTTGCATGGGACTTGGCTAAAATCCACTTCTGCACAACAGACTTTAATCCATGTTAATGTTTTGGCTGTCACTGCAGTTATATGTATGAACCTGGATATGCAAGTTAAATCCTCAGTGTTGGCTCAAGATGTTTTGCTGCTTGAGTTTTAACAACAAATGGCACCCCATCTTGCAAAATTAGATTTTTTGGGGGGAGGGGGCTCTTATACTGTTCACCTAGATCAGTGGTTCTCAACCTGTGATTCCCCAGATATTTTGGGCTTCAACTCCCAGAAATCCTAAGAGCTGGCAAACTAGCTGGGATTTCTGGGAGTTGTAGGCCAAAGCATCTGGAGAACCACAGGCTGAAAACCACTGATCTAGATTAAAGAGGTATCAGGAGGTTGAGTGGGTGCAGGACAGATTTATGAGTAACAAGTGTTGTAATTTATTTTTTTAAAATGTGTAGATCATGGTCCTCAGCACTGAAAAGACAACACAAAGTGTAGTTATTTCCACATTGTAATTGATGACAGTTTGTAGTCTCTATTATTTATTTCGTCTTCTAAGTGATTGATGTGCATAACATGTTTTCTTTCTCCTTCTTTCACATTTTCACAGTAAAATTGTGAGCATTTTATATGGAAAAGATGGGAGAGATATTTCAATTAGTACCACTTTTTGAAAAGGGTTCCATGTACACAACTTGGAAGAAGAACCGCATTGCCTTGTAACAGGATTACACAGCCAGGTTTTTCCTTTCTTTTTCCACATAAAAGCAAGAAGTTAATTAGCCTCAAAGTCAAATGAAGTAAATAAAGCAAAACTACAATTGGCCTCATTGTAACCTCAGAGCAAGCAAAGTCATGAGCACGAACCTGCCAGAAGGTACTTGGTATGGAAGGACATGCTTTAGGGGAAAGACATTTTATTTTGCCTTTCCAATGGTGAGAGTCTCGATCTAACCTTTCTACCCCAGTGGAGTTGACAGATCAAAAGACAACCTGGCAAAATAGCACTACCTATAAGAAATCCTCCACCTTGTGTGACTATAGAACAGAACAAACAACTCAGAATGCTTCTGGAGCATGGCCATACAACCTGGGGGAAACTCACAACAACCCAACTCAGCACCTGTATGCTTGCCCACAATATCTTGCCTCATGCAAGGAAGAACTGTTTAAAGCTACACACAATGCAATCGCTATTGCCCTGTTTTGGTCTAAAACTATTTAGTTGCTTGTGCTTCTTTTATTTTATAATAATAATAATAATAATAATAATAATAATACTTTATTTGTATCCCACTACCATCTCCTCAAGGGACTTGGTGTGGCTTACATGAGGCTGAGGCCGAACACAATAATACAAGCAATAATCACAACAACACAAGCAACCAAAATAAAACATAAACATATAGCATTATCAATAAGACAACATACAATTAAAACTATGGGACAGCAAACTGTAACATTAAAATTGGAAATAGTGCTGAACATGGACGAAAACGTGATAGTGGTGTTTGTGGAAGACATATGAGCAGACCTAAACATGTAAAGTGCTTTAGAGGGACAAAGTGCTATGGGATCGTTAATCTGGGAAGGTACACTGAAACAACCACGTCTTCAAGCTCCTCCTGAAAACTGCCAGGGGGTGGGGCCTGCCTCATGTCCTTAGGGAGTGAGTTCCAGAGTCGAGGGGCCACCACCGAAAAGGCCCTCTCTCTCGACCCCACCAATCATGCCTGCAATGCTGGAGGCATCGAGAGGAGGGCCTCTCCAGATGAACGAAGAGATTGTGTGAGTTCGTATACAGAGATGCGGTCACACAGGTAGGCTTATTTTACAAGTTTTATACTTATTTATTTATGCAATGCTTTTGACACAAAATAAATAAATAATCCCACTCATCCCCGGGGTTGATCCCATTCATGGCTGATTTCGGCTGTAATGCAAAATATTGCAAAAAGGTTTCACAAAAATGAGAGAAAGTCCAGAGCAGCTCTGGCAAAAATATATTGACATGCAGCTGGTGCAAACAACCCCTTGAAGAACAATAAGTACACACCCTAAATGAGAAATGGCCCAATGATTCATTGTGATCCCTGATAAGCTTTTGCTAGGTGCAACAGATTTTTCTTTTCTTTGCAAATTACAGCAAAAAAATCCACTTAGGGTTTTAATGATTAATTATAGATTAATTATGAAACCTTATTTCATTGCAAACCAGTCAGCTTGGGTGACTTTCTCCTGCAAATGAAACTCAAGCTGAATAGTGCTATTCCTCTTCCATTAAAGGCTTACATGCCACCTGGTGGGGAATCCTAGTACTTTGCAAGGTTTTTGTCCTCCTTAAAAATCTTGGTAATAAACCGTCTGTAAATAATTTATATGCATATTATCTCTCGGTGAAAATGTCTCTGGTGTGTTTTTTAACCATTTTGGATAACATGCTTTGGACTGTGAAAAACTAATAGCCCTAGAGGAAAAGAGGCTCCAACAGACTAAGATAATGTAAAACACTTTGATTCCATTGCATCAAAATGTTGCATATCAGCTTTGAGACACCGGCAACCTGAAATACATTAGGTATGTAAGTGCCTTTTATTGCACACTTATTAAAAGCCAAGCTTTGTTTCATCTGGTGTTCATAGTTTGTCCTGTTTAAAGCAGCTCTTAGCGTATACTAGCCCACTTCCTTTAACCTAGCAAAATCTTAGAGAAGTTAGCAAGGTGGTACCTTCCAAATATATTCAATTTCAACTTCCACAATATTTGATCATTGTCCATGCTGGCTGTGGCAGTTGATTTCCAAAACATCAGATGACAACTACCTCATCTTAGTTTAATGTATTGTCGAAGGCTTTCATGGCCAGAATCACTGGATTGTTGTAGGTTTTTTCAGGATATATGGCCATGGTCTAGAGGCATTTTTCTCCTGACGTTTCACCTGCATCTATGGCAAGCATCCTCAGAGGTAGTGAGGTCTGTTGAAAGTAGAAAAAAGGGTTTATATATCTGTGGAATGACCAGATACAGTAGGAAAAAGGGTTTATATATCTGTGGAATGACCACGTACAGACCTACCAAGAAAATCCAACAAATGCTACGTTCAGCAAAGGACAAGAGGGATCCTCTCACCTCTGCAGGAGTCTACCGTATTCATGCAGCTGTGGACAAGTCTACATAGGGACCACCAAATGCAGCATTGCCCAAACATGAATCAAGGAACATGAAAGGCATGCAGACTACTTCAACCAGAGAAGTCAGCCATAGCAGAGCACCTGATGAACCAACCTGGACACAGCATATTATTTGAGAACATAGAAATGCTGGACCACTCTCACAACCACCATGTCAGACTACACAGAGAAGCCATTGAAATCCACAAGCATGTGGACAATTTCAACAGAAAGGAAGAAACCATGAAAATGAACAAAAATCTGGCTACCAGTATTAAAAAACTCAAAAATTACAACAGCAAAACAACAGAGAGTAAACAATCAGGCACATCAAATCACCTCTCAAAAAGATTCCCCCAGGCACTTCCAAGCCATTAAATGCTAATCAAGGTGGTCAGTTGAAACATTCACACCTAGCTCCAGCAGACAAAAGTTCTTTGTCCCACCCTGGTCATTCCACAGATATATAAACCCATTTTCCTACTTCCAACAGACCTCACTACCTCTGAGGATGCTTGCCATAGATGCAGGCGAAACGTCAGGAGAGAATGCCTCTAGACCATGGCCATATAGCCCGAAAAAAACCTACAACAACTCATCTTAGTTGTTTACAAGCCCTAATGTCCTGATATCCCATTATGTACCTAACAACCTATGTGTGCTTTTCTTTGTGAAATCAATGTAATAGTTAATTAATATGTTGGTGATATTGAGCTGTAGCTTTCTCTTTTGGTTAATGTTAAGAAAGCAGTGGGAATCTTAAGCTACTGCCTGGATTTATTGAGAGACTGAATGTGTATGATGAAACTAATGCTCAGTCCAGACAAGACAGAGGTAATGTTGATTAGTAGTAAGGATCTGCTACTGCCAAACCAAATATCACAAGGAAAGAATCGGACACATCAAGAAACCATACTATCCTCCATGCATCCAATAACAGAAACCTAATCTAAGGTGTCTCCTGCCACATATGCCAAGCCGATAATGTTATGAGATAGCCACATAGTTGTTATGCAAGCCATGAATTCCTGAGCAGATGCTGTCAGGATAGCCTAGGCACGAATGCTGGTGTACTCTAGAACCCAGTCCTGGCATTTTACATCACCACCTCAGACAGATCATGTAGGGAGATAGTTGAGCAGTGGGGTGTGCAGTATGCCAGCAACGTCTCCATTTTGCCTGCCTGGTCCACAAAAGGTAGGCCCTCACAAAGATTATTATTATTATTATTATTATTATTATTATTATTATTATTATCTTTATTTATACCCCGCTAGCATCTCCTGAAGGACCCGATGCGGCTTACAAAGACCAAGGCCTCAAAACACAACATAGTTGGGGCTAAAATGGATGGGCTTCCTCATGAGAGTGATAGTATCCAAATGGATGATAGAAACCCCCTACTTCTGGTCCCCACAACATGTGCTGATGCTGCACTGACCTTCATGCTCACCTGACATTAAAGAATACTTAATGTTGGGAAGCTGAGCAGGATTAACTCTGATTAATGCTTAGATGTGAGACTGCCAATGAATACCAAGTGCTATAGTCTATGTTTCAGAGGAAGGAACTGGCAAAATTATCTCTGAGTTTGCCATCCCTAAGAAATTTTATGAAATTTATAGTTATCCTAAGTCAACGGGCAACTTAGGCATACACACTCAGTATGCACACTCAGTGCCTGCCTACTCTTTAATTTTTACACCACAACTGAAGTGTATTATATACTTTAATCCTTGGATTGGATATGGTATTTTTTAAAAAATCTGGTTCTCCCATCCCTGTGCAACACCATCTAGGATGAAATAGATTGTGTTGCACAGGGACGGGAGAACCAGATATGCTGTTGAGGTCATTGGTGGAAGATCAGGATATATATATATATATCTTTTACCAATTATATACTCACACACTCTACACTCCTCTCTCTATATATATGTGTGTGTGTGTGTGTGTGTCTCAAAGTGTATGTGGATTTCTTTACTTAGTACCAGGTATCATTCTGAATATTCACAATCCTTCAAGAATCAATTTTGGGGTTGATGAGAAGCTGAAAGGGAAAGTAAAACTGAAAAGCTTTCATGTGCATGCTAAACTCTGCATCTATCTTTGGATCCAGACCAACTGGAATATAAATGATTGCAGAGCAATTATTTTAGTAAATTATGATGGAGTGGGGGTGGGAAGAAATAATAACATACATGGATTGATGATGATTTAAATGTCAATAGCAGGATAACTTTAACAAAAAGACTGGAATGAAATGCATCTAGAAGCTGCCAATCAAATGAACGAAGATGGCTTCTTTAATTGTATTTTCTACTGAAAAAGAACTTCACTTAACAAATTTGCCATTGTTTTTAGTTAAATTTTGTTCTGGTCTAATGGTAACAAAGCCAGTTTGGTGATTTTGCCTCCCTTCTTTAGCTCCTGTTTATCTTCAGAAACTTTCCAGGGGACTGTTTTTCAGGAGTTGCAGAAATCTGTAGAAAGATGGAAAGGGCAAGAATTTCCTATCATGACAAAGATCAGAATGTTATCAAGGATCTAGGTCAACATGCATATCTCCTTTCAGTTCAGATACAGCAAAATAGGCAAATTATTCAAGAAATTTTCTTCATCCTCTAGATACCTGCCACAAAATTCTAACAACTAATTGGAATTAGACAATATTCAGACACAGAAAAAAATCTTACTAGAAACTGGATATGTAGGTATATGGTGAGAGTGATTCCCCCCGCCCCCCATGCACTCTAATCCAGCTTCTGAGAATTTCAATATGAGAACTACCACTGAAGAAAAGCTTTGATGGTTAACAATAACACTTTCTTCCACCAATTCGTCTCACTTTTTTGTGTGTTTTTGATAAAATACTTGCAAGCAAAACTCTGCCCAGCAGCTATGATCCCTCAGAATCTTATCAAGAAGTGCTTCAAAATTATGTAGTTTCATTTCAAGTGATGTCTATGGGAAAATACTGACATCAGATTTTGACTCAGCTGTACTCGGAATCGGTTAGAAAACTGGTAATTGTATTTTCAAATATTTGAAAGGATGGCATAGACACTGATGAATTCTGCCTGCTACCCACTGAACCATTGTTTAGTGTGAACTGGTTTTCTTAAAATAAAACAAAACACTCGAGGAAAGCCATGACAGTCCAGAGAAAAACATTCTATAGCTGGTCAATACCCAATAAGAATCAATTGATCCTAATCAAGCAAATGATCAATTGAGAAACTAACAATCTTACAGGATTCTCCATAACTACCCAGTCCTTCTTCAGTAATTTCTGCAAGTTTTGCTCTTCAAAGGTTTTAAGGATATATCTGATAGTGTAGTTCATGAATGCAAATACACAGGATTGGACAATGGGTAGTTCATGATCCATTGACCTATTGCCTTTTTCCGTGGTGGCCCCCCGACTCTGGAACTCTCTCCCCAAGGACATCAGACAAGCCCCAACATTGGCAGTCTTTAGGAAGAGCTTGAAGACATGGTTGTTCCAGTGTGCCTTCCCAGAAAATAATAAAGTGCATGTCCCAAATGCACTTTATTAGAGATTTAAGATTGTCTGCACACCGCACCTATCTCCAAAAACCTATCCATTTCACCTGTCACGTCCAGCATTTTTAAAAATTTTAATCATTACATTTGGCCCGGCATTAGTTTTAATGCATCGTGGTGTTATTGTCTAATGTTTACTGCTAGTCTTTTAATGTTTATTGTTTTGTTTTTATGAGTTTATTTATTGTTGTATTTGTTATGCTGTTGTTTTATTGATGTGTTGGGCCTCGGCCTCTTGTACGCCGCACCGAGTCCTTCGGGAGATGTTAGCGGGGTATAAATAAAGGATTATTATTATTATTATTATTAT
Organism: Anolis sagrei ordinatus; assembly: GCF_025583915.1. Taxonomy (NCBI): domain Eukaryota; kingdom Metazoa; phylum Chordata; class Lepidosauria; order Squamata; family Anolidae; genus Anolis; species Anolis sagrei. Next base: position 63,800,616 of record NW_026847660.1, on the reverse strand, counting down.
TATTATTATTATTATTATTATTGCCAATCTCAGGAGGACTGTTTCATTTCCTCTGGACAATTGCAGAACTTAGTGATTGAGTTAATCCACATGACACTGACTATATTGTTAAATAAGTAAGAAGGTCCTCCATTGTGCATGTGGCAGGGCTTGCATGTCAGGAATTTAAGATACTTAAATTCAGATACTTAATTCAGATTAAGATAATTAAGATACTTAATTCAACTCTGATGGCCGAAAGCGAGGAGGAGCTGAGGAGCCTTCTAATCAAGGTGAAAGAAGAAAGCACAAAAGCTGGGCTGCAGCTAAACATAAAAAAACCAAGATTATGGCAACAAGAATTATTGACAATTGGGAAATAGAGGGAGAAAACGTAGAGGCCGTGACAGACTTTGTATTTCTTGGTGCAAAGATTACTGCAGATGCAGACTGTGGCCAGGAAATCAGAAGACGCTTACTTCTTGGGAGGAGAGCAATGTCCAATCTCGATAAAATAGTAAAGAGTAGAGACATCAGACTGGCAACAAAAATCCGCCTAGTCAAAGCCATGGTATTCCCTGTAGTCACCTACGGATGTGAGAGCTGGACCTTAGGGAAGGCTGAGCGAAGGAAGATCGATGCTTTTGAACTGTGGTGTTGGAGGAAAGTGCTGAGAGTGCCTTGGACTGCGAGAAGATCCAACCAGTCCATCCTCCAGGAAATAAAGCCCGACTGCTCATTGGAGGGAAGGATACTAGAGACGAAGCTGAAGTACTTTGGCCACATCATGAGGAGACAGCAAAGCCTGGAGAAGACAGTTATGCTGGGGAAGGTGGAGGGTAAAAGGAAGAGGGGCCGACCAAGGGCAAGATGGATGGATGGCATCCTTGAAGTGACTGGACTGACCTTGAAGGAGCTGGGGGTGGTGACGGCCGACAGGGAGCTCTGGCGTGGGCTGGTCCATGAGGTCACGAAGAGTCGGAGACGACTGAACGAATGAACAACAACAAAATTCAGATATACCTAATCCTTTCTCTGTTTACATTTTCTCCTCCCCCTCTGCAGTGGTTAATAGTTTGAATATTATTATAATAGCTCCAAATAAATGATTTTGAAACAAATAAATACAAATAGGTGTTTTTTATTCCACATTAGAAAAAGTATAATTGACATAGGTTGAAGTGAATAGAAGCCGTGGATATTAAGATCTCTTGAAGTTTTATTGGTCTAAATATGTCCAGGAACCAACACATTAAGGGAACCAACACATATGTACTAAACTTTATCATAAGTTCTTGTGGGTTTTTTCGGGCTATAGAGCCATGTTCTAGAGGCATTTCTCCTGACGTTTCGCCTGCATCTATGGCAAGCATCCTCAGAGGTTGAGAAGACCTCTCAACCTCTGAGGATGCTTGCCATAGATGCAGGCGAAACGTCAGGAGAAATGCCTCTAGAACATGGCTCTATAGCCCGAAAAAACCCACAAGAACCTAGTGATTCCAGCCATGAAAGCCTTCGACAATACAACTTTATCATAGCTCATGAAGATTGAGGTGAAACAAAAAAAAAAGGTAGACCATACAACACCCCTGAGTTAGCCAAAATGCATCATCATTAGTCCTTTGACCAACAACGGAGCAATTCAGTTAAGTGCCTTACTGAAATAAAGCCTATAAAATAGAGTACACCATAGAACCATAAAATGCAGATCTCCCCAGTCCAGAGCCAAAAAAGCCATTTTACTGATTACTCTGCAGCAAAGTTGCACAATGTGGATACTTTCCAAGTGGCATAAAGATGCCAGCCTAGAACTTCCTAGTAAAAGTGAGCCTGATTAAGCAAAAACATACAGAAATTAGGAAGGTGAATAAGCCTGAATATTCTGTACATCTCCTTTGCTGTCTTGCATACAGCCCCAACACATCCCTGCATCCAGAGTTGTGTGTGAGTGTGCACGCACACACGTGTGTGTGTACGTGCATGCATTTGTGTGTATATGTCACCAATCAACTTATGGAGTTACTGTATCTTAGGCCAGGAATACACAGAGGTGATTTGCCAGAAGGAGGAATGGAAAATAATTCATTGGATTCAAAATTTCTGTTGATTATTGCAATGCAAATTCAACTTTGTTTCCAAAATGGGCATATTTGCCAATCTAATAATGATGTAAGGTATGGACAAAAGAAATGTAAATATTAGGGCTGGGTGGGTTCGTTCGTTAATTTCGTAATTCGTTATTAATTCGTATTTAAATTAGCTTACGATCCGATATTGAGCCATTTTGGAATAGTGGGAGGAGTTAAATAGATTCAAAACCATTTTTTCAATTGTTTCGTAATTGTTTCGAAATTGCTTCGAAATTGTTTCGAAATTGTTTTGTAATTGTTTCGTAATTATTTTCGCATGGCTGGTGCAAGTTTTATAGTTGTTGTTTGTTTTATCACACCAACAGTCAACAACAGAGGGAGAGGGAAGCTTCAGAAGTTCCCCCTGTCCCATTTGGAGGTTTTTTCAGCATATTTTTAGCCTATTTGGAGGTTTTTTTTAGCATATTGCGCAATCGCGTCCGCCATTAACGAATCGATTCGAAATTTACAAAATTTCATATATTTCGAAATTTTTAAAAGGAAAATTTCGGAATTCTTTAAAGAAACGAAACGTGATGGACCCCTTAAAAACGAATCGAGTTTAGAAACAATTTTTTCCGTGGTTACCCAGCCCTAGTAAATATTTACTTTTTATAAAAAAAAATGTGTGCCATTAAAAAGTATATCCAAATACATTTTAGCCAATGTGAAAAATGAATGCAAACTGCATATTAAAATACATTCAAATATTTATGTGGATAAAAAGGCACAGATACCCTTTTTGAAAATGGAAAAGAAAGTCTACCAGTCTCACAGAGAACCATTTAAGAGTCAGTACGAGACATTACCACAAGGTAATAGAGATCACATTCATTATTGTGCTTTGCACACAGATCCTTTTTTTATTTCACTCATAACTTCAGGCATATGATGCTTTTTCTTTTGAACTCCCCATAGGATAACATATAGGCCAAGTTTTGCCTCCTCCAGAGGTAATTCCTTCATTCCAAGGAACAGCTCTCAAATTAGGAACACGTTGAATATAGACAGAGGGGCTTCAAGAGATTTCCACCGGGCAAAGCAAAGGCAGAGATTCCAGAGAAGGGAGAGGTTCCAGAAATCCCAATGAAGAATGATGTCCCACAGGATTTCTAATGAAATCTTCCACAGAATGAAGAGCAGCATCAGAATTTTTCAAAGTTTTCAACCAGAAGTTGCTTCCCAGCCTTATTTGGATTTTTATTCACATCAGAGGGAGAAATATATCTCTCTTTGTGTGTTAGCCTGAAGCTCCTTTCAGTTTATTTGCACAATTCATAGTCTCCTTAGATTGGTCAAGAGCAGCTGTCTTTCAGCATCTGTCTTTTTCCTTTGAGAAACATTATTCTGTCATTTTTTTCTGCTCTAGAAAGAAATATTTTTTTTGTTTCATCTGACTTATTTTCCTTTATGGAGTGTGTTTTGTGCTAATTGACAGTCGTTAAAACCTTTAGCCTCCTGTAGAGAGTGTCCAGGAAGGCCTTTTTCCCAAACCAGCAAACCCAGAAATTGCTCTTATCATTAGTACCAAAAGACAGTGACAAGAATCCATGTAGTGACAAATGGCAATGTCAACAAAGGCTACACCTGTATATCTAAGTTTTGTGATATTGCAAAAAGAAGTATTTATTTACTATGCTTATATACCGCTGTATCTCAAGCCCGAGGGCGACTCACAGCGGTTCACAAACAGTAAAGACAATAAAAACAGCAAAAGTTCAATAAACAATGACAATTAGTTTACACATTTCCCTTAATAACTAATAAACAATCCCAATACACAATTATTACAAACCCCATCCCCAATCGCCTCATCATCCATGCATGATCCAAATTCGTTATCCATTGTTCCGTTCCTATGTTCAATTACCAGATTGCACTAAATTACTCAAACGCCTGCACAAACATCCAGGTCTTCAACTTTCTACGGAATGCCATAAGAGAAGGTGCCAGCCTAATGTCTGCAGGAAGGGCGTTCCACAGCCGAGGAGCCACCACCGAGAAGGCCCTATCCCTCGTCCCCGCCAGCCGTGCTTGGGAGGCTGGCGGGATCGAGAGCAGGGCCTCCCCGGAAGATCTCAAAGTCCGGGTGGGTTCATAGGCCGAGATGCGGTCAAAAAGGTATCTTGGGCCGGAACCGTTTAGGGCTTTATAGGCCAATACCAACACCTTGAATTGAGCCCAGTAGCAAATCGGCAGCCAGTGGAGCTGGTGCAACAGGGGGGTTGTGTGCTCCCTGCGCTCCGCTCCTGTTAGAATCATGGCTGCCGCGCGTTGGACTAATTGCAGCTTCCGGGCCGTCTTCAGGGGCAGCCCCACGTAGAGAGCGTTGCAGTAGTCTAGGCGGGATGTGACAAGAGCGTGGACTACCGTGGCCAAGTCAGACTTCCCAAGGTACGGGCGCAGCTGGCGCAAAACAGTGCCTCCGAGACCCATCTCTGCAAGGCGCCCCAGAAGGATACCGTGGTCGACGGTATCGAAGGCCACTGAGAGGTCCAGAAGCACCAACAGGGACACACTCCCCCTGTCGAGCTCCCGGCGCAGATCATCCACTAAGGCGACCAAGACTGTCTCAGTTCCATGTCCCGGTCTGAAACCAGACTGTGCCGAGTCTGGATAATCCGTGTCTCTCAAGAATACCTGGAGTTGTGAGGCCACCACGCTTTCCAGGACTTTGCCCAAAAAGGGGAGATTGGAAACCGGCCGAAAGTTGTCAAATTTAGTGGGATCTAGTGATGGTTTCTTCAACAGCGGTTTTATTATAGCTTGTTTTAAGCTCGCTGGAATTTTGCCTTCCCGAAGGGAGGCATTAACCACCACCTCCACCACTCAGCCAATCCCCCTCTGGCCTCTTTTAGAAGCCAGGATGGGCAGGGGTCTAGGATGGACGTGGTCGGCCTCATTCCTCCAAGCATCTTGTCCACGTCCTCGGGTTTCACCAATTGAAATGAATCCATCAAAATAGGACAAGCAGGTGCTCTTGCTACATCCACAGAGACTGCATTTAACATGGTGTCCAGACCAGAACGGATCAAAGCGACTTTGTCTGCAAAGAACTGAGCAAAAGCTTCACAGCGAGAAGTCGAGTTGTCAGGGTTCCCACCTTGAGTGGTGGGATTTAAAAGACCTCTGACAATTTGGAACAGCTCAGCCGGATGGTTCTTTGCAGACGCAATAGTAGCCGCAAATAAAGCCTTCTTTGCGGCTTTTATTGCCGCGGCATATGCCCTCAGAAAGGACACAAACCGTGTTCGATTTGGCTTGCTCGGGTCCGAACGCCACACGCTCTCTAGTTCCCTCTTCCTTCGCTTCATTGCTGCCAGCTCCTCGGTGAACCAAGGCGCTGGTTTAGCTTGGCTACTCGAGAGGGGATGTTCCGGAGCGATCGTGTCAATTGCCCTAGTCATCTCCCCATTCCAGAGAGCAACTAGGGCATCGACAGGATCACCTACCGAGGTGGCGGGAAACTTCCCAAGAGCCATCAGGAATCCATCCGGATCCATAAGCCTCCTGGGGCGGACCAACTTAATGGGCCCTCCACCTCTGCAGAGGTTAGGGGGTGCAGTGAGCCTAAATCTGACCAGGTAGTGGTCGGTCCATGGCAACGGAGAGATGATCAACTCCTCAACACCGCTACCTTCCTCCCATCCCTGGCAGAAAACTAAGTCCAATGTATGTCCTGCACTGTGAGTGGGGCCAGCTACTTGTTGGGACAGCCCCATGGTTGCCATGGCAGACATGAAGTCCTGAGTTGCTCCTGAAAGGGCCGTCTCGGTATGGATGTTGAAGTCCCCCAGCACAAGGAGCTGCTGAGACTCCAACACCAGGCTCGAGACCACCCCCGCTAGCTCAGGTAGGGAGACTGTAGTGCAGCGAGGTGGACGGTACACTAACAGAATCCCTATTCTGTCCCGGTCACCCACTCTCAGGTGGACGCATTCAAAATTTGTAGACTGCGGGATGGGGCCCCTGGTCAGAGGGATGGAATCTCTATAGACCACTGCAACCCCGCCTCCCCGCCCTCCGGATCTTGGTTGGTGCTGCACGGAGAAACCTGGCGGGCAAAGCTGGGTAAGATTCACACCTCCAGCCTCGTCCAACCAGGTCTCTGTGATGCACGCCAGATCTGCCCGCTCATCCAAAATGAGGTCTTGGATGAAGGTACTTTTTCCATTGACAGATCTGGCGTTCAACAGCACCATGTTCAATCCAGAGGGACCGCCAACCTGGTTACACCAATTTACCATATAAGGAGACCGGTTTGGAATTACTAATGTTGGTACACAATCCCTAGGCCGAATTATTGGTCTCCTTGTGCCGCATCTCCCCTTCCCCACCACCACTTCTATGGGGGCCCCTCGGCTAGCGGAACACCCTCCCCCCTCCATGCCACATTCCATCTCTGTAACCTCAGTTTTCGTTCCATTGTTAATTATTTGATTTGTTAAGATCTTAAATCGAGTCGCATTACCACTCCATTTGTCTCCCCCCCCCCGCCCCATTGTTTCCCACAATCTCCAGCCCGTTACGTCCCCTGTCCCTTCCACAGATAATTGACAGTACAAATAATAGGTAGAAAGGGATGGGGGAGCACATGGGTAACAGATATCAGCACACTAACTAGCGCTTCACAGTTTCAATGTGCCGCAGATACTCTCTCTAGGTTCTTAAAGTGGGATGTGCAATGTGCTGTTGGTATCTAACCAGTACTTGTTAAAGTGCAGCATGGAGGTAAAGTGCTAAGATGAATCAATAGCAGCATAAGGTATAGGGATTAGCAGCAATAGGGATAGGGACGTTGATAAAGTGCTACACTAAGCGAAATTACAGACTGTTAAAGTGCAGTGGATAGTGCAAAAATAAACACAGTTGTTATTAATGGCGTTGTTATGGCATACAGTATGGAACAATACGGAACAATGGATGTTGGATGAGCGTCAATAGGTGGTTGGTGTTAGACCTCCGGGCTCGGAATTAATGGCCGCGATGGTGGGCGACTCATGCACGATAGCGGACAGCACACCCCTCCCCCCTCACAAGAATGACAACGCTCAGCCGAGTTCAGATGGAGAGTCTCAATGGTCGGTCAGCACAAAAATATGTTGTAGGTAGTCCTCCGATAGCGGCCTGACGGCACAGGAGGCTGGAATATGCAGTCAGTCCACCCAGATGGCAAACAACGTACTCGGTCAACACAACGTACTCAGTCAACACAACGCACTCGGTCAACACAAAGGCTCCAGGTGGGAGCGTCGAAGGATGGCAAAAGAACGTCGAGGGGATGTCCCGACGATCACAAGGCAGCCGACCCGAGCCGGGAACTGGAGGGCCGGCCGAACGGCAGGAGGCCAGCGCGATGGAAGGCGCGATGAACAGCAGGGGCTGACGCGATGGAAGGCCAGTCCCCCTACCGAGCCACGAGACGCCGAGGGACCCCGGAGGGCGAGGGACCACGGAGGACGGTGGGACACCGAGGGACCACGGAGGATGCCGAGACGCTGGAGCCGCGAGCAGCGAGCGTCAGCTGGAGCCAGGTCGGACCGAGAACGCCGGGACGCCGGAGCCGCGAGCAGCAGCGTCAGCTGGAGCCTGGCTAAAGAGCCGGCCGAGCAGCGCGCTAGGCCTCGGCCGCGATGACGATGACGAGAGGAGGACCAGGCACAGCAGCGCCGCAGCAGGAACGCCGAAGCCACACGACGCGGTGGAACGAAGCTGTAGAACGTCAACCCAGGCGCCAAGGCAGCAAGCGCCGTGGCGAGGCAGTGAAGCAGCGGAACAGCGGGGCGCCGCAGTGGAACGCCAAGCCAAACGCCGGGCTGAGCCGCCGAGCAGCAATGGTGTCCACGGTGCCGGCCAAACAGGTCAGACTCGCTTCCCGGGTGGCGTTAGGGGATGGGCAACGGCCAGGAGCTAGCCCACCCTGGTCGTAAAAAGACGTAGGTCCATTGGGGGGGTTTAGGCAGTCCGGCAGCCACAGTTGGAATAGTTAAGAGGGAACGCTCCGCTAGGCCCTAAGATGGCGAAGGCCTCGGCGTTCTACCTCTCCACCCTCTTCCTTCTAACTCCCTTCCCTCGTTGGATACTCGCCAAAAAGGCCTCCAGAGGGTTCCTTCAAACCCCCCGGGTGCCAAAGGTGGCGGTTAGTGGTAGAGGGAGAACTGGATGAGGAGGATTAGGCTCCGATTAGATAATCTCACCGGACCGCTCTGAAGTCAGCTGTTAGCTCCCCACCATCTTACCGGATACCATATATTCTGGCATATACAACTACTTTTTAACCCAACAAAATCCTCTCAAAAGTCAGGGGGCGTCTTATACACAGGAATAGTCTTATACATGGGAGTCGTCTTATACGCTGGAGTAGCCTTATGCATAGGAGTCGTCTTATATGTGGAAATAGTCTTATACACCAGGAGTCATCTTATAGAGTGGGTGCTGAAACTTCCAATCCAGATTGGAGAATCTGTGGTTGCTGCATATTGTGGGGGGAGCTCAAAAATGGCAGTGGCCGCATCCCTGCCGTATGCAGTGACTGTATGAAAACATTAAGAGTGGCACTGTACAAGTATGGTAGAAGAAAATCCATTCATCAGGATTCGTGGACTTAATGCGATACCGATAGTGAGATGAAGGGGCACCTCATTGGGAAGGTGTAAGTGAAGGGCAGAGCAAGCTGCAGGCGTCTGGGGCACCCGGGGTATGGAAAAGAGAGAGAGAGTGGCTCTGGGCCCAGAAAAACACAACTCTTTTACCTGTCTGGCCTGCCCTTGTATCCTATTACCGTACCTCCTCCTCTGCCTCTCAGATCTCGCTCCTGAAGACTGCAGTGAAGTGGTGCAGGTGTGCATGTGCAAGATCTGAGAGGCAGAGAAGGAGGTACAGTAATAGGAAATTACCATATTGAAATTAAATCTAATCCTTAAAAATTTTTTATTTGGTGTGTGTTGGAAGAGGGGTAGTCTTATACTGTGAGTACAGGCCCGTAGCCAGGATTTTGATTCGGGGGGGGGGGGGGGGGTTTCGAGGGGGGCTGAGTTTGAGTGAAAGAGGGTCTACCCTAGCAAACCTTTTGTATCGTTACCCCAATACCCCCATGCATATGGGATATATTGAGTATGGTGATCAGATCATGATATGAATAAACATAACAGTTTAAATAATGCACCAGTAAGGCCTTTTCGCGAACCACCATGAGAATTTCGGGGGGGGGGGGCTGAAGACCCTCAAGCCCCCCCCCCCCCGGCTACATGCCTGGGTGAGTATATCCCAAACTCTATATTTTAACTGGAAAAGTTGGGGCTCGTCTTATACACCCAGTTGTCTTATATGCTGGAATCTATGGTACTCTTCCCTTTGTATGAACACTACAGTTTCTCAGCACTGACTTGTGTTCTCCGATTCTTAAGTGGCTGGGGTAGGGCAAAGGGAATTTGTGTGGCATCCAATTACAGTTCAGTTTTCAGAAAGGGGAAAAAAAGAAGCTGCCCTATCAGATCTCCAATTGTTGTTTTCCCCTAGTTACAAATTACAGCAAGATTATTTAGGTGTACCTCCTCCTCCTAGTTACTAAACGATTATGGAGACACATGCACAGAGTGTGATGTAGATCACAGACTATTTTGATTCAGCATTCATCAACAGAACTGAAAAGCAGCCTCTGGATAGACCTTTGAAGTGGCTAGAATTATCCAAGAGGAAGAAGATCTGGGGGTTGGGGTTGGAGTTGTTGTTTTTGTATATCTTCAAGTCTTTCTGATTTCTGAAAACGGTTAACAGATTTGTGAAGAGGGAATATGCTTGGGTCTCCCTTTGAGGATGAGAGAGTGTGATCTCTCTAAGGCCCCTCCCACACAGTTGACTAAAACCTCACATTATCTGCCTTGATCTGGAATATATGGCAAAGCAGAAAATCTGCCTTGATTATCTGGGTACTATGACTGTGTGGAAGGGCCCATAGATCATCAAATGGGTTTTCATGGCTGAACATGGAGTTACATCCTGTCCTCCAGAATCGTACTCCAACCCTACAACCACTAAATCATTAAATCCATTTCATAGAATCATAGAAACAAAGAGTTGGAAGAGACCTCATGGACCATCCAGTCCAACCCCCTGCCAAGAAGCAGGAATATTGCATTCAAATCACCCCTGACAGATGGCCATCCAGCCTCTGCTTAAAAGCTCCTAAAGAAGGCGCCTATACCACACTCCAGGGCAGAGAGTTCCACTGCTTAACGGCTCTCACAGTCAGGAAGTTCTTCCTCATGTTCAGATGGAATCTCCTCTCTTGTAGTTTGAAGCCATTGTTTCGCGTCCTAGTCTCCAGGGAAGCAGTAAACAAGCCTGCTCCCTCCTCCCTGTGGCCTCCTCTCACACATTTATACATGGCTATCATATCTCCTCTCAGCCTTCTCTTCTTCAGGCTAAACATGCCCAGCTCCTTAAGCCGCTCCTCATAGGGCTTGTTCTCCAGATCCTTGATCATTTTAGTCGCCCTCCTCTGGACATTTCTCAAGAAGGCGGGACTGAAATGTTTATTTGATCTGTCCAGGAATGACAAAGAAAGCAGAGATACTAATGCCCTGAGAAGCAGGGATAGAAAAGCCTGTTGCTGTCATTCAAAACAGTTCATCATAGAGTATTGCCAAAGTAAAAGTACCTAAAACCTTTGAAATGCCATAGAAAGCATCCTTTCTGTGAAGAAAAAAACTAGAGTCACACCATGTATATAGGATACTGAATTAGAGGAACTGGAATCATATTATGGAAGACGTTTGACATCACTTAGCTGAAGCAATATTTTGACCTACTGTTTCTGGTAGGAGTCATAGGCAATCAAAGTCCCATATATTGCATTGTTAATTCACTGCAAAGCAAAAACAGAAGTATCAATTGCTAGATCAAGAAATGCTTCCTTTTTTAAAAAAAACATTAAATTTTATATAGAATACAACGAAGAGCGAGAACAATAAGGTATAGAAAAGTAAAGAAAAAGAGAGAGAGGGAAAGGTCAATAAAGTAAGAAGTAAAAAAGATATCCTAAATAAAACCCTAAAAAAAACTACAAGAATACATCCACACACACAAACAAAAAAAATAAATAGAAAAAATAAAAATGAAAGAAAAAAGAAAAAAGTGACTTCCATTCCATCTTCTTGGATAAAATATTCTTATTATTCAAAAATATAATTTTTATTAAAGATAATAAAATTGTCTCTCTTGTTTTTTATATTCGCAAATTGTCCAGATAGTCATGAAGATTGTCCCTTTTGTTTTTTTTTAATTATCATGCCTATATTTTTCTTCAACAAAAAAGTCAGTTCGTCCATGTCCTTTATTTCTCCACCCAATCCTGTACGGGTGGTACTGAGTCTTCCACTCTCTAGCGAAAACAATTCTAGCGTTGGCCATTGTATATGTGAAAAGTTTGTCCTCTTGTTCCGTCAATTGTAAATCCAAATCTGTAAAGCCTAACAAGTAATACTCTGGTTTTCTTGTAAAAGTTCTTTTTAAGATCTTTTGAGTCTCTTCATGAATTACCCTCCAAAACTTTACTGCTTCTTTACAAGTCCACCACATATGGTAGAAGGAACCCACTTGTTCTGACCATTTCCAACACTTATCAGAAACTGTTTTAGACATTTTAGCAAGTTGTTTCGGTGTGGTATACCATCTGTGGAACATTTTTATCCAATTTTCTTTTAAGTCCGTTGCATATGTATATTTTAATTTTTTGTTCCACATCTGTTCCCACTCCCTCATTTGAATTGGTCTTCTTAAATTTTGAGCCCGTTTTACCACACAGTTTTTAACCTGTTCTTTTTCAGTCAGCCAGGTAAGTAATATATTATAAATATTTGATATTACTTTCTTTTCCAATTTTAAAATTTTATCCCACGCTGTTTCCTCCCAGGAAAATCCAAATTTTTTATCTTGATTGTAATATTCTTTAATTTGCATATAATGTAACCAAGTAATATTAGAAAATTTTTGTTTTAGTTCCTCATAAGACTTAATATTGTTCGTAGCTTTATTTAACAAATCTTTGTAGGTTGGCCATTTTCTCCATCCTAAAAGTCTTTGCTGGTTTGCTTCCATGGGAGAGACCCATAAAGGTGTTTTAGAATAAAAGTGTCTTTTATATTTTTGCCATACTCTTAATAGGGATGCTCTCACAAAATGGTTATCAAAGCTCTTTTCTTTCTTTTCCCTTTCGTACCATAAATAGGCCTGACAATACCTGGAGCAAATTTTTGTTGAGAGGTGATTAGATGTCCTTGTTTGTTTCCTCTCTGTTGTTGTGCTGTTGTAATTTTAGAGTTTTTTAAATACTGGTAGCCAGATTTTGTTTATTTTCATGGTTTCCTCCTTTCTGTTGAAATTGCCCACATGCTTGTGTATTAAGTGTGGATTAAGATAAAACAGATTAAAATATAATAAATACACTAGGGAGGATAGCAATAATAAAAATGAACATACTCCCCAAAATGCTATACCTTTTCCAAAACCTCCCCATCATTCGAAACATGAAAACATTCGACACTTGGAACAAAGACCTATCAAAATACATCTGGAATGGGAAAAAGCCCAGAATAAAACACAGAATATTAATAGACACTAAAAACAGAGGGGGTTTCGGACTCCCAGACCTAAGAACCTATTATGAGGCTTCCGCTTTAACTTGGGTAAAGGAATGGATTGTGCTGAAAAAAGAAAGAATACTCACATTAGAGGGGTTCGACCTCAGAGCGGGATGGCACGCATACGTCTGGTATGGAAAAACAAAAGTAGAACAGAATTTCGGGAACCATTTCATCCGTTCCTCCCTGATAAAAATCTGGAACAAGTACAAACAATATTTCCATACCAGAACCCCGATGTGGCTATCACCCCTAGAAGCAAAACAACGAAGACTACTAGGATGGACAATTTGGCCTACCTACAAAGAAATCCTAAAAAAATCAAAGGATTCGTACGAGCCGAAGGCACAGGAAGAATTAACCAAGAAATTCAACCACCTAACTTGGTTCCAGTATGCGCAGATAAAAGAATCGTTCAACCAGGACAAAAAACTAGGCTTCAACGACAAAGAAGACTTTTGGGATAACCTATCAAATACGGATAAGAAAAACATATCAAAAATCTACAACAGACACCTAGACTGGGCCACAGAGACAGAGGTAGTTAAAAATTGTATGACAAACTGGGCAAAAAACATCGGAAGACCAATAAAAATGCACGAATGGGAACAACTATGGAAGAAGAAATTAAGATACACGTACTCATCTGATCTCAAGGAAAACTGGCTCAAGACATTTCACAGATGGTACATGATGCCTCAAAAATTAGGACTAATGTACAAAAATTTAAGATCAAACTGTTGGAAATGTCAGTCACACGAGGGCAGCTATTTCCACATGTGGTGGACTTGCAAAGAAACGAACAACTACTGGAAAACCATACATGAAGAAATACAGAAGATATTAAAAAAGAAATATCCAATGAAACCCGAATACCTTCTACTAGGAATTACAGACAACGAATTGAAACTAGACCAAAACGAGGACATTTTATTTACCTATTTCATAACAGCGGCACGAATGGTCTTTGTAAAACTATGGAAAAATGAGACAACACCATCTAAAGAACAATGGCTCAGGAAAGTGGTGGAAATAAAGGACATGGACAAACTAACTTTCCTATTAAAGAAAAACACAGGAAAATGCATAAAACAAACAGACTGGAAACCTTTTGAAGAATACCTCAAAGAAGAAATGAAAAAAGATGGAGAGAGAAGTTAAAATCAAGGGACAGAAACAGAGAAAGACATTGCTCTTTAGAAAAAGAGCACACGTATATATGAAAGCGTATATATATAAATAGGTGTACACACAAACGCAAGTGTGTGGATATGTATATATATATAAACATATAATCATGTAAGGACTAAGACCGGGACCAACGAAACAGAAGAACTGCCAGGAACAAGAATGGAAGTCAAATCTCCCCCCCACTTTTTTCCCCCCTCCTTTCCTTCATCTTTCTTTCCAGCCCCCCCCTTCCCCCCTCCCTTTTACCCCATTTCCCCCCTATCCTATCTAATCAACTGTTCAACCAACCTTTTTAATGTAAAACAAAATGCAAAATAAAAACTATTTTAAAAAAAAGATAAAACAGATTAAAATATAATAAATACACTTAAAGTAGCCTTTAAAACTCAAAACAACATATTATATTTCTGCAAAATGGCAATCAGAGGTTTAAGCTTTTCAAAAATGTCACCAATTACTTTTCTTCTCTAAACCTACACACCACTCATTGCCAAGACTACAAGGTTAACTTTAATTAAACAAATGTATTAAAGCATAACATTTCAAAAATCCACAATAATATGTTCATTGGCTAACATCATTCTCCACCATTACATTTGCCCACCTATAAAGCCATTGGCTCTTGAATCATAACGTTACATCATAGTTTTTTACACTGTCTTCCCTGGGAAGATGACCTTGGGCTTGGTAGCATCTCTACCCAGCCCCTCTCCCAGATTCCAAACCATTTATCAGTTCAGGGTGCAAAACAGAGTATTTTGACTGTTTTTACATTTGAATATCATTCTAACTCCTATTACATATTCAGTTTCTATATTCAGCAATAGAGATTTGACAGCTAAATGAGCTATCCGAATTTAAAACACAATTAAAGACCTATCTCTTCTAGCAGACCTACCCAGTCAATTTTAAATGATGAATTTTAGATAGACATTTTATTAGTATTAGTAATTTAATCTTTGTTCTACGCTTTCTAATACACACACACACACACACGCTAGCCGTCCCCTGCCATGCGTTGCTGTGGCCCAGTCTGATGATCTGGAAAATAAAGCAATTAGAAAGTATTGGTTTCTAATATATGTCATTTCTTCATCCTTGTGTGGGTAAAGAGTATTTCTTGCTGTTTCTTTGTCAGTGTTGATGTGGAGATTGTTTGGTTTGCCCACTCTGGAACAGGCAACATAGAATTCTCCTTATTTAGGGGTCCCTTTCAAATCTATGAGACTATATCTCTCTGTGTGTGAATCATATCTATCTATATCTATAGCTGGAAGGGTGTTTGTCTGGAGGGCTTTGATTACGTTTCCTTGCTCTGATTAAGGGTGTTGGATTGGATGGCCTTAAGTATTTTCTGTTGGTCATGGGGCTTCTGTGTGGGAAATTTGCCCCAATTCTCTCGTTTGTGGGGTTCAAAATGCTCTTTGATTGTAGGTGAATTATAAATCTCAGTAACTACAACTCCCAAATGTCTATTTCCCCCATATTTGGTCATATAGAGTATTCATGCCAAGTTTGGTCAAGATCCATCATAGTTTGAGTCCAAAGTGCTCTCTGGATGTATGTGAACTACTAGGGCTGGGCGGTTTCATTCATTAATTTCGTAATTCGTTATTAATTCATATTTAAATTAGCTTACGATCCGATATTGAACCATGCAGGAATAGTGTGAGGAGTAAATTAGATTTGAAACAATTTTTTCAATTTATTTCGTAATTATTTTGTTATTATTTCGAAATTATTTCGTAATTATTTTGTAATTATTTCCTAATTATTTTCGCATGTCTGGTGCAAGTTTTATAGTTGTTGTTTGTTTTATCACACCAACAGTCAACAACAGAGGGAGTTCCCCCTGTCCCATTTGGAGGTTTTTTTAGCATATTGCACAATTGCGTCCACCATTAACGAATCGATTCGAAATTAATGAAATTTCGTAAATAACGAAACTTTGAAATCTCAAAATTTCGGAAGTATTTAGAATTTGGAAACGTTAGCGCTCCCTGGAAACGAATCGAGTTTAGAAACAAATTTTTCTGTGGTTACCCAGCCCTATGAACTACAACTCCCAAATTCAAGTTGAATGCCCATAAAACCTTTCTAGTGTTTTCTGTTGATCATGGGAGTTCTGTGTCCCAAGACTGGTTCAATTCCATCATTGGTGGAGTTCAGAATGCTCATTGATTGTGGGTGTACTATATATCCCAGCAACTACAACTGTGTCAATTCCCCCAGTGGTTTTTGAGTTATGTTAGTCCCACAAACGAACATTACATTTTTATTTATATAGATATATATATAATGGTCCTTCATTTTATGTATGTATTTTAACTATGTTATACCCCACTTCAAACTGTGTAGAGAGGTAGGCAACAAATAAAATGTATTATTAGTGTTACTGATAAATCAGACTCCACTCTCAAAAGACAGACTCAACATGAATTCTGAAGTCATATATGAATTTTATTTTATTTTTACATTTTATAGGGTTTTGCAAAATTGAAAGGGTAGTATTCTCCCTCCACACATTTGGCCTCATTTCCAGTACCCTCCTTTTCTGGGTGGGGGGGGGGGGACTTTCCAGAAAACTCCAGCTTCAAACCACAAATCACATTTGTTCAATTTTTTTCTTTTACTGGGGAAATCCCAACTTAAAAATTATTCCTAAAAAGCAGATGAGTGAAATGTTATGAAACTTGTGAGGCTTACAGTGGCAAATGTGTCCTACAAGTGTAGCAAATCTCATCCTGGTAGCCCCCCAAAAATGACAGTGTGCAGGTACAGCTGTACCAGGAGCTCCAATTTTGTTTGCTTTGCTTTAAATGTTTGTTTGCAATCCCAGGCTTGGGATTTTGCAGCAGGGTGGCTTCCTGTTATAGTTTGCAATCATAGGGCAAGCTAGCTGTCAATTATAGTTAGGTTACCTGGTCCAACCCCCTTTTTGGGTTTTTGGAGGGAATAGGAGACTTTTTGGGTTCAGTCCACTCAGAGAAGCTTTTCATACAGGACATAAAACCAAGAGCTCCTGTAGAAAGCTTCGTCTTCTACAGCTTGGCCGGGGTTATACAGCCCTACAGCTTGGCCGGGGAGAAAAAGCCCCACAGCTTGGCTGAGGATTTTACAGCCTTACAGCTCCTTTGCTGAAGGACTTCAGCCAGCCATCACCAAAACCTGAACTCCTTTTCCCTGGAAGTCTACAAAGCTCTGCTTGGTAAGGGTCGCTCGCGGAAGCCAGACGCAGTTGGTACCGGGTGCAGGGGCTCCACACCAACAGAGGCAAAGACAGACTGCCCAGATTAGAAGTTAAGTATTTCCCCATTAGTTAGTAAACAGTTATGAAGATAGTGCCTGTTCCCTGTGGACAAGATTGAAAGAGCCAATAGACTGTTAAGAAAGCCTTGAAATACCTGTTTGTTTTCATTAATAAAGAACTTTGTTGAACCTTTAAGCAATCTAAAGACTTTGTTTTAAGGAAATCCAAGGGCCTTTAATCTGAGGCAGCCCCGGCGTCCCATTGGGCACACAGAATTTATGTCCTGTCTACAGTCTTATGCACAGGCCCAGCGTGCGACAGCACAGACAGAGAAACTAGTCCCAGAAGTATTCCCATTGGCGCAAATTGGCAGATTAACAAAACAAAATATTAACACATTTTTGGTATTTCGAATTTAGATCAAAGTAGACCCCTCAAGATAGTTTAGAAATACTTACAAAACAAAACAGGGAACACACTAAATTTGTATTTTGCAACTAAATTGATTTTTGGCATTTCACACACCTCTAGTAGTGACATCTCTTTCCAGCTCCCAGAATATGACATCTGGATCTATCCAATAAATAAAGTTTCTGGCTAGCCACTCAGTGGCTTAGCTCATAGAAATAGCTCTGTCTTGAGTGAGTGAAGGGAAGAGTCACATTAGCTGATCCAGGTCTCTGGAGTTTTTGTTTTGATAAGTCTCTAAAACAAAAAGAAGATGCTAAAATGGTATGGTTAACAAATCAATTTGCATGTATTGTAATATATTTTCTTGCTGCTGCTTCTGATCAAGACTCCTTTCATTTTTTTCAAGACTGACATAAGTGTGATTATGATTGCCATTTTCAGAGGCAAGAAAAGCTCTCCCCATTTTCTGCTGCTGTTCACCTGCAATTAGCCATGTCTCAGCTTTTGAAAGTTTCAATTACACTTAATAGTCACTTGACAGATCTCATCTGGGACGGGTGGCAGTGTTCTGCCCTTGACAAATGCAGGTTTACTTTATTGGCAGATTTCTGATTTAGAGACTGTCATGTTCTGTGAGTGTATTATATATACACATTATCCACAACCAGGAAAACTGAGCAAAGGAGAAAAGTGGGGATTGGTTCAATTATCTCTGCTGGTAGGGCTTTCCTTTATTTTATTTGAATTTCAGGGGATACATTCAACCAGTTTTAGCAAGAAATGACTTCATTTCTACATTGCCCCAATTTCTGTTTCACTGGATACATGTATGAGCTTAAAAGTGACCCATCTCCAACAACTACTTCTATGACTTTAAAAAAAAACATGTAATTTCTTTACATTGTTATGGGATGATTCCAGTCCTTTTGTAATACAAGTGTCATTTTATTGTCGAAGGCTTTCATGGCTGGAATCACTGGGTTGTTGTAGGTTTTTTCAGGCTATATGGCCATGTTCTAGAGGCATTTCTCCTGACATTTCGCCTGCATCTATGGCAAGCATCCTCAGAGGTAGTGAGGTCTGTTGGAACTAGGAAAAGGGGTTTATATATCTGTGGAATGACCAGGGTGAGATAAAAGGACTCTTGTCTGCTGGAGCTAGGTGTGAATGTTTCAACTGACCACCTTGATTGCCTGGCAGTGCCTGGAGCAATCTTTTGTTGAGAGGTGACTTGATGTCCTTGTTTGTTTCCTCTCTGTTGTTGTGCTGTTGTAATTTTAGAGTTTTTTTAATACTGGTAAACAGATTTTGTTCATTTTCATGGTTTCCTCCTTTCTGTTGAAATTGTCCACATGCTTGTGGATTTCAATGGCTTCTCTGTGTAGTCTGACATGGTGGTTGTTGGAGTGATCCAGCATTTCTGTGTTCTCAAATAAAATGTTGTGTCCAGGTTGGTTCATCAGGTGCTCTGCTATGGCTGACTTCTCTGGCTGAAGTAGTCTGTAGTGCCTTTCATATCCCTTGATTTGTGTTTGTGTGCTGCATTTGGTGGTCCCTATGTAGACTTGTCCACAGCTGCATGGTATTACCAGTATTAAAAAACTCTAAAATTAGAACAGCACCACAACAGAGAGGAAACAAACAATGTATATATAATGTATATATAAACCATTTTTCCTAGTTCCAACAGACCTCACTACCTGTGAGGATGCTTGCCATAGATGCAGGCGAAACATCAGGAGAAATGCCTCTAGAACATGGCCATATAGCCAGAGAAAACCTACAACAACCAAGTGTCATTTTGTTTCTTTTATAGTTATAGGGTTTGTGGCTTCACTGAATGCTAATACAAGGACATCACATGGTCCAAGCTGTTTCTCATGCTGCTGCCCCTCACTTGGCTCTGGGTGCTGAACATCGAAATGAGATGGGAGAGAAGTGTATTTCTTACTCAGGACAGGAGTGATTAGTTAGTATCCAGATGCTGTTTATTAAAGTAATCAAAAGTTAAGTTATATCTTAGATGTTGTTGATAAAAGGTGTAATGTTAAGCAATATAATGATGATGACTTTTGGAGTTCAGTCTAATTTCTGCAGCAGTAACAACTTACTAAATTCTTTTTAAAGATAACTGTACAAGTTCTGTTGTGGTGAGGGTTGGGTGAGATACTTCCTGCTTTGTTCCCAGGCAAGCATATTTGCAGTGCCAGGAAGCCTTTGGAAACTACTTAACTCTGCAACACCAATATTTTGGAGCAGTTATTGTTATGTCATCATAAGGACTGATGTAAAGCGGTCTCATTTCTCACCTGCAAATTTCCCACTTCCATTAAGAGGTGACACTGGCAGAGAAACTCAGGGTCAGGTCCATTATTTGGGGCATCCTCTCTTCCCCCATGATGGCTGCTGCTACATGTTTCTCCCATGACAATGACAGGCCGGGCCAGGGCTGCTATGAAGCAGAGTTGGCTGCCTCAGGCAACAGTTTCTGAGTACTCTCAAAGAGAAGCAAACTTTAAACAGGTGAATTTCTTGTGATTTTACTGCCAAGAATGGAAGTGGAATTTTTTGGCTCTTTATCATAATGGCCTGTCTGAGTTTGGGTACTGTGCAGGCTGACCAGGCAACAAAATTTCTTGGGTTGATAGTGAGTACTCATGCTTGATAATGTATGTTCCAACTCTAAGAAAAAAAACAACCCAAATGTGTCTTGGTGTTATGAGGCTCAGAGGAAACATTGTGGTAGGTCCATCTTTTTATGATTAGTGTGTTCTCCAAGGTAAAGGTAAAAGTTTTCCCCTGACATTAAGTCCAGTTGGGTCCAACTCTGAGGGTTGGTGCTCATCTCCATTTCTAAGTCGAAGAGCCATCGTTGTCTGTAGACACTTCCAAGGTCATGTGGCTGGCATGACTGCATGGAGTGCCATTACCTTCCCGCCATTATATTTGCATGTTTTCAAACTGCTAGGTTGGCAGAAGCTGGGGCCAATAGCAGGAGCTCATGCTTCTCCCTGGAGTCAAACCTGCAACCTTTCAGTTAGCAAGTTCAGCAGCTCAGCGCTTTAACCCATTGTGCCACCGGGGGCTCCCTGTTCCCCAAACAAGTTGGAAACATACTTTTCCAATGTTTTGACCTCCATAACTCTACATTCTATTATGTTTCCCAGGTGAAACATGAAATTGCTGGATGAGGCAATCTGGGGATCTGCAATTGCGCCTCACACATATGTATCACTTTCAGGTTAGTTAATTGAAATGATTTCTGCATGGAACTGCCCTTGAAGAGAGTTTGGAAACTTCACTGATTCAGAATGTACTAATTAAAGGCAAACATCATTTAGTTTTCAGTTTGTTTCTGTGCTATGTTCAAAGTTCTTACTGGCTTACCCACTTTCCAGTTTACCAGCTTTTCAGCTATTTATGTCTGTCCAAGTGTATCAAAGACCACTTGAATCTTCTAGGCATTTCCTCTCTTTTATTCAAAACTTTGGTGCTGTCTATTTTGCTTTCATTTGCTAAATCAACCATCTATTCCATGTTCTGCCTCTTTTCATATTGCATTTCATTTTACTAAGCATTTCAGGATTATCTCCTCATAAATTGTTCATGGTAAAAGACATTCAAAGGTGATTGACTATTTCCATCATTTGTGGGCTTTACACCTTGCCCCAAACTCACCATGAATGGACAGTTGGCAGACATCACAACACACAACAGTTTCTGTTGAATATCCCAGGTTTTCTTTCTTCATTCCAACTTTGGCCCATTTTTGGCAAAGTCAGGGGATACTCCAGAGATTACCAACATTATAGCCCTTCATTGCATCATAATAATAATAATAATAATAATAATAATAATAATAATAATAATCTTTATTTATACCCCACCACCATCTCCCCGATGGGGACTCGGGGTGGCTTACATGAGGCCAAGCCCAAACAACAAATTACAGCAAAATAAAGTTGAAATTGAAAACGATAAACAACATCATAATTACATAAAACATATCAATGCATAATGATATAAAATTACAGTAAACACAATCACAGTGACAATGGGCAGGCTACATGTAATGATTAAAAGAAAAACTAATTAAAACTGATTAAAAACTCGGGTGAGATAAAGGAGAAGCAGGTTATTTGGGGAGGGGGGCTCATTAAAACGGGGGTTGTGGAAACAAACTTTCCCACAAGAGGAGGGGGGATGTAGACTCCAATGACAAAACACTGAGGCTAAGCAATAGTGTGAGGTTGTATACCTACTCACCAAAGGTGCAGCAGAAGAGCCAGGTTTTAAGGTACTTTTTAAAGGTTTCTAGGGTAGGGGCTTTCCTAATCTCTCCAGGTAATGAGTTCCAGAGTTGGGGGGGGGGGGGCACAGAGGAAAAAGCTCTCTCCCTTGTGCTGACAAAACGGTTTTGGCCCTACTTACCTCTCCGAATGCATCCCCTCCTATGAACCAACGAGGACATTAAGATCATCTGGGGAGGCCCTGCTCTCAGTCCCGCCTGCATCACAGGCGCACCTGGTGGGAACGAGAGACAGGGCCTTCTCAGTGGTGGCTCCTCAGCTGTGAAATGCCCTTCCTATAGATATCAGATCAGCCCCATCCCTATTGGCATTTCGGAGGAAAGTGAAGACCTGGCTGTTGGAACAAACATTCGATTAAGCAGTGTAATTAATATAGGAACACGGATTAACGCAGGGGTCCTCAAACTAAGGCCCAAGGGCCGGATATGGCCCTCCAAGGCCATTTACCCAGCCCTCGCTGAGGGTCAACCTAAGTCTGAAATGGCTTGAAAGCACACAACAACAACAACAAACCTATCTAATCAGCCAATAGCAGGCCCACACTTCCCATTGAAATACTAATAAATTTGTTAAAATTGTTCTTCATTTTAAATATTGTATTATTTTAAAGGGTTTTTTTGCACTGCAAATAAGATATGTGCAGTTTGCATAGGAATTCATTCATTTTTTAAAAAAATTATAATCCGGCCCTCTAACAGTTTGAGGGATTGTGACCTGGCCCTCTGTTTAAATAGTTTGAGGACCCCTGGATTAATGGATGATGAGATTGGATTCTGATTTTACTGATGAGACGCTAATGATTGTTATATTGATGTTTAATTGTTGATGATGCTATTGTTTTAACTGTCCCATAATCGTTTTATGATGTTTTGCATTGAATTTTGCTGTTGTTAACCGCTTTGAGTCACCTGAGGGCTGAGAAAAGCAGTATATAAATGAAGTAAATAAATAAATGTGAAACTGGCAGGAGCAAGAGAAGGGAAGGGCAGTGCCACCACCATCACAGAAAGGAGGTGTCAAGGTGCTTTGTGTTTCTTTTATGTAAAGATCACTGATCAGCTCTGAAAGAGGGCTCACCAGGCCCTTCCACACGGACATATAACCCAGAATATCAAGGCAGATAATCCACAATATCTGCTTTGAACTGGGTTACCACACTGCCATATAATCAAGTTCAATGCAAATTTTATGCAGCTGTGTGGAAGGGGCCTATAGCAACATTAACGGGTTTATTCTGCAAGCTGTGAACTCAGTGAGCATTTCGGTGATTACCAGTGCAAGCAAACATGGGCACTGGACACTTTAGAAAGTGATGAAGCCGGAAGTATCTCATTAGTCCCTAATTTGTACTCTCCTTCCATCCAGTGGACCCTGATTCTCATTGTAAAAGAAAAATTAATGAAATGAGCTTATTATGCTCTAGTTGTATAGATGAATCATCTACTTGGTTCCTAAATGAGCAGGGAAATAACATTAGCATGCATTCTTAATTATGCTATTGTTCTCCTGATTTTGCCCAAGGCTGGAACAGAAGAAACAAGTAGGTGTAGGGATACAGCATCCACTGTAGTAAAATAGGGGTATCAGTGTGTAAATTTGAAGAGGGGAGAAAGCCATACCTATTCTTTCAGCAGTGTTCAATATGGCCAACTAGTCCTTTTAAAAATTACTCACATGTTTGAGATATTTGTAAAAGGACTATGGGAATGTTAAGGAGAAACTCAAGAGATAGCTTAGGGCCATTCCCCCCAATGTGGTTACTAGGCCTGGGTAACAACGCAAAAATTTGTTTCTAAAATCGATTTGTATTTGGGGTTTTTTTTTGTTTCGATATTTAAAATAATTACAAAATTTTCCCTTTAAAAAGTTCGGTATTTACGAAATTTCGTTAATATTTACAAAACATTTTGTAAAGATGGCGCCCTTTTTTTTCAATATTTTTTTAATTTAATTATTAATTTAGTAGAATAGGGAGGAGAAATTATTATTAAGGAGGGAAGGCAGGCACTCACTCTGGCGGGCCCTCAAGCGCTGCCGCCGAGTCAGGCCCGGCTCCTCCGAAGCTAAGGTTTCAGTGCGGAATTGGGAGAAGGGGGTCCCCAAAGGCCATCTAGTCCAGCCCTCTGCTAAGGTTTGAATGCGGAATTGGAGGAAGGGGCTCCCCAAAGGCCATCTAGTCCAGCCCCCTCCTAAGGTTTCAATGCAGAATTGGGAGAAGGGGCTCCCCAAAGGCCATCTAGCCCAGCCCTCCGCTAAGCTTTCAGTGCGGAATTGGGAGAACGAAGCACACCCACCGCAAAGGTGAGGAAGGAGGGACGGGCCGCCTTCCCGCTGAGGGTCGCTCGCCCTCTCGCTCGCTTGCTCAGCCGGCGCCTTCCCCGCCCTCTCCTCCTCCTCCTCCTCCTCCTCTTTCAGGCTCTGACTGGCTAAGGAGAGGAGAGAGAGGAGAGCTCCCAGCAAGCATCTAGCCAAGCCATCTTACGTATTTCCGAAATGGACGGAAATACAAAACTATTTGGCGCATGCCGTTTCGATATTTAAAAACACTTCCGGGTTTAAAAATAAGTTTTGTAATCGTTTTGTAATTGCTAAAATTAACGAATATTTAACGAATTACAAAATTAACGAATGAAACCGCCCAGGCCTAGTGGTTACCTCATTAGTTCAAGGCAGCCTTTATCAATGAGCGCAAGAAAACCTGTAATCACTTTGAAAAAAATAGCCAACCTCATTGAGATTTTATGTAGATACTTGAGAAAGCTTCTTTTCTGCTGTTCCAGCAATATGAAACAATTGATTTAAATTGCAATAAAAAAATTCCCGAAGGTGAGAGCTGTTTTACAGTGAAGTAGTCTGCCCAAAAAAGTTGTGGACTGATCTAGAAAAAAAGTAATTTAGGCCAATATGCAGAAGGGGATAAAAATGATGTAATGCCATTTTGAAAGCCTTACTTGGGAGGGGGCAGTCTACCATAGCATGGACTGTCCAAGGTTTTTCTGTACTTCAGTCGCCAGCAGCCCCAGCCTGTATGATTCAAGGTCAAGAATGATAGGTGTAAGATGATAAACAATCTGGATAGACATAGGTTGAGGAGGGCACCTTAGAAAATTTTCTGAACAATAACCAGTACATCTTTGAATACATTATGTATTGATAATGTTTCACACTCAGCCCTTGTGCGGAAAGGCAACAATGCACAACTGAATGCACAACCACAGGTACATCTTACTTACTTACTTACTTACTTACTTACTTACTTAGGCGATCCCTCATTGGACGAGTAAGATGGTCTTCCATTATGGGTTTCCCTGTGGGTCCGCATGTGGCTGTGGAGCCCTATTCTTGCTCTGCATCTTCTTCTGCAGTGTGGGCATTGGTTTCCAGGTGGAAGGCGGTCCCTGTCGGGGTTGGCTTGACACGCCTTCCTCCTGGCACGTTTCTCATTGGTTTTTTTTCTTTGTAAAACGCCTGTGCGTGGGTTTTTTTAATTTGTGGAGGTCAGTGCACAACTGATCAACACACAGTCTTCACAGAGTGAGGTTCCACTGGTGATGTAGTTTAACACAATGACCGTGGCTTCTCAATCTGTTGCAGCCTTCCTCCGCCTTCACAGCCATTGTAACATGTACCATGTTATCCTCTGCCTGCTCCGCCGTTGAGGTGTTTGGGTCTTCGGACTGTGCTTGGTCTGGAACCTCCCCCACGGCCACTCCTGGGAGTGCATGACTCCAGTTGTTGTGCCTAAAGGTTCATCAGAACACGCAAGCCCCCTCACCACGACAAGGTGACAGTCCATCGAGGGGGACAGGTACATCTGCATGTGCAGTGGTACTGTGTGTACTATTTATTTATTTATTTATTTATTTATTTATTTATTATTTGGAGTGCTTCTACCTCGCCCTTCTCAACCCCCTAGGGGGGACTCAGGGCGGCTTAAAGGCACAATTCGATGCCCCACAATTCACAAAATACAATATGCAATTTACAATATAACGACGACAGTTATAACTAATTAAAACAGTCAGATTAAAACAGCAGCAGCAATAAAATCATCTTGTGGTCAACGTTCGTCAATTCATAAATCCATGATCCATCCAGAATTGTCATTGTCCTTTCCTACTCTGGTTACCATTGTCTTTTATCCGTCTGCCAGCTTACCCAAAGGCCTGGTCCCATATCCAGGTCTTTAGCTTCCTTCTGAAAGAGAGGAGGGATGTTGATGACCTAATTTCCCTGGGGAGCACATTCCACTGGTGAGGGGCAACCACCGAGAAGGCCCTGTCCCTTGTCCCAGTCTCACTTGTGATAAAGGCGGGGCCGACAGCAGGGCCTCCCCAGAAGATCTTAAACTCCGAGATGGGACATAGAAGGAGATACGTTCAAACAGGTACGCTGGGCTAGAGCCGTACAGGGTTTTGTAGGTCAAAACCAGCACTTTGAATTGTGCTCGGAACTGGATCAGCAGCCAGTGGAGCTGACATAACAGGGCGGTACTACTCTGGTTCTGCAACCTTATGGATGTTCCACATTGGACAAAATCGCCCAGCCATTGGAGTATTGTTGATTTTGGTGTTCCAGATAAGAGATGCCGGTAGAAGTGCATTTTGTTTTTGTTTTTGTTTTTTTAAAAAAATACATCCCACCCCATCCCAATGAAAGCTGACTTGAAGAGGGGGTACTTTGACCATTTCACCACCAGTCCAATTAGTGAGGTTTAATGACATTGTCTTATAAAGTCTTACAAATTGTGAAGCAAAACAAACAATTGTTTTATTGCCCATTTCACTTGTTACTAATTGATCAAGAAATTAGAATAATAGAATCATAGAGTTGGAAGAGACCACATTGACCATCCAGTCCAACCCCCTACTATGTATAAAGACTCTGTATTGTCAAAGGCTTTCATGGCTGGAATCACTGGGTTGTGGTAGGTTTTTTGGCTATATGGCCGTGTTCTAGAGGCATTCTCTCCTGACATTTCACCTATATCTATAATAATAATAATAATAATATAATAATAAACTTTTATTTGTACCCCGCTATCATCTCCCGAAGGACTCGGTGCGGCTTACAAGAGGCCGAGCCCAAATACAATAGTAAAAACAATAACAACAACAGCAAAATAACTCAAAAACAAAGCAATAACATTAACAACACACAATGACGCAATTAAAATCAGTGGCAGGGCCAAATGTAATAAATTAAAAAATTATAAGACAATGTCATTTGTAATAGTACTGAAAATCTAACTACTCTGAACTAAGGCAAAGCTCTAACATTTCTGAGACTGGGTGTTAAAATACTACTGTGACCAAATGTACAAAAATACAGCAGGAGAGAAAAAGAACATTACAGATGAACCTGCCTCAGTTGACTAAGAGTCACCTTCCTGACTAGAACACTGAAAATGTCCAAGAATGGATTTCCACTGTCAAATCATGTTTTTTTTCAGTGATATAACAATGAAAGGAGATTATGGCTCTTTCCTGTAAAGATCTTTTCTATGTCTCCTTTAACTACAGTGGGCAAGCAATAATGACAGTCTATATAAGTAGCGTGTGTCTCTCAGGTTGGAAGAAAACTTCCATTTCCTTAGGAATATGTGGCCAGGCACTTAAAAGAATGTCTCTTTGTGGGGGTGAGGGGAAGTAAATAGAAAGTGATTCATACTTCCTATAAAGACCTTCAAACAAACTACTCTCATTTTCTAAAAGAAGAATATAGGGAGTGACTCATTCTTTTAAATGTATTTACTAGCAACATGTCCATCAGATTGACGGACAAGAGGATTGGTAGGAAAGCACAGCACCTCTACATACACAATGCACAGACATGTTGCAGCAGCATCCTACCTGCAATATTCCTGTCTCTGGAACCTGAGGCACCAAGAACATTTACCCTGCTCCCAAACAAAGCTTGTTGTTTTCTATCATAGGATGTGAATGCAAAGACATCATTGGGAATAGTGGCTAAACCTGTTATGTCTACTTACAGCTTCCAGTGTTTAGGATAAGAGGTAAAGTTTAGCTCTTCTCGGTGGCACAGTGGGTTAAAGCACTGAGCTGCTGAGCTTGTTGATCGAAAGGTCACAGGTTCGATTCCGGGGAGCGGCGTGAGCTTCCGCTGTCAGCCCTAGCTTCTGCCAACCTAGCAGTTCAAAAACATGCAAATGTGAGTAGATCAATAGGTACCGCTCCGGTGGGAAGGTAACGGCGCTCCATGCAGTCATGCCTGCCACATGACCTTGGAGGTGTCTACGGACAACGCTGACTCTTCGGCTTAGAAATGGAGATGAGCATCACACCCCAGAGTCAGACATGACAGGACTTAATGTCAGGGGGACTACCTTTACCTTTTTAGCTCTTCTCAAGCATCCCCCATGGTATGGGAGGTGGCATTAATGATCAGCAGTGTTCCAGTGTGCAGAATCATATCCCATATTGCATTTATGGATTATGAGATATGGAACTTGAGCATGGAGAAAATATTTACATTCCCTCTCCTTCCCGCAAAATCCAAATCTGCTGGCCACTTAGGCATGCAAAGCCAGTGCAAACTCTGGGAAGTTTTGCCGGCCTGGAAAGGCTTCATGTAGCCCCCTGACAACTGAACTCATACATTATTATTATTATTATTATTATTATTATTATTATTATTATTATTATTAAATTTATTAGCCGCCCCCTGCCACGTGTTGCTGTGGCCAGAGGCGTCCCTAGATAATTTTCAATGGTAAGCAAACAGTATTCCCCCCCCTCCCCAATCGCTGATACATATTTTCTGTTCGTCATGGGAGTTCTGTGTGCCATATTTGGTTCAATTCCATCATTGGTGGAGTTCAGAATGCTCTTTGATTGTAGGTGAACTATACATCCCAGTAACTACAACTCACACATGTCAAGGTCTGTTTTCCCCCAAGAGCGCCTCAAGAGTGCCCCTGGGCAAAATCAACTATACTGCAAATGCTTACTTTGCGTAATGGGTTGAGCCGCCCCTGGCTGTGGCCCAGTCTGGTGATCTGTAAAATAAAGTAATGAGAAAGCATTGGTTTCTAATATATGTAATTACTGCCCCAGTTCTCTCATTGGTGGGGTTCAGAACACTCTTTGATTGTATGTGAACTATAAATCCCAGTAAGTATAACTCCCAAATGTCAAGGTCTATTTCCCCCAAACTCCATCTGTGTTCATATTTGGGCATATGGAATATTCGTGCCAAGTTTGGTCCAGATCCATCATTGTTTGAGTCCATGGTGCTCTATGGATATAGGTGAACTACAACTCCCAGACTCAAGATCAATGCTCAACAAACCCTTCTGGTGTTGGTCATGGGAGTCCTGTATGGCCCGTTTGGTTCAATTCTATCATGCTATTTGATTGTAGGTGAACTATAAATCCCAGCAACTACAACTCCCAAAAGACAAAATCATTTTTTTTGAGTGAAGGACATACATTGGGTTGTTAAGAGTCTTGAGTCCAAATTTGGTGTCAATTCGTCCAGTGGTTTTTGAGTTATGTGAATCCCACAAACGAACATTACATATAGATCTCTATCCCTCCTTTCCACCCATAGGGAAAAGGTGGCTAACAATGACATGGCAAACGTGCTAAAATTTGAAATCGAAACTAGTGTAATTAAAAAAACCCAAAAATAATTAAATATGGGTGTCATAAATGCAAAAGTGAAATATAACTAAAATTCAATAAAAATAAAATTAAAGTTTCATTAAGAATCTAAGCATCTAACCCAACATCCCTTCACTTATCATTTGATCTCTGCCCTAGTCCTCCCCACTCCATTTTTATAGTGCCCAGTTTGCAGCCCTCCTTTGCAAGATCATAGAATCATAGAGTTGGAAGAGACCTCATGGGCCATCCAGTCCAACCCCCTGCCAAGAAGCAGGAATACTGCATTCAAAGCACCCCCAACAGATGGCAATCCAGCCTCTGTTTAAAAGTTTCCAAAGAATGAGCCGCCACCATACTCTGGGGCAGAGAGTTCCACTGCTGAATGGCTCTCACAGTCAGGAAGTTCTTCCTATTGTTCAAATGGAATCTCCTTTCTTGTAGTTTGAAGCCATTGTTCCGTGTCCTAGTCTCCAGGGCAACAGAAAACAAGTCCGCTCCCTCCTCCCTATGACTTCCCCTCACGTATTTATACATAGCTATCATGTCTCCTCTTAGGCTTCTCTTCTTCAGGCTAAATATGCCCAGCTCTTTAAGCCGTCCTCATAGGGCCTGTTTTCCAGACCCTTGATCATTTTAGTCGCCCTCCTCTGGACACGTTCTAGCTTGTCAGTATCTCTCTTCAATTGTGGTGCCCAGAATTAGACACAATATTCCAGGTGTGGTCTAACCAAGGAAGAATAGAGGGGTGGCATGACTTCCCTGGATCGAGACCCTACACTTCTATTGATGCAGGCCTAAATCCCATTGACTTTTTTTGCTGCCACATCACATTATTGGCTCATGTTTAACTTGTTGTCCACGAGGACTCCAAGATATTTTCACACGAAGTGATTCCCCCTCCCCACCTAACTATTCACATCTCTCAACAGAAAGCCCTGAACCCGAGAAAACACTTTCCCTTCCTCCAGCCTCTTTCTGAGATTTCTGAGAAGCGTTTGGCTCTTTTTTTCCATAATGTTTGATTCTGCTATCTGGAGAGATGCAAATTCCTTTCCCTACCTTATGTCGCCACAAATGAGGGCCAGAAAAAGGAGAGACATGTTAATGATCTCACTTAACTGCCAACACTAAAATAAGAGTGAATAATGGCAGACATTACCCCCTAATGGTAAGAGGGTGGGGGCTTTCATTGCCCGGGATTGCTGAGAGGGAGAAAAGGAGGGTTGGCATTTATTTATTTATTTATTTATTTATTTATTTATTTATTTATTTACGACATTTATATGCAACCCTTCTCACCCTGAAGGGGACTCAGAGCGGCTTACAATGTGTGTGTGTGTGTATATATATATATATACACACACATACATATATATACATACATACACACACGCACACAATACATTATGTTATTAGCATAGTACAATATCAGTATTAAATATTACTATATTGTACTATACCATTATATTGTAATATTATTAGTAATATTACATGTAATATAAATATATAATTATAATATCATATTATTAGTACTATTATATTGCATTACATTATAATATTCATTCAGCAGCCAGGATACTGACAGGAGTGATGCTCAGGGAGTATACAACTCCTATGTTGTGCCAGCTCCACTGGCTGCCAGTTTGCTACCGGGCACAATTCAAAGTGCTGGCATTAGCTTATAAAGCCCTAAATGGTTCTGGCCCAACTTACCTGTCTGAATGCATCTCCTCCTATGAACCCACTAGGATGTTAAGATCGCCTGGGGAAGCCCTGCTCTCAGTCCCGCCTGCATCACAAGCATGTTTGGCAGGGACGAGAGATAGGGCCTTCTCAGTGGTGGCCCCTTGGCTGTGGAACACCCTTCCTACAGAAAGTAGATCAGCCCCCTCCTTGTTGGCATTTCGGAGGAAAGTGAAGACCTGGTTGTTCGAGAAGGTATTTGAATAGGCAGTGTATTGAATATAGGAATATGGAACAACGGATTATGAGATTGGATCTTGATTTTACCTATGAGACGCTAATGAGATGTTATAGTTATGTTTAATTGATTGTTTATTATATTATTGTTTCTAACTGTTTTTAAATGCTTTTTATGATGTTGAGCATTGAATTTTGAAATTGTTAACTGCTTTGAGTTGCCCAAGGGCTGAGAAAAGCGGTATATAAATGAAGTAAATAATTAATTAATAAATAAATAGTTCACATCATGACTAATACCTCGCTAGCACGGTGATCAATCTTTAACCAGCTCCAGGATTTTCAACCAGATAGCTTTTTCTCTGAAATAAGAACTAGATCAGCAGCAATAGGAACACAATATCAGTTTTAGATCTTCATATGTCTGCCTGCAGCTGTCACCAATTAGAACATATAAAACTAGCCATCCCCTGCCACGCGTTGCTGTGGGAGGCTTGGCCCAATTCTATCGTTGGTGGAGTTCAGAATGCTCTGTGATTGTAGGTGAACTATAAATCCCAGGAACTACAACTCCCAAATGTCAAGATTCTATTTTCCCCAAACTCCACCAGTGTTCACATTTGGGCATATTGAATATTCGTGTAGAGTTTGGTCCAGATCCATAGATGTTTGAGTGATTTCTTGATGTAGGTGAGCTGCAACTCCAAAACCAAAGGACACTGGCCACCAAACCCTTCCAGTTTTTTCTGTTGGTCATGGGAGGACTGTGTGCCAATTTTGGTTCAAATCCATCGTTGGTGAGGTTCAGAATGCTCTTTGATTGTAGGTGAACTATAAATCCCAGCAACTGCAACTCCCAAATGACAAAATCATTTTTTGAGTGAAGGACATACATTGTGTCCAAATGTGTCCAAATTTGTGTCCAAAAGTGTCCTGTGTCCAAATTTGGTGTCAACTTGTCCAGTGGTTTTTGAGTTCTGTGAATACCACAAATGAACATTACATTTTTATTTATATAGATAAATGCAAGTGAAGAAACTGCAAATGATTATGGGCAGAGGCGGCTCTAGGTAATTTTCAACGGTAAGCAAACAGTATACCCCCGCCCCCCCCAACCAATCAATGATATATATTTTCTGTTCGTCATGGGAGTTCTGTGTGCCATATTCGGTTCAATTCCGTCATTGATGGAGCTCAGAATGCTCTTTGATTGTAGGTGAACTATACATCCCAGTAACTACAATTTGCATATGTCAAGGTCTATTTTCCCCCAAGAGAGCCTCAAGAGCGCCCCTGGGCAAAATCAACTACATGCAAATGCTTACTTTGTGTAATGGGTTGAGCTGCCCCTGATTATGGTTTCGTCTTCTTCCTTTCCCTTTCACCCTTCCTTGTCCCCTCCTAGAATCATAGAATCAAAGAGTTGGAAGAGACCTCATGGGCCATCCAGTCCAACCCCCTGCCAAGAAGCAGGAATATTGCATTCAAATCACCCCTGACAGATGGCCATCCAGCCTCTGTTTAAAAGCTTCCAAAGAAGGAGCTTCCACCACACTCCGGGGCAGAGAGTTCCACTGCTGAATGGCTTTCACAGTCAGGAAGTTCTTCCTCATGTTCAGATGGAATCTCCTTTCTTGTAGTTTGAAGCCATTGTTTCGCATCTCCAGGGCAGCAGAAAACAAGCTTGCTCCCTCCTCCCTGTGGCTTCCTCTCACCTATTTATACATGGCTATCATATCTCCTCTCAGCCTTCTCTTCTTCAGGCTAAACATGCCCAGCTCCTTAAGCTGCTCCTCATAGGGCTTGTTCTCCGGACCCTTGAACATTTTAGTCACCCTCCTCTGGACACATTCCAGCTTGTCAGTATCTCTCTTGAATTTTGGTGCCCAGAATTGGACACAATATTCCAGGTATGGTCTAACCAAAGCGGAATAAAGGGGTAGCATTACTTCCCTATATCTAGACACTATGCTCCTATTGATGCAGGCCAAAATTCTATTTGCGTTTTTTTGCTGCCACATCACATTGTTGGCTCATGTTTAACTTGTTGTCCATGAGGACTCCAAGATCTTTTTCACACGTACTGCTCTCGAGCCAGGCATTGTCCCCCATTCTGTATCTTTGCATTTCGTTTTTCCTGCCTAAGTGGAGTATCTTGCATTTGTCACTGTTGAACTTCATTTTGTTAGTTTTGGCCCTTCTCTCTAATCTGTCAAGATCATTTTGAATCTTGCTCCTGTCCTCTGGAGTATTGGCTATCCCTCCCAATTTGGTGTCATCTGCAAACTTGATGATCATGCCTTCTAGCCCTTCATCTAAGTCATTAATTCACTCTGGGCCAGAGCGAAGAGATGGGAGGCCAGGGGACAGCACCATCTTGTCTCCTGCATTTACCATCCGTTGGGGACCCCTCTCCCCCAGCACCAACTGTCACTCTGGGCCAGAACGAAGAGAGGGGAGGCCAGAGGACAGCACCATCTTGTCTCCTGCATTTGCCATCCGTTGGGGACCCCTCCCCCAGCACCAACTGCCGCTCTGGGTCGGAGTGAAGAGAGGGGGGCCAGGGGACAGTTCCACCTTATCTCCTGTGCTATTCTAATAATATGTTATAATATAATATATAATATATTGTATATACATATAATATTTATAATATTGTAATGTAATGCAATATAATACTACTACTAATAATATGATATTATAATTATATATTTATATTACATGTAATATTACTAATAATATTACAGTATAATTGATATAGTGCAACATAGCAATAATTAAAACTGATATTGTACTATGTTAATAATATATTGTATGTATATATACCTTGTAAGCCGCTCTGAGTCCCCTTCGGGGTGAGAAGGGTGGCATATAAATGTCATAAATAAATAAATAAATAATACATTAATTAATACTGTGTCCATCACTTTCTGTGCCTCAGCATGGGCACAGAAAATGGGGCTGGGGAGGGCTGTTTTTCCCTTGCTAAGCGCCTGACTGCCTTCCTTGGCCAAGGCTTTGAGTTGCCGGGTGGACAGCAGTCCTAGAGCCTTTCCCAGGCGAAGGCCAACGCCCGGCAGGGAAGGCGGAGAGAAGCTGTCCGGGTTTCAGCACTTCGGACAGCGACGCTGAGGTAGCCGGCACCGCAGCGTCTGTAGGATTTCAGTACCTCGGCCAGCGAGCGTGGTCCAACCCGGCGCTACGACGACTCTGGTGTTTCAGCACCTTGGACAGTGAAGCGCAGGGGGCGCGAGCTCTCTGGTGTTTTAGCACCTCGGCCAGCGAGTGCGGTCCAACTGCGCGCTATGGGCGCACTGTGGTTTCAGCACCTTGGACAGTGACGCGGGGGGGAAAGCTCTCTGGTGTTTCAGCACCTCGCCCAGCGAGCGGGTTGCAGCGTTGCAGAGACTGAGGTTTCAGCACCTTGGACAGTGACGCGAGGACCAAGCTCTCTGTTGTTTCAGCGCCTCGGCCAGCGAGCGCGGTCCATCACGGCTCTACGGCTGCTCCCGGGTTTCAGCACCTCGGACAGTGAAGCGGTCCAAGCTCTCTGCTGTTTCAGCACCTCGGACAGCAGCACACTGCAAGCAGGCGCCGCATCGGAGAAGAGGCTCCGCCGGCCAGGGAGGGCCGCACTGACGGAGGCGGCGACGGGGAGGAGCTGCCGCTGCTGGCGGAGGAGCTCGGGAGGGGAGGGAGGGGAGGAGGATTTTCCCGCAGCTCTCCCTCCTTCCTCCTCCTTGCCTTCGCTGGGTCTGCTGCTTCTGCTGCCAGTCGATTCCTCCTCTTGGCAGCGAATGACGACTGGAGGCGGTGAGAGCCTCTGAGACAAGCTGCTCCTTTGCGGCCCATCGGACGCCTTGGCTGAGAGGAGCAAGGCCAGGATTGGGAGGAAGGGCTGCGCCGCACCGGGACCACCGAGGAGCCTTCCTCCTCCCCCGGCGCCTCCCGCACTCCAAGGGGGAGGCGCGTTGTGAAGAAGGGGGCGCCGAAGTGCCCGGGACTTGGCTTCTCCAGGAGGAGGGGGAGTGAAGTTGCCCCCCTCTCTCAGCATACCCGAGTGAGGAGGCGGCGCCGGCCAACCCGCAAGGGAGAGAAGGCACTTCCAGCCTTTGCTTGGTTGCTTCCCTGGCTCCTGGGACCCCCGCGGCGGCGCCTGGCAGCCCAGGATGGCTGCGCTCTCCCTGCGCGCCGGCAGCCGGGCAGCGCTCTTCCTCTGGATTCTCGGCCAGCTCAGCTGCAGAGCCCGCACAGCCCCGCCGGCTTCCCGTAAGTCCTGCATCCCTCCACGCAGGAGGAGAGGTCTGGGTTCGGGGGCGGAGGGGGGCCCGGCTTCTGCGTCGAGGGGCTGCGGCAGAGAGGGAAGTTTGGATGTGCAGAGAGTGGCTCCCGGAGGACGGTTGGGTTGGCTGCGCTTTGGGGGAGAAAGGAGGAGAAAGTTTGGCCTCTGCTTGAGCTGGACGGCAGCCTTTGGAGCTTGTTTTCAGTTAAGAGGTGACAGCAGCAGCCGGTTGGGTTGGATGCTGGTGGACCAGAGGCGTCCTGGGCTGCATCAGAGCCAAAAAAAGCAGCTTTGACTGCTAGGCTCTCCTGTTTCTTTTTGTGGCGTGGCTTCAGGAGACTGTTGGGCTTGGCAGGGCGGGTCCCTCTCCTAACACTGCCCTGAAGATTGACTGGTCTCCTTACTGCCAGCCTTGGGCTTTGACTCAGCGCATTTCTCTCTGCTGGCCCCACTTCTCGGAGGCAGTCCTTCCCTTCTCCTTTTGAGAGCTGGGCCTTAGTAACTCTAGAGCAGGGGTCCTCAAACTATTTAAACAGAAGGCCAGGTCACAATCCCTCAAACTGTTAGAGGGCCAGATTATAATTTGAAAAGAAAATGAATGAATTCCTATGCAAACTACACATATCTTGTATTGTCGAAGGCTTTCATGGCCGGAATCCATGGGTTGTTGTAGGTTTTTCCGTGCTATATGGCCATGTTCTGGAGGCAGTTTTTCTCCTGACGTTTCGCCTGCATAGATGCAGGATGCTTGCCATAGATGCAGGCAAAACGTCAGGAGAAAAATTGCCTCCAGAACATGGCCATATAGCCCGGAAAAACCTACAACAACCCATACACATATCTTATTTGTAGTGCAAAAAAAAAAAACCCACTTAAAATAATACAATCATTAAAAAGAACAATTATAATACAATTATAATATTGTATAAAATAATACAATAATTTAAAAGAGCAATTATAATACAATTATAATATTGTATAAAATAATACAATAATTAAAAAGAACAATTATAATACAATTATAATATTGTATAAAATAATACAATAATTAAAAAGAACAATTTTAACAAATATAAACTTATTAGTATTTCAATTGGAAATGTGGGCCTGCTATTGGCTGATTTGATAGGGTTGTTGTTGTTGTTGTTGTTGTTGTTGTGTGCTTTCAAGCCATTTTAGACTTAGGTTGACCGTGAGCAAGGGCTGGGTAAATGGCCTTCGAGGGCCATATCTGGCCCTCAGGCCTTAGTTTGAGGACCCCTGCTCTAGAGGGCCTTCCACTCACTCTGACTATCGGGGATATAGCTTTCCATGATGAGTATAGGGGAACTTTTGCTTCTACTTCCTATGTGTGTTCAGGGTTTTAGGCCTGCCATGGAATGCTGGGGCTGGACCTATTGTAACCCAGCAGAAAGGCATCCAAAGGCCCCTTCCACACAGCTCTGTATTCCAGAATATCAAGGCAGAAAACCTCACAATATCTGCTTTAGAATCATAGAGTTGGAAGAGATCTCATGGGCCATCCAGTCCAACCCCATGCCAAGAAGCAGGAAAATTGCATTCAAAGCACATTCATGCCTTGGTTCAGAGAAGTTGGCTATGACTATGAGTTCATAAGTGTGTGTCTCCAAAAGTACCTGGTAGGATAATGAATGGAGACAAGGTGGTTCCAGATTTTAGAATGGATGAGTGCAATTCTACTCACTCACTGCATGTTTTATATAAAGGTCTTTAATTTCCAGGGGATAAGATTTCCTTGATCATAGAATCATAGAATCAAAGAGTTGGAAGAGACCTCATGGGACATCCAGTCCAACCACCCTGCCAAGAAGCAGGAAAATTGCATTCAAAGCACACTGGACAGATGGCCATACAGCCTCTGTTTAAAAGCTTCAGAGAAGGAGCCTCCACCACACTCTGGGGCAGAGAGTTCCACTGCTGAACGGCTCTCACAGTCAGGAAGTTCTTCCTCATGTTCAGATGGAATCTCCTTTCTTGTAGTTTGAAGCCATTGTTCCGTGTCCTAGTCTTCAGGGAAGCAGAAAACAAGCTTGCTCCCTCCTCCCTATGACTTCCCCACACATAAATATTCATGGCTATCATGTCTCTTCTCAGCCTTCTCTTCTTTAGGCTAAACATGCCCAGCTCTTTAAGCCTCTCCTCATAGGGTTTGTTCTCCAGACCCTTGATCGTTTTAGTCGCCCTCCTCTGGACACATTCCAGCTTGTCAATATCTCTTTCAATTGTCGTGCCCAGAATTGGACACAGTATTCCAGGTGTGGTCTAACCAAGGCAGAATAGAGGGGTAGCATGACTTCCCTGAATCTAGACACTATACTCCTATTTATGCAGGCTTTGAACTGGGTTATCTGAGTCCATACTCTGATAATTTGGGATTTTCTGCCTTGCTATTCTGGGATATAGGGCTGTGTGGAATGTTCCCAAGTGGCCTATATCTAGGGCAACTAAGAAGGATACAGGTTTGTGTATCAATCAAATCATTTTGGCTGCAGCCCGGTTTGAGTAATGTCCCTCTTTCTGAAAACAAGAAGCCCTTCTACATTTCCCCTATATCCCAGGATCTGATCCCAGATTATCTGTTTATCCCAGGTTATCTGGAAGTGGGGACTCATATTCCAGTTTAAAGTAGATAATCTGGGATCAAATCCTGGGATAAAGGGCACTGTAGAAGGGGCCATGGATGTTGAGTGGTATTGCCCAGGAGTAGTATTAATGGATTTGTCCTGTTGATATTTTGAATGTGAACTTCCTCCTAGATAGTGATAAGAGGTGATGGTTAAAAGAACAGAAAGGTGTTTTCTTTAAAAGCCACATTCTATCGCAAGAACTAGCAAGTTGTGTTTCTCATCCTAGATTGTTGCTTATTCTGGCTTAATAGTGTATTTTTCTTCTTTGGGTTGCTTTTGATCTTTTTCGACTTTCTTTGTACGTGAATCCGTTTGTCAGCTGGGCAACTTGGTGGCATCATGATTCCATAATATGAGGGGAAGAAAGGCTCATTCATGTGTACAGACTTTCAGTACTTGTTTTAAAATTATTCAGGCATGGGCAGCATGCAACAAGCATGGACAGAAGGGATTTCTTCTCAGGAGGGGTTTCTGTCCCATATTTGGGAATACTCTCACTTTTGCACTGTTCCCCACATTCATTTGTACTTTCATGCGGCTGGATGGGCTAATTGTGGATCATCAATCAAGGCGGTACACTTCCACCAGCCCAATTCATGTCTTTCAATCTGGATGTTACCTTTAAAAAAACCCGAAATATCTGTCTGACATGTAATGGACCTATCAGATTGCTAAGCCTTTCCATTTTCCTGGTTTTTCCCCCCTTTGATTGCCTTGGGATTGCTTGTTGTTAATCAGAGAGAAGGCATGTATTCCTAGTTCATTAATAAAGGTGGAAGAAGGACTTGCTAACTGGTGACAGGCAAAAGAACATCAAGCAATGTAAGCACATCTGCTTTCTTGAGCCACTATACCAAAACCAAATAACATGCTGACATGTGAAAAGTGCATGAAGTACAATTCTGCAGAGAAGCATAAACACGCTTCCAGCCTTCCAAGTGACAGTGGAAGGGCAATAAACCAGCTCTTTTATGTGTCTGTTGGTGTGTTATTTCTTAAATGTGGTAATGTTTTCTGCACAGTCTGAAATGTAAGCATTTTGGCATTTCCGTTAGCCTTGATTTTCCACTCTGGGTAGCTGTGTTTTGGATTGGTGTCTGTTTTTGTTTTTGTTTGTTTGCTCGTCTGGCCACAGCAAACAGCAAAGTGGCTGTTGGGTGAAAAGGAAGTTTTGGAGTGCTTTCAGAAAAAGCAATTTGTCATAAGCAATCTGTATTCTGTATACAATAATCTGTAAATAGTTTTAGGCATGATCCATATCCCCTCAAAGTCAATGGCAGAATGACACTGAGCTTAATGCAGCTAGATCTTGCACAAATTGTTTCTGACCAGATGTGTCTCATCCCTGCCATTAGTCCGGGTTTATGAGAAGCCAGAATGATCAGTTGGTTTTTTTGCAATTTTTTAAGCATTGCTACATTAATGTCCTGCTATTGGGAATCAGAAGATTGGCTACTGTCCGTAGGGAATAAATTACCATATATACTCGAGTATAAGCCGAGGCACCTAATTTTATGACAAAAAACTGGGAAAACATATTGACTCAAGTATAAGCCGAGGGTGGGAAATGCAGCCACTACTGGTAAATTTCAAATTATAAATGGATATACCAATAAAATTACATTAATTGAGGCATTAGGAGGTGAAATGTTTTTGAATATTTACATAAAACTGTAATTTGAGATAAGACTGTCCAACTCTGATCAAATCATTATTCTAACCTTCTTCAAGGTGAATGTACTTACGTATCCTTCCAACAATAATAAAGAGAGTAAAATAATAAATGTAATAATAATAATAATAATAATAATAATGTAAAATAATGGAATTATTATTATTATTATTATTATTATTATTACATTTATTATTTTACTCCCTTTATTATTGTTGGAAGGATACGTAAGTACATTCATATACATAATAATAATAATAATAATAATAATAATAATAATAATAATAAAGTAAAATAATGGAAGGACCTTAGGGAAGGCTGAGCGAAGGAAGATAGATGCTTTTGAGCTGTGGTGTTGGAGGAAAGTTCTGAGAGTGCCTTGGACTGCGAGAAGATCCAACCAGTCCATCCTCCAGGAAATAAAGCCCGACTGCTCATTGGAGGGAAGGATACTAGAGACAAAGTTGAAGTACATTGGCCACATCATGAGGAGACAGCAAAGCCTAGAGAAGACAATTATGCTGGGGAAAGTGGAAGGTAAAAGGAAGAGGGGCCGACCAAGGGCAAGATGGATGGATGGCATCCTTGAAGTGACTGGACTGACCTTGAAGGAGCTGGGGGTGGTGACGGCCGACAGGGAGCTCTGGCGTGGGCTGGTCCATGAGGTCACGAAGAGTTGGAGACAACTGAACGAATGAACAACAAAAACAAAATAATGGAAATGCAATAATAATAGTAATAATAGAGTAAAATAATAAATGTAATAATAGAGTAAAGTAATACATGCAATAATAAAGTAAAATAATAAATGTAATAATTATAAATAGTGCAAAATAATAAATATAATAATAAGGTAAAATACTGTAAATGTAATAATAATAAAGAGAGTAAAATAATACATTAAATAAAAATAATATTAATAACAGAGTAAAATAATAAATAACCTTGACTCGAGTATAAGCTTAGGGGTGTTTTTTCAGCCTAAAAAAGGGACTGAAAAACTAGGCTTATACTCGAGTATATGCAGTACATTTGAACTGGCAAGGTTTCCCACACAACAGTCACTGAAATCCATGTACATTTTCCTGCACAAGGGTGTGCAAATGTATTCAGTCTTTGGACTGCATATTAAACATTAGTTTGCACTTTTTCTGTAAGATATTAACTTGAAAGCTGCTCAGAATATCAAAACAACACATCGTAATCTATGGTTAGTTTTAGTTGGCTGTAGCTGCAATGCTGCTAAATATTCTCACCTGGAGGTTTGTTTTATTAGAGAAGGAGAGCAAAAATAACTTTTTTAAACCTTTCTTCATTTTCCCAAGTGGTTTGACCCTGACCTCACTGAAATTGCCTTGAAGCAGGGGAACTAAGCAATTCAAAGTCCAACAAGGGAAGACGTTGGGCTTTATTGCATAAAAGACGTTAGGCTTGAGCCTGAGATACATAATACCATTAATATCACGTTCCTCACATATCCTGTCCAATGCAAACGATTCTGTATTGACAGATAACATTTCTCCAGGCTGACTGTAAGCAGCTGCTGCTGATGGTCAAATATCACAAGATTTAGAACCAATGATCTGAAGACTCTTAACTATTTGCATCAAGGATAATGAACAGCTTAGCCAGGAGGGGTCATCACAAGACAAAAAGTAATATAGAAAATGAAATTTAATGCCCTTCTCCCATATGCTAACAGCAGAATGGATTGAAGAGGAATAAAATGCTATCAAGTGCAGGCTGTGCGTTGGTTTATGGGCTCCTGGCATGAAAATATCCTCTCGACATGAGAAATATGATCAGATTTACACCATTTGGATTTGTTTTTATGGAAGGTTTAAAACAACTTATGGAGCTTTTACCTTTCGCAGATGGATTCTGCTCAATACTGCTTATTTATATGCGAGTGAAGTATATTCCGAGCAAGCCTTATTCAAGAAATGGCAATTGGAGTTTCTGCTCAATTGATGTGTGTCAGGAAGGAAAGTCCAAATAAGCAAGAAAGCTAGTTAAATCTTTTGTTTTGTATATGCATCTATGTGGTGTAATTGAATATGGGTAATGCACTGGTACACGATGTTCAGATTCATTTGAACATCAGGAGGATGTTCCCAAAATGACAACTGGAGCGGGAAATGAAGCACATTGCTCCATCAGCTGTATGTTTTTCCTCCAGGTAATATAGGGAGATAGCAGTGGATGGAGAGCATATTCACCACTTAGGAACTGTGTCAATTGTTGGAAGAACTTTTTCACATTGGGAATTAATCTCCTGATAGAGATGGCATTTGCTGGTATTCCTCAGCAAATAAGTGTTCATTTCCACTTTGCCTCTGCTGTTACCTCTATCCATGCCCTTCTTTCACTAGGATTATACCACCTTATGACACCTTGGTGTACAATAGTAATATTCAAAGCACTGGTAAATGATGTAGAGTAGATGATCATTGGAATTCCTTCCAATGTAACAAGTCTATAAATTCATTTGGTCAACTTCAGGGAGAGATCCCCCATATGAAATATGCAATGTGAGGAAGCCTGTACAATTACGGTCAATATATGTATCCCATATAAGTGGCGTTAATTGGCGCTAGTCAAATATAAATTTTGCAAATAACTTGAGAACAAATATATAAAAGTTTAACATCTAGATGATGTGCGGCTTAAATATAGGCCTTCAAGGTAAAAAATAACAGCAGCAACAACACACACAAGGGAGTCTTCAAACAATGGTGAAATTCCTCCCCTTAGATTGGGATGTCTTAGTAACAAAAATTAAGAAAACTTGGGAGTACAGATTATTATGGTTCTTCTTCAGTAGGCCATTATGGACCCTCACCTACACTCACTCCTGCATTAGAGATAAGATAGACATTCTATTTTTTCCCCTTACCCTTAGTTTGTGCCCCCTCCACCAGGACCAACCAACTCATGTTGTTTCACCATTCCAAAATATCATTGTTTCT
Organism: Anolis sagrei ordinatus; assembly: GCF_025583915.1. Classification (NCBI taxonomy): domain Eukaryota; kingdom Metazoa; phylum Chordata; class Lepidosauria; order Squamata; family Anolidae; genus Anolis; species Anolis sagrei. The sequence continues at coordinate 63,757,587 of NW_026847660.1, read as the reverse complement.
CTTGCTGGCTTACACCCCTTTCCCTCATTAAACACATACTCGATAAATTTTCCCCATATTTTCCAAAAGTCTGTTTGTTTACATATTCCCCTTTTAATTTTAATATTGCAAGTTAGCTTATCATTAATTGCTATATTCCAAATTTCCCTATACCATTCTTCTAATTGAATTTCTTTTTTTGTTCCTTCCAATTATTTGCTATTAACAATTTAGCTGCTGTTATCAAATTAGAAACCAATTCTTTCTCCTCTTGTACGGGAATTATATTATCATGTATAAGTAATAAAGCTAATTTTGGTGTAATCTCAGCCTCTATTTTTATCATTGCTCTTATTTCTTTGAATATGCTTTCCCAAAATTTTTGTATAATATAACATGACCACCACATATGAAAATACGTCCCTATTTCCTGACAACCTCTTCAACAATGATTTGAATATTTTTTTATCAATCTGATTTAATCTAATAGGGGTTAGATACCAGTCTCACAGCAGAAACAGAAGGATACTGCATTTAAATGAGTTAGGTAACTGTTGATCTTGGAGGTTGGATTCATCCTCTGAAGAGCCTCAAAGGGCTCCTAGAAAATGCCATGCAAAAATGATAATTATCAGTTGCTCATTGGTTTTTGTTTTTGTTTTTTGTTTTTTTTGTAACTCAAGCTCCTGTATTCATTGATTATTCAGGGAGGGGTTGGCGGCATCCAGAAACCTGGTACTATGACGTAAACATATGTGACTACATAGACATACACCTTATGTTGTACTTTTTTGGCTATTGGTCAGAGGTTTCCCTCAGTTGTAAGAGTAGGAAGGTAGGAAAATGGAAGGTATATATCATTGAAAGTAAATATACTGAGATTGTGGGGAAGAAAATGACTGATATTTGGAAAGGGTGAATGGAACATCACAAAATTGTATTGAGTGTTGGCTTAGGGTTTCAGAATACCAGGGTCAAAATCACTGCTCACCTATGGAAACCCACAGGGAGAACTTCTGACAGTCACAATCTTTAATTCTAAGTAGAAGGCACCTCCCCCACCCCCAGAAAACAGTATTTTTGCTAAGGGGACCTCAAAGGAGTTGCCATAAGTTGCAGTTGTCAAAAAGATGCATAACAGCAAATCACCATCAGTACTGCAATGGTGTGGGTGGTGGTGGTGGTAGGAGGAAAGGCTTACAGGCTTAAAAATGGAAGAATTATGTCACTGGAGACATAGACTTCCCATAACAAGCAGGTTTTACCTGTTATCCCACATTGCCTCTGAGTATACATACATCCCTGTCGAAATTAGGACACAAAATAAACATAGATATGGTGCTGGGAATTTTGAAAAGCTTACATACGTTTACATGAGCACAATTCTCTGTCATTTCTGAACAGGTGTAGGCATTTCTTGGAATTTTGTTGTTTTGAGGCTTCAAGTTGTTTCCAACATATGGGAACTCTAAGGCAAATCTTTCACAGGGGTTTCTTAGCAAGCTTTGTTCAAGGGAATTATTGCTTTTGCCTTCCTCTGAGGTTGAGAGAGTGTGCCTTGAGGTCACCAAGTTGGTTTCTATGGCTGAGTGAAAATTCAGTCCCTGGTCTCCAGAGTCATAGTCCATTGCTGAAACCACTACAATACGTTTGCTATATTTGACTGACAGCACTACAAGTATACTTTACCTTGTAAATTTTGTTTATTTCTGTCTATTTTGAGTATTCCTTATCCAAAATTACTGGGATCAGAAATGTTTTCAACTTAGACTTTTAAAATTTTTTTGGAATACCTGTAATTGCCTATACCAACATAATCTTGGAGATGAGACCCAAGTTCAAAAATTATAGTCATTTATATAACTTGTAAACATGGCCTGAGACTAATTTTACATTCAATATTGTAATAATTTTTCATATTAAATGAAATCAGAGTATTTTGAAAGGTTTCACCATCTTGTATACCTCTGTAGACAATTTGGGATCTTGGACTATTTTGGATTTGGAATTCCAGCTTCACCTGTATTTGCATTTTGGATCCAAGTTAACAGTGAGGGCAGAACAGAGATGTAGATGCAAGAAAAAAATAGCAAGTTCCAAGAGGTTGACAAAAAAAACTTCACTTGTGGCTATTTTGGGTAAATTTGTAAGTATGTAAACAAATCCATTGTGTAACACCAGTCTATTCACTCATCATTCTTTGTTAGGATCACCCAGGTAACTAATTTAGGGGGGAAAATACAGAAATGAGGGGAAAAAATCATGCCTCTTATTTAGCAGTACAGAGAAAAAATGTCAAAGTATAGGACAGTTAAAAGGTGAAAATTCTCACAGTGTAAGAGTGCTTCCAAACAGCTTCTAGTTCTCCCAGTCTAAAGGCATTCTGCAAATATTCCAGTTTTCCCTCCTTAACAGAAATTCTGTGTACAGCAGAAAGATAGAAGAAACAGAAAGAAAAGAAAAGAGGAATGTAGAGATGGTAAAATGCATGTTAAAAAAATTCGAAGGAGAACCAATTGTAGGAGAAAAGCCTTTTTTTTCCTTTTCAGGTCGTACTGTCACATTCCCAAATAACACCTTTTCTTTATTTAAAAAGCTATCAAAAAGGGGATTTGTGGCCATAGTCTACTCATAATGGGGGGAAATCATTTTTGCTCACTTTGTTAGATACTAGATTAAACTTTAGATCAAATGCTCATTCTGCAGGATTTCTTAATACATAATAATGGCTCATGGTCTGAGAGGACTACTGCATTAAATTATTTTGTTGTAGCACACCTCTCCCCCATTCCAGTTCTGAGCCACCTGTTTTTTAACCACAAGTTGATGCTGGTGTGAGATCAGAGAATTCAAACTCTGGGTTGTTGTAGGCTTTTTCGGGCTATATGGCCATGTTCTAGAGGCATTTGCTCCTGACGTTTTGCCTGCATCTATGGCAAGAATCCTCAGACGTAGTGAGGTCACTACCTCTGAGGATGCTTGCCATAGATGCAGGCGAAACATCAGGGGAGAATGCCTCTAGAACATGGCCATATAGCCCAAAAAAACCTACAACAACCCAGTGATTCCAGCCATGAAAGCCTTCGACAAAATTCAATCTCTTTTTCATTTTGACAAGCAACTGTTTACTAATTTGAATAGGCGCTGCAGTGGCACAATGGATTAAACCAGGGGTCCTCAAACTTTTTAAACAGAGGGCCAGGACACAGTCCCTCAAACTGTTGGAGGGCCAGATTATAATTTGGAAAAAAAATGAATGAATTCCTATGAACATGCATATACCTTATTTGTAGTGCAAAAACACTTTAAAACAATACAATAATTAAAATGAAGAACATTTTAAAGAAATATAAACTTATTAGTATTTCAATGGGAAGTGTGGGCCTGCTTTTGGCTGATGAGATACGATTGTTGTTGTTGTTGAGTGCTTTCAAGTAGTTTCAGACTTAGATTGACCCTGAGCAAGGGCCGGGTAAATAACCTTGGAGGGCCGTATCCAGCCCCTGGGCCTTAGTTTGAGGACCCCTGGATTAAACCCTTGTGCCAGCAAACTGCTGACCTAAAGACCTGAAGGTAAATGGTTCGAAATCCATGAGACGGGGTGAGCTCTTTTCTGTCAGCCCCAGCTTCCCATGTAGGGACATGAAAGAAGCCTCCCACAGGATGGTAACACATATGGGTATCCTCTGGGCAATGTCCTTGCAGACAGCCAATTCTCTCACACCAGGCCCGTAGCCAGGATTTCGTTTGGGGGGGGGGGGGGTTAATTTTTTTTCAGGGGGGGGGGGGGGGCTGAGTTTCGGGGGGGGGCTGAGTCTGAATGAAAGAGGGTCTAGCCTAGCAAACCTTTTGTATCATTACCCCAATACCCCCATGCATATGGGATATATTGAGTATGGTGATCAGATCATGATATGAATAAACATAACAGTTAAATAATGCACCAGTAAGGCCTTTTCGCGAACCACTATGAGAATTTCGGGGGGGGGGGCTGAAGCCCCCCCCCCCCCCCCCCAGCTACATGCCTGCATCTGGGTATCCTCTGGACAATGTCCTTGCAGACAGCCAATTCTCCCACACCAGAAGCTACTTGCACTATATTCTCAATTCACTTCAATACAATTAAAAAAACAAATTTGAATGTATAGTGATGTATTTTTAATAGCTGATATATGCTCTAAGAATAAAAAGTACCCAGTTGGTAATCTTAACTGGTCATTCCAGGATCAAAAAAAAAAAAGGTACATTCCCATACACAAAGGTGTCTTACTGTAGCCTATTTGTATTTGGTGTAGCATTGAGGGATTCCATGCTTCACTCAGTATATTGGAGCCCCCAGTGGCGCAGTGGGTTAAACCCCTGTGCCGGCAGGACTGAAGACTGACAGGTTGCAGGTTCGAATCTGGGGAGAGGCAGATGAGCTCCCTCTATCAGCTCCAGCTCCTCATGCAGGGACATGAGAGAAGCCTCCCACAAGGATGATAAAACATCAAATCATCCGGGTATCCCCTGGGCAACGTCCTCGCAGACAGCCAATTCTCTCACACCAGAAGTGACTTGCAGTTTCTCAAGTCGCTCCTGTCACAACCAAAAAACAACAACTCAGCATATTCAAGATGAATTCATAAGGCACCCACACTGGGAGAAGGCCGGGGGGGGGGGGGGGGGCACACAAAAAGGCAGCACTTGAGAAATCTGATGTTGGACATGCCTAGATTGTTGTTAGTCATAGCTAAAATGAAATCTTTCAGAAAGTCTTTCCATTGTGTGTCCATGTTGTCTTGTAAAAATAATCATCATCTATAATGGCTAACAGAACATAAACAACACATTTTGTCACAGATGGGCTTAAACCAATTGATCTCAATACTTTGAAGCCTTGGCCTCCCATGTTTTGATTTCCAAATCTGCAAAGCTTTCCCTAGTTGCTTTCATGTTTATGCTTTGATACTTGTAAAACATTTACGCCAAGCCAACCATTCTTCATCTGCTGCAGCTGTGACAGGGCCTAATGTAACTATATTTAATGTTTTAATCGCAAGCCAGAAGCTACAGATACATTAGGATGAGCTTGCAGATGACTGCTGACCCCTCGGACTGGTATATTATTTGATGTACAATTTGCCACCAAATAGAGGTGATAGCATGGCTTGACTGAGACACAGAATGTTTACTATGTAACCTTTTAAGCTTCAGGAACACTCTTGATAGCAATAAAATGAAAAATATAGATTGTCTGTATATTATATGTAAAGGCAGTACACATATCTTATATAGTTAAGTGCAAACATTCCTTTTGGGACCATGTTTTACCTGCTTTCCGAACCAACCTTTTTCTGGTTATATAAATTGTCTGTAACTGCTAGAGCTACAGATAGCTCAGGACCATAGTTTATTGTGTCAGTGCTTAACTCAGAATTAGAATCTGTTCCTGACGCAGTTAGTTTTTACTCATTTCCCAGAGGTATCATAATGATCAAAACAACAACACAAGCTTTAGTCTGTCAAGTAATAGTTATGCTGTCCACAATTTATGAGTGTAAATATGAATGTCACAGGGAAAGAAACACAAATGCCATATAGCCATGTCCATAAATTCCATCAGTGCAACTGCAGAGATTAAAAATGCCAGATAGGGGTTGATGAGAGTCTTTCTTAGCTACCTTAGCAGCAATAATTCAACATATAATATTTTCCTCCTTCACAACAGAGCACTTTACAACAATATCAATTTAAAACAGGAGCAGTATGCAAGCACAGTGCCAAAAGGGGAGGCACGATTTTAAGACTTTTCTTTGGCCGTGATAAACATCTCCTCCACATATTTTCCCCTTACTTTTGGAGATTGCATTGGATAAGTCAATTGTCTGGTATCATGTGCGTGACTGATGCAGAAGGCATTACCCTTGTGATCACATAGCCAAACTGGATTGACTTTAAAGCACCTTGATATCATGTTCATTACATGATCCCTGACTAGCTGAGATTGCTCTAGGAAGGTGAAAAGGGCTTCAACCATTGCTTGTGTGTGTGTATGTGGAAGGGGATCAAAGAGGCAAAGCTATAAAAACAAACTGGAGAGTGCTCCTACTTCTTTTCTTGGTCTCAAATCTGAGGTAGCCTTAGCCTTTATTGGATCCTTACTGGAGTCTCTGTCTTCTTAGGCGATCCCTCATTTTCCGAGGAGGATTGTCTTCCAGTGTTCTTGTGGGTCCGTATGTGGCTGTGGAGCCCTATTCTTGCTCTGCATCTTCTCCCACAGTGAGGGCATTGGTTTCCAGGTGGAAGGTGGTCTCGGTTCGGGTTGGCTTGACACGCCTTCCTCTTGGCACGCTTCTCCCTTTCGCCCTCCATTCGTGCCTCTTCAAATTCTGCAGCACTGCTGGTCACAGCTGACCTCCAGCTGGAGCAGTCAAGGGCCAGGGCTTCCCAGTTCTCAGTGTCTATGCCAGAGTTTTTAAGGTTGGCTTTGAGCCCATCTTTAAATCTTTTTTCCTGTCCACCAACATTCCGTTTTCCGTTCTTGAGTTTGGAGTAGAGCAACTGCTTTGGGAGACGGTGGTTGGGCATCCGGACAATGTGGCCGGTCCAGCAGAGTTGGTGGTGGAGGACCATCGCTTCAATGCTGGTAGTCTTTGCTTCTTCCAGCACGCTGACATTTGTCCGCCTGTCTTCCCAAGAGAGTTGCATGTGACATCTGACAGTCCACGTCTCACAGGCATATAGCAGGGTTGGGAGGACAATAGCTCTATAAACAAGCACCTTGGTATCCCTATGGTTGTCCTGGTCTTCGAACACTCCCTGCTTCATTTGGAAAAATGCTGCGCTCGCAGAGCTCAGGTGGTGTTGTATTTCGGTGTCGATGTTGACTTTGGTGGAGAGGTGGCTGCCAAGGTAGCAGAAATGATCAACATTTTCTAATGTTACACCATTAAGCTGTATCACTGGCATTGGAGAGGGGTTGGCTGGTGTCTGCTGGAACAGCACCTTGGTTTTTTCAATGTTCAATGACAGGCCGAGCTTCTCGTATGCTTCTGCAAAGGTGTTTAGAGTGGCTTGTAGATCTTCTTCTGAATGCGCACAGACGACGTTGTCATCAGCATACTAGAGTTCTATAACAGATGTTGTTGTAAACTTGGTTTTGGCTTTCAGTCTGCTGAGGTTGAATGGCTTGCCATCTGTCCAATAGATAATTTCCACTCTGGTGGGAAGCTTCCCATCAACAAGGTGAAGTATCATAGCGATGAAGATGGAGAATAAAGTTGGGGCAATAACACGTCCCTGTTTGACACCGGATTCCACCTTAAATGGGTCACTTTGGGAGCCATTGCTGTCTCTGTAATACATTATTGTTGGCAGTACTTTACAGTGTAAACATTAAAAGGATTCATTTTGAGTCATGATGGTAGGGCGGGAAGAGGTTATCAGATAAGTTGGGTAGCACTGCTCTCTTCATGAAATATCTATGCAAACCCATCATGGCACTACGACATCCAGGTCAAGCACACCAAGTCACAAATATACTTAATGAATTAAGAGTAATCACAAGGGAAGAGCTATGTAAGGGATTTCATTCCAAGAAAAACTGGAGAGGACGATAATCAACAATGTATTGTTATTTTATTTGTTTTAGTATTGTTATATAATGCTTCCAGTGTACACTAAATTTGACTAAGCACGACAAGAAGATTAACCCTTATCCCAAGATGCTTACAGTAAAAAGAAAGTAACATTACGTATAACATTTCTGTCATGTAGGGAGGGTTCCAAGGTCATACACTCTATTCATGGCAGCCTCATCACCTGCCCACAGGATATGTTTTTCCAGGCAATACAATACACAATATCCAGTTAGCTGGTTCACAAATGATGATGCCAGCAACACACACTTTGCCTTGCTCCACATGATATAATGCCCTCATATGAATGTGTCCACTGGTTCCCTCACTAGTTTTCTCCTCTCTTTATATGCTGCAGAAACTCTTCTGGAGTGGCAAATTACCTTTAAAATAAGCTGCATGGCATAAAATAGTATTATAAATACACCAGGTTTTCAAAGCCAGCAGAAAACATTTGGCCACCACTAGTATTTTTGTTTGTTTGTTAGTATTTTATCCATGCGGCATTTTTTTTACAACTGCATGATGGCTTGTACTCTATACTCCAGTGAATGTCACAATTGATGAAATCTCACAATCTGTGTATATGTCCTTCAAGGTCCAGCATCTACTGTTCAAACCCTTACTTTGCCGAATGATTGGAAGCTACTTCTACAGTAAAACTTCTTCTTTTGGGTCATATCTGAGTGGTATGATGAGTCTTGTTATAACAAGAAAACTGAAGAGTGATTAGGTCAGTGAAGGTTTGCCTTAAATGAAACACTATGGAGTAAGCAATATCTTCATTGTGAAGGATGATCAGACACAGAATTTAATTCACATCTTCAACAGTGGTAGGAGAAGGAAATTGCTTTTAGTTTTCTATTAAGCCTTGAGTGAAGAAATTCAATCTAGGTACCTCTGATCATTGTATGATGTCACATATAACTGCTTGGTTGTCTTTGTATGGTTGCACAAGTATCTGTCATTTTAAAGAAGGTGGGGAATGAAACCTGGTAGGAGTCTGAGAGTGTGATTCATAATACAAACTTAAGGCTTATTTTAGGAGGCAATCTATTTTTGTATTCTCAAAAAAAAACCACCTAAATATGGTACATTGATATCAAGATCACACTGAAACATCCAACTGAAGAATGGAGTAATAATATTATGAGGAGTCAGGAACTATCAGAGTGATCCTGTTAGAGCTTCATCAGAGGCCAGGACCATGTTCTAGATGCCAGGAATGAACTCCTTAAGGTATGAAATTGGTTGTATTAATGCATTGAACAACCTTATTACCTGACATATTGAGCCCCCGGTGGCGCAGTGGGTTAAACCCCTGTGCCGGCAGGACTAAAGACCGACAGGTCGCAGGTTCGAATCCGGGGAGAGGTGGATGAGCTCCCTCTATCAGCTCCAGCTCCTCATGTGGGGACATGAGAGAAGCCTCCCACAAGGATAATAAAACATCAAATCATCCGGGTGTCCTCTGGGCAATGTCCTTGCAGACGGCCAATTCTCTCACACCAGAAGCGACTTGCAGTTTCTCAGGTCACTCCTGACATGACAAAAAAAATTGACATATTTGAATATAATTTCTGGATTGATCCACCTAGAATGTACATGCTCCTCAGAAATCTGTATCTGTTTTAGTTAACCTAATAAACTTGTGAATGACTGAGGCCAGGAACTATTTCTGCATTGAGAGAGGCATCAAGTTGTAACCATTTGGAACCCTATGCTCCACCCTTTAAGTAGTAACAGTTTGATTCAAGGGTAGTTTGTGGTTGCAGAGATACAGTGAATTCAAATGGTGTCCATCTTTTTTTAAACACTTTGTATTTTGGAGAGCACAGAAGCCCTCATCCCTGCAAGATTCCTTCTGTATTAGCTTTTAGTGAATGGAGCAAGTAGGTGAAAGATATTTCTTATGTGAAAGAATTGTTTTGTTCTTCGGGAAGACAAAAGAGATGATATGGAGAATGTTTTTTAATGCCAGAGATAGTATTTCTGATCTGCTGGGAAGCATGAGTTAGAGGTCCTGTTAAATGTATGCTCTGTTTGTGGGCTCCCCATGGGTAACTGATTGGCTGCTGTGGGAACATAAAGTTGGACTGAATAGTTCTGCGGTCTGACCCAACTGAGCTATTTTCATGTATTTATGTACACATTGATTAGTACAAGTACGAGAATTTTGTATAACTGGCATCTAATATATATTGCACAGTGATTATTTATTTATTTATTTATTTATTTACAGCTTTTATATTCCGCCCTTCTCACACCGCAGGGGACTCAGGGCGGATTACAGTATACACATATATGGCAAACATTCAATGCCAATTTTGACATACACAGAGGCTATTTAACTTTTTCTGGCCGTCAGGGGAGCTGTCGCTTTCATTGTCCATCTGCGACGCTGATGAAGCACTTCCGCATTCCCCGCACGCTTCCCTGCTGGAATGCTTTGCTGGAGTCTTCTTTATGGCCTCATAAATCAGTTAATTTAGCCTCCCCACACTTTAAGGTGGTACCTTATTTTCCTACTTAACAGATGCAACTGTCTTTCGGGTTGCAAAAGTCGACAACAGGCTACACACAATTGGTTGGAAACCCACTCCAACCCGGGCTGGCTTCAAACTCATGACCTTTTGGTCAGAGTGATCTTAATGCAGCTGACACTGAACCACCTGCGCCACAATCCCAGTGCACTAATAGCAAAATTGTAATATCTGTAGTAGAATCTGTATTTAAATACTGTTTATTCCATTCCAGAATGCAAGATCTTGGCCTTTAGCTATAAGTCAGTAAAAGTTACATGACTTTAAATAAAGATGGAGAAACTTTGTCCCAACAGATGTGTGAACCTACACCTGCCATATTCCCTTGTCACTCATTTTACTGACTGGAGCATCTGTGCATTAAAATTCGGAACAGGCCAAAGTGTCTCTACACCTGCTATAAATGATCAACAGTTCCAAACTAAGATAGGACGTCATCTCTATTGACATCACTCAAAGAAGTCAAACCCCTGTTTCCTTTTTCTTCATTTGTAGATGATAGCTCTGTTCGGGTATGGATGCCAGCTCTGCATCAGTCATTTCTAACTTCCTTCTGTTGGTGTAGATGATTTAATGAGAAACTGTAACTGCAGTTGCATTCTTTGCGTGTTCAGGATTTCTACTCAGAGGGAGTAGTGGGACAACATGTAGTCAAACATCCTGTCTTTCACCAAATTCCAAATCCCAGGGTAAAAGAATCTATGAAACCTGCCCCCCCCCCCCCAAAGTAACCTCTCCAAGTAAATATTTGTTGTAATATAGACTACTGCAACGCTCTCTACATGGGGTTGCCTCTGAAGATTGCCCGGAAGCTGCAATTAGTCCAACGAGTGGCAGCCAGAATACTAAAAGGAGCGGGGTACAGGGAGCATACTACTCCTCTGTTGCGCCAGCTCCACTGGCTGCCAATTAGCTTTCGAGCACAATTCAGAGTGCTGGTGTTGACCTATAAATCCCTAAACGACTCCGGCCCAGTTTACCTGTCCGAACGGATTCTCCCCTATGAACCATCAAGGTTATTAAGATCTTCTGGAGGGGCCCTGCTCTCGGTCCCTCCACCCTAGCAATCGCGTCTGATGGGGACGAGGGACAGGGCCTTCTCGGTGGTGGCCCCTCAGCTCTGGAACTTGCTCCCACTGGAGATTAGAACTGCTCCTTCTCTCCTGACTTTTAGAAAACTGGTGAAAACCTGGCTCTGTAATTTAGCAATTGATGAGTGAGTCAATAACTTTTGACCACACGGACGGATGGCAATGAATTGTAACTTCATTTTGACAATTTGGCATTATGTAATTATATGATTGTATTTTAATGTTTTAGTGAATTATGGGATGTGATGTTTTAAATTATTGTCTATGAATCTTTTGTTGTGAACCAGACTTAGTCCCTCTGCGGAGGTTGAGAAGACCGGTATATAAAAGTTCTAAATAAGTAAATAAATAAACAATAAATCTGATGCAAGAGTGAAGTACCTCCATTTTTAAAAGGACAAATTCCAAAAAATGCCCCTCCACTGTCAGAAGCATGGGGCAGTCTAAAGGTGAGCTAAACATCTCCAGTAGGCCTGGGTAACAACGGAAAAATTTGTTTCTAAAATCAATTCGTTTTTTGGGGGTTTTTGCGTTTTGTTATTTAAAATAATTACAAAATTTTCCTTTTAAAAAGTTCTATATTTATGAAATTTCGTAAATGGTAAAAAATTACAAAATTAACGAATCGATTTCCGAAACAATAACGAATCGATTCGTTAATGGCGGACGCGACCGCAAAATACGCTAAAAAACCTCCAAAAACTTCTGAAGCTTCCCTCTCCCTCTGTTGTTGAGTGTTGGTGTGATATTATATATTTTTTTCACTAATTAAACAAAAAACAAATAATAACGAAACGAATACAATATCGAAATACGAAGCATTTACAAAACGTTTTTGAAAATTCGTTTTTTTAATAATTGCTCCAGAATGGTTCGTTATCGTTTTGTAATTGAAAAAATTAACGAATTATTAACGAATTATGAATTAACGAAACGAAACCGCCCAGCCCTAATCTCCAGATATCATTTGAAGTGATTCCTCTTAGAACATTGATCTCAGCCTTCTAGAAGCCATGAAACTGCGGTTATATAAACAGAACTGTTGGCTGAGCATATAATTACAGGCCTTCCCCAAGTCTTTTGGTCCCTGTGATAATTGGATTTTGAAAAATTTGGCTTGCTGTGGAAACAAGGAATGGTAAAGTTTCAGCGGATGCACCTTTTCCCCATGATAACTCTTCCAGGAGTGAATTTCTCTTCCTAGTGGGAGATTGCTCTCACTTCCTATTGTCTCACCCCCGTTTTTAACTATGTTGTAAGTTGGATGTTTGTTAACTCGGGGACTGCCTGTAGTAAGAAACAACGATTGTTTACAGTAAGCACGTAGGAAGTAAAAAGAATGTTATTGCTATCTTTCCTTTAAACAAACCCACAAAGACAACAATGACAGTACTCAGTATATTTCAGAGTTTGTCAATGCTTTATGGCATGCTTGACATTCTCCTATAGTTCAGACAGTAATAAGAAAGAAAGCTTGCCACCAGAGGAAGAAAAGTACAATTTACAAATTGTTGAAGGCTTTTATGGCCGGAATCACTGGGTTGTTGTAGGGTTTTCTGGACTAAACTATATGACCATATTCTAGAGGCATTCTCTCCTGACGTTTCACCTGCATCTATGGCAAGCATCCTCAGAGGTAGTGAGGTATACACACACACACACACACATATAAATGCTCTGTGCATAATGAGTAGCTTAAAAACAAAAGAACCAATGAACGAAATCACACCAAATTTGGCAACAAAACATCTCACAACACAAGGAGTGACCATCACTCAAAAATTATGATTTTGTCATTTGGGAGTTGTAGTTGCTGGGATTTATAGTTCACCTACAATCAAAGAGCATTCTGAACTCCATCAACGATGGAATTGAACCAAACTTGGCACACAGAACTCCCATGACCAACAAAATATTGGAAGGATTTGGTGGGCATTGACCTTGAGTTTGGGAGTTGTAGTTCACCTACATCCAGAGAGCACTGTGGACTCAAACATGGATGGATCTGGACCAAACTTGGCATGAGTACTCATATGCCCAAATATGAACACAGATGGAGTTTGGGGGAAATAGACCTTGACATTTGGGAGTTGTAGTCACTGGGATTCACAGTTCACCTACAATCAAAGAGCATTCTGAAACCCACGAATGACAGAGTCAGGGAAAATTTCCCACACAGAACCCCCATGACCAACAGAAAAATTTTAAGGCCATCCAATCCAACTCCCTTCATCAGGGCAAGAAAACGTAATCGAAGTCCTCCTGACAAAGAGCCAACCAGCCATAGATAGATATAGATAGATATGATTCACACACAGAGAGCTATAGTATCATAGATTTGAAAGGGACCCTTAAAGAAGGACAATGATATGTTGCATGTTCCAGGGTAGGCAAACCAGACAATCTCTACATCAACACTGACAAAGAAACAGCAAGAAATACTGTTTACCCACAAGCATAAAGAAATTACATATATTAGAAACCAACACTTTCTCATTACTTTATTTTCCAGATCAACAGACTGGGCCACAGCAACGCGTGGCAGGGGACAGCTAGTGTGTGTGTGTGTATGTGTGTGTATACAACTGAATTGGTGTTCCCAGTCTTGCCTGCTTTCTTTCTCCTGTGATATAGCACTGATTTAGAAAGGGGAGATGAATCTGGGGTGATAAAAGATTTCACGGCAATTTGGAATTTTAAAGAGCTGGAAGCATTTATTAATCCAATACACACATCAAACAGAAATTATTCCACTGTAATTTCCATTGAGAATATAGCTTTACATCGGATCTTCTGTTTTAGAGATGAATGCTTGTAAAGTTTTTAAATCTTTTTTTTTAAATGCAATTTTAAAAAGTGACAGAAAACCCCCCTAAGGAACAGGTTTTGGCTTAATACACTAAATAAGAAGGTTTCTTGGCTGAAAGTTCCTTGGCCAAATAATGCAGGATCAAAAGAGAAGGTCCTGGTTTCTAATTGTGGGGTCGTTGGGACAGAGATTGAAGGATTGCCTTGTGTGACAGATTCTGGAGTAGGGATATGATGGCATGTCATATAGAATCTAAGCTGTATAGGGGGTTTATAGTAGACTTGTGCCTGGATCGGTTTGACCGAAAGTGATTTGTAATATTCAGCAGTCCATTTTGTGTAATCTCCCAAAAACAGAATGGGGAGGGGGGTACCAAAAAGCTGGGCAAAACAGATCAAGAGAGCCAGATTTATCAGCTACTTGAGAGGATGGAATTAAGTCTGCAATATACCTGAGGCAAGAGTCTGCCGCAGGGCTCCTAGAGAAGTTCCTGCAGCATCTTTTCTCCCTCCCCGGCAGTGAAGTCACCTTTTCTTTTGGAAAAGTTCCCTAGGCTCCCCCTCCTCCTCCAAAGAGGGCCCTGCTGGGAACAAGCTTTCCCAGCAGCACTTACATGGGGTGGGCATTGAAAAGTCTCTGAGCATGATGAGAGTTGAGTCTTCTCAGAGCATGATGAGAGTTGATGTTTTTTCTCTCTCTGTTTCTCAGCCAATAAAAGGCCTGTTGTGTCGATGCTCTGATTGGCTGAGAATGGACACAAATAATGTTTTATTTATATAGATCACCATAACACTTTTTAAAATAAGACAAACTACAAGAGAGGGTTCTGGGAAGTGTAGTCGCCAGTTGTGTCCATTCTTGTTGGCCTGTTAGGTGTGTTGTGTTCAAATTTGGTATCAATTCATCCAGTGGTTTTTGAGTTACATTAATCCCACAAACTCAAATTAACATAACTTAAAAACCACTGGATGAATTGACACCAAATTTGAACACAACACACCTAACAGGCCAACAAGTGACCATCACCCATAAAACACTGAAAAACACCAAGGATGGGACTTAAAAAGCCAAAAAGGTAAAAAGATGCTACAGCAAAAATGACTCCCCTAGCAAACAACACACACAATAGCACATCCATACTCTCTTCCAGACTACAGCTCCCAGCAACCCCTAAACCAGGCCCTTTAGGAGAGGAGGATGATCCAAATGCATTCCTTCCAAGCTGCAAACTTTCTTCTCCTTAGATTTCTTTGAGGGCATCCCAGTCCCTGCATATTTCCAATTTCCTATTCCTGGACTGCAACTCCCAGCAATCCTCCAGATCAAGAGATAGGTAGGTAGATTGATCGATCAGGTAGAGAAGAAAGAAAGAAGAGAAAATGGAAGGGAAAGAAAAGGTGGGGAAAAGAAGGGAAGAAAAAGAGAAGGAAGGAAGGAGAGGTAGAAAGAAAAAAGGGAAGGAAAGAGAGAAAGAAGAGAAAGAGGGAGGGAAGGTTGGCCACAGCAACGTGTGGCGGGTACAACTAGTTTAAAATAATTATTTAAAAAATCAGTAGTTTGCTGAATTCTTCTGAAACTATTGACCAGGAGAACCATGACAAATCATTTAAAGCTTTGGGATCTATAGAACATCATATGGAACCTGTATAAGGTCAAAGTATCTCACCAACTCAGTTATAAGTTGCACTCAACACCTGGGGCAGTGAAGCTAATTGGGTGGAATTAATTATTGAGCTAACTCCAATTTACTGTCAGATTGTGATTTATTTTAAGAATCCTATTGTTGTTCTCCATATCAGTAAATCCATTGAAAAAATGGAATTCAGAACAAAACTAATTGAATCCTTCTTAGTGCTAGTTACTTTGGGTGTGGGTACCATTCATCCACATAACAATTTGATGGACGTTCTCAGCTGTTAAGAGTTACACGTGCCTTCTCAGCAATGTGTTTCATCTATCTATGTTTTACTATATTGCCAAAAGTCTATAATTTCATTTCACAAACTATAGAATTTGGAAACATTACTTTATTGGACTAGAGAATCCATTATGGCCACTAGTGTGCTGGCTAGAAGATTCTGGTAGTTGTGATGCAACAAAATAACTTTTTAAGACCCGAAAAACTCAAGTGCCTTTGGGTTGTTGTAGGTTTTTCCGGGCTATATGGCTATGTTCTAGAGGCATTTTCTCCTCAAGTGCCTTTGTTTTTTATGAAATGTTGTTTGGACATTTCTAATTAATACTAACTTATTCAGGTTATATTAAAGTTAACGTTCTTTCACAGGATGCAGCAGACCAGCCAACAAGTCGTATTGGTTGGTCTGTATGTATGTAATTTAAGAAGCAGTAAAAGTGACAAGGTTAGAGCAGTTGAACAGATCTGAACACTGCTATTTCAAATAATGGCTAAAATAATGGCAGTTCTGAAGTACTTTGGCAGATGGTTTGACAATACTTAGCTGACACTATATTATGTTTCGTTGACACAGTGCAGTATGTTTGCTGGAAAAAAAAATAACACCGAAGTTTGTAACAAAGGCCATGTTTAATCATACAACTGCCACATGCCTTTTGGTCACATTCTTATAACAAATCTGTTCTGTCAGAAATTCCATCAAATTAAAAATAGCATTTCCCCCATTTCCGTTTATAATGACCAAGTAGTGTCATTTTGTATTGGAATTAATACATAATAAAATCAATCCGGCTAAGGTAAAAGTATCTGGAATAGGAGGAATAATCACATTTTGTTCTCATCTTCATCAGAAAGATTGTCTAGCTTTGTGTCCTTTGTGTTTTATTTTTGGACAATCCCAACATTTTTGTGCAAAAACAAATTGTATACACAAATGCTCAAAATTCATGTAATCCCACCCAGAAAGGAAAAACACTTGACTATTTCTTCTTCTCAAATATGAGAAAGAAATGATCAAATAGTTGCTATTTATTAATACTATATTTATAGCCACTCTGAAAAAATATTTTAATTTCAAGTAGGAATCGAAAAATCCACCCAGCCATTTGTTTTTGTTTTAAATTTCTCCTTTTTTAAAGTGTAATGTTCTGTTTGTTATAAATCTTGAAAAATTTCTGCTTTGAGTTTGACTTATCTCAAATTTTGAGATTTTGGAATGGTAAAAACACACAATTGGCATTGATAGTTTCATGTGTTTTATTCTACATTTCTTCCAGCACATGCATGTCTGTATTCAATTTTGGCCAATTATTCTTTTTGCTATTTTTGCTGTAGTCAGAAACATGTACTTCCAAACATACGAGAGGTATTTTTTAAGTAATGTCCGTTTTGTTGTAGACACTAGTAGTTCGCGCTCATACCGCAACGAGCACATGCGTCGTGTACCAGCATGCCTCGGGAACAATTGTGCTCAGTTTCCACTCTGTAGCTAACCTGTACGGTTTTGTTCTGTGCTTTAAAAATGTTTAAGACTATCAACTCACCCTCCGCATGTGAGGTTCACTCAGTGATACGGTTTTTGTCAGCAAGGAACCTGCCTGCTGCAGAAATTCATCGACAGATTTGTGAAGTGTACAGTGATACAGTTATGAGTGAAAGCAAAGTGCGTAAGTGAGTACGACAATTCAAAGATGGCCGTGACAACGTCCATGATGAGGACCGCTCCGGTCGCCCTTCTTTGATTACAGTGAACTCTTGGTTATCGGAGCAAGCAACAAGTTTTTATGAAGAGGGTATTTTAAAATTGGTTCAGAGGTATAAGTGTTTGAACAAACTTGGCAACTATGTCGAAAAATAGAGTGAAGTATGTACTTTCCGAAAATAAATTTACTTTTTTGAAATAAACTTTTGTTGTGTACTTATGTTCAAACGGACCTTACTAAAAATACCCCTTGTATCTAAGTTCTTGGTTTGTAGATTGGTTCAAAAGTGCAATGCTGGATAAATTCTTATTAAAAATCAAGTTAAAACTATTTTCTTTTCTCTCTCCTGATTCAATAACTCCATGGTTGAACTAGATCTGTTCTTCGTGGTTCAGAAACATTTTTTTTTTGCCAAATTCCAGGGGTTTCTGGCCTAATATTTCACATCAATCAAACATTACCCCAGGTTTCCTTGTTCTATTACCTCCATCTATCATTAACTCTGCCTATCAGCTGCACTTCCCTAAAGCCATAACACAACTAATATTTCATTTTGTTGTCTTGGATAACTGGAGCTTCCTTCAGAGTTGCCTTCCATCAAATTATGTCTTGAATTATGATAAACCTGTATGAAGGGGATATCTCTTAATGATGTCTTGAAATGAACAGAGATACAAGAATATATTCTCTGCAAAGCACATGGGTCATGATTCTAATGGGTCTGACATAGATCAGGTTATGCAATATAGTATTCAGGGTGGCCTGTGGAACTGAAACTATCATTGTATATTCTGTGGATGAGATACCAGTAGCAATTTCAATCACAAGGCACACTGTTTGTGCTTTACAGGATTTAGAAGCATCAACCATAATATTGGAAGAGGCCACAAGGGCCATTCAGTTCAACCCTTGCCATGCATTTGTTAATTCCCCTTTGGTTGGAGGCAGTCATGGCTTTCAAACTAGTCAGCTTTCCTTATTCTTGGGAAATAGAAATTATATCTTTTCCTGCACCCTGGTGGAAAATCATAAGGGAGCTGTGGACTTGTAATGCTAATTAATACATGTATTTACTGCATGCTTGAAGAAATTTGCAAGCTATCATTTTTGTCTCTTTCTTAGATGTGTGCAAATACATCTATACAAATCTGAAAAGTTTCTGATCAGTAAAACATGGTCAAACTTGTAACACATGTTGACTCCCAAAAAAATACTGAAATTGAAATCAACAACAGGTAGTCAATATGTTCTCCAGTGACAATTGACCTAAAGGCATATTGTTGAGATTAACTTCACAATTCAGCAGCAGATCAGTTGCACAACTTCAGCGCTTTCCAGTAGCTTCTTCCTGCACAGTATTTTCAGTCAACCGCTCCCACAGCCTGCAGTCACTCTGGAACCTTTTACAGACACTTGAGCACATGCCCGGCCATTGTCAGTTTTACCATTGTCTTTCCCCCAGTCTAGATGATGTTACAAACTTACCACAGCATGCAGTTATATCTTGTTTTAGCAGACAGGTTCTTTTAATCAATTACATAGAGCCTTCGACAAACAACATCACAGCACAAGGAGAAATATACACTGTACATGACTTCCTTATATACAATTCTATACAATTACACATAGCAATCTCTGATTGGTTCCCAACTCATTAACTTAACTCAGACCCAGGATTACATCATTCACAATCACCTGGACTAGGCCAGAACACATTCCCCAAATGAAGTTCTATATACAGTTAATGCATGACTCAGCATTTCCAATAGAAGCCCATTAGCAGTGCATGACTCAACTATATTACATTACAATACATTGTAAAACCTGACACATATCTTTGCTGATTTGTTAGTAGCCACTAAAACTAAAAGGTTTATCAGCGTGGATGGCAGTAGAGCTATGCTAGGCTCTTTAGCCAAAGCACAAGCCAAGAAAAAGGAGGAACGTTTGTTGCATTTCTGTTTATTGTTGTTATTTGCCATCAGGTTGATTTTAACTTATGGTGACCATGTGAGTGAAAGTCATCAATTTCCTTGATCAGATCTTGCAAACTCAAGGGCATTTCTTCCTTAATCAAAATAATTCATATGTAATATGGTTTCCCTCTTGTCCTACTGCCTCCCCTTTTATCATATTTTCCAATTAGTCATGTGATCTTATGATATGTCTAAAATACAAGAACTTCGGTTGAGTCGTCTGAATTTCTAATGAGATTGCTCCAATAGGAAAAAGTCCACCGTGCCTTAGAAATCCATACACCGTCAAGGTACACAGTATATTTTCGCAAGTAAAGAAAACACACAGAAACTGTATTGACACAAAACTAAAATGCATTTTTTTAAAAAAAATACAAACACTTTAGTCATCTGAGTAAATGTATTTTAAAAGAATGTCTATATTAGAATAACGTGTACCAAAAGTTTGTGCAGAATTTTTTAAAAGTCATGCAATCCGATAAAGAACTTGTAAAGGAGAAAAAGCCCATTGAGATGTTGCAGGAAAAACCCCCCAATAATTATACTATTGAAGGTTTTCTACATGCAGTTTGAATCTTTATTTGATATACAATATGAACCCTATCAAAATGAATTTCCAGCCAAGGATGAAAACAATGAAATAATTAATATACAGCTGAGTATTGGAATACAATTGCATTCATTTTTCTCTAGCTTAGTTTAGATCAAGGCCTCTAGCTTAGTTTAGATCAAGGCCTATAGGCTGAATCTGGCCTGCCGTGTCATTTTATGTGGCATTCCAGATACTAGACTACAACTCCTGTATTCCTCATCATTAAACATCATGACTAGAGCTGATGGGAATTATGATGCAGTTACATCTGCAAGGGCGCAATTTGTTCTATTTAGTCAAGATAGTGGGATTTGAATTAAAATACCAGGCTTGTGGATATGATATCTAAAGAGCTACTAGCCCTAAACGGTTCTGGCCCAACTTACCTGTCCAAACGCATCTCCTCCTATTTACTTACTAGGACGTTAAGATCATCTGGGGAGGCCCTGCTCTCGGTCCCGCCTGCGTCACAAGTACGGCTGGCGGGGATGAGAGACAGGGCCTTCTCAGTGGTGGCCCCTCAGCTGTGCAATGCCCTTCCTACAGATATTAGATTGGCCCCCTCCTTGTTAGCATTTCGGAGGAAAGTGAAAACCTGGTTGTTTGAGCAGGCAGTTGAATAGGCAGTGTAATGAATATAGAAATATGGAACAATTGGATGATGAAACTGGATCTGATTCTTATTATGAGATGCTAACGAGATGTTTATTGATGTATAATTGATTGTTTAACATGCTACTGTTTTAATTGTTTTTAACTGTTTTAGGTTGTTCTGAGCATTGAATTTTGCTATTGCTAACCGCTTTGAGTCGCCTGAGGGCTGAGAAAAGCTGTATACAAATATAGTAAATAAATAAATAAATAAATAAATAAATGGTGCTATTGCATTGCAATTCCTATTATCCCCAGTCTGTATGACAGGTAATCAAAAGTGATGGGAGCAGTCATTAAATAATATCTGAGGACCCAAACTGGATGAAAACTAAAGACCACCATCCACTATTTATTTGTTTATTTATTTATTTATTTATTTGGGGTTCTTCTACCCCGCCCTTCTCAACCCCCTAGGGGGGACTCAGGGTGGCTTACAAAAGGCACAATTCAATGCCCAACAATTCACAAAATACAATATACAAAATTACTAGGGCTGGGCAACCACAGAAAAATTTGTTTCTAAACTCGATTTGTTTTTTGGGGGTTTTTGCGTTTCGATATTTAAAAGAATTCTGAAATTTTTCTTTAAAAAAGTTTGATATTTACGAAATTTCATAAAATTATGAAACGAATACGAAACGAATATGAAATGAATACAAATCGATTCGTTAATGGCGGACGCGACCACGCAATACGCTAAAAAACCTCCATATGGGACAGGGGGAACTTCTGAAGCTTCCCCCTCCCTCTGTTGTTGACTGTTGGTGTGATATTTATATATTTTTTTTCACTGATTAAGCAAACAACAGCTATAAAACTTGCCCCAGACATGCGGAAATAATAACGAAACGATTTCGAAATGATTTTGAAATGAATACGAAACGCATACGAAGCAATTACGAAACGAATTGAAAAATTCGTTTCGTTTTTTAGATGCTCCTGAATGGTTCGTTATCACTTCGTAACAAAAAAAACACGAATTTTTAACGAATTACGAAATTACGAAACGAAACCGCCCAGCCCTAAAAATTACAATATAACGTCAACAATTATAACTAATTAAAACAATCAAAACAGCAGCAATAAAATCATCTTGTGGTCAATGTTCGCCAATTCATAAATCCGTAATCTTTCTAGCATCGTCGTTGTCCTTTCCTACTCGGGTCGTCATTGTCTTTTGTCTATCTGCCAGCTTACCCGAAGGTCTGGTCCCACATCCAGGTTTTTAACTTCCTTCTGAAAGAGAGGAGGGATGTTGATGACCTAATCTCCCCGGGGAGTGCATTCCACAGGTGAGGGGCCACCACCGAGAAGGCCCTGTCCCTCGTCCCCACTAGTCTCACTTGTGATAAAGGTGGGGCCGAGAGCAGGGCCTCCCCAGAAGATCTTAAACTTCGAGGTGGGACGTAGAAGGAGATACGTTCAAACATAAAAATATATATAGTTGGCCCTCTTATCCAAGGATTCTCTGTCCATGGATTCAATGGCTCTTTGAAGGTAGCCAAAAGGCTGACGTGGCCTTCAATTAAAATGTTTGACACCCCTGGTTTAAATGAACAAACTCATTTATTTCTTCATGTTGAAATCCATTGCCAGGAGAATCCATTTACACATATTGACAGCATCTTACATGATGATATTTCTTTGCTTCTTTTGGATCCCACATACATGTTGCACATACAGGTTGTTGTTTTCTATTAAGGACCTTAAAAACTGTTTTTGTATACCTACGTATCCAGATTACTAATCTTTTCTCACCAAGCCAATTTGTGAAATTCTTTCTTTATTATAGGCTTTGATGCTGACCCTGAGATTGATTCGCATTTGAAAAGAATGTAAATTAATTTTTTAAAGGCCAGTGCTTTGTGAATCAAAGCATGATCTAGCTGCATGTTATACTTTAATGTCGAAGGCATTCAGTTGCTTTCCAGTTTCTATGTTCTTAAAAACACAAGAATTTTTTTTCTAATAGGAAAATCTAGACAGCAACTTCCCTCATACCTACATTAATATTCCAGGTGCAACCACTGCTTTGAAGCCAGATTTCATGCTTATTTTATTATACTTACTTTATTTTTTTATCTTTTTGATATTGCTAGAGTATAGCTAGAATGTTGCATGAACTCTGCTATAGATACTTTGAGAAACTTGTGAAGAAAACAATTTAATGTGTTGTCAAAGGCTTTCATGGCTGGAATCACTGGGTTGCTGTGAATTTTCCAGCAACCCTGTATGGCCATGTTCCAAAAGCGTGCTCTCCTGACATTTCGTCCACATCTATGGCAGGTATCCTCAGAGATTGTGAGGTCTATTGGAAACTGAGCAAGTTAGGTTTATCTCTGAAATGCCCAAGGTGGGAGAAAGAACTGAGGATGCTTGCCATAGATGCAGGCGAAACATCAGGAGAGAATGCCTCTAGACCATGGCCATATAGCCTGAAAAAACCTAAAACAACCCAGTGATTCCGGCCATGAAAGCCTTCGACAATACATAGAACTCTTGTCTGCTTGAGCCAGACAATTTGAAATGCAATCTTAATCCAATTTCAATAGGTAGGACTCAATGATACTTCATTGGAATGCCGGACTCAATGATACTTCATTTTGGAAGAGGTATACATGGGATCATCACCACCTCCCTCATCATTTTTATTATATAGTCAGAGATTTCTTAGAAATATGCAGAGGAACATATTGCTATTTAGAACAGGTGGAACTAAAAGGGAATTTGTAGCACAAGAGTAAAGCTTTAATTCAAGACACAGCTCTAAATTGAGTTTGAGTTTTATCATTTGAGTTTTCTCAGAAGTTATTGTAGAGGACCAAGCTGTTGGTTCATCTATCCATCCATCCATCCATCCATCCATCCATCCATCCATCCATCCATCCATCTATCCATCATCTATCTGTCTGTCTGTCTGTCTGTCTGTCTGTCTGTCTGTCTGTCTGTCTGTCTGTCTATCTATCTATCTATCTATCTATCTATCTATCTATCTATCTATCTATCTATCTATCTATCTCACAGGTGGTGCAGTCCCTATATCATTTCAGCCAGAGGGATTTGGGATGAGGAAGAATGGAAGGAGGCCATTCTCAGCCCTACTGTCTGAGATCCTTAAGTGATGCAAATCATGGGTTTTACATCATGCCAGTGGGCCAGGGATGGGAGGAGGGAATGACAGAGTAGTAGTGAAGCAACAGATAAGCCATTTACAGTTTTATCCTGGTTCGGAAAAGATTATGATCCTTCAGATGTTGCTGGATTATAACTCCTAGCATCCTTCACCATTGGTTGTATATGCTTGAGCAGGTAGAAATACTGGAGAGTCAAAGTTCGTACCTATTCTTGTTTTAAAGTACAAATAATTGCTGTGATGATGTTACATGTAGTTCTTCTATAATCTTTGATTAATGGACATTTAAATATATAAGACTTCTTGTTAGAAAACTTGAAGCCTCCAGAAGACTGTAATAGGAGACTGAATCTGCCTTGCATAAAATCAGTCACTGGGAGAGGTCATCCAGGGTTTTGGAGTCCGGTGCTATCTCTACACAGATGACACCCAACTCCACTACTCATTTCCACCAGACTCCAAGGAAGCCCCTTGGATACTGGACCAGGGCCTGGCCGCTGTGACAATCTGGATGAGGAAAAACAAGCTGAGGCTCAATCCTGGCAAGACAGAGGTCCTCCAGATCAGTCGTTCGTCTGACTGGGGTATTGGGTGGCAACGTGTACTGGATGGGGTTGCACTCCCCCTGAAGTCACAGGTCCGTATTTTGGGGGTCCTCCTGGATTCAACACTAATGCTAGATGCGCAGGTGTCGGCGGTGGTTGGCAGAATCTTCGTACAATTAAAGCTCATGCGCCAACTACAACCATATCTTGTGAAGTCTGACTTGACCATGGTGGTCCATGCCTTAGTTACCTCTAGACTGGATTACTGTAATGTACTCTACATGGGACTACCCTTGAAGATGGCCTGGAAAGTACAACTCATACAACATGCAGCAGCCAGATTAATAACCAGGGCGAATTACAGGGAAAGGTCAACTCCCCTGTTTAAGGAGCTTCACTGGCTGCCATTTGTTTTCTGGTCCCAATTCAAGGTGCAGGTTATCACCTACAAAGCCCTAAATGGTTTGGGACCCGTCTACCTTTGTGGCCGGATCTCTCTCCATGAACCAGCCCGAGCTCTTAGATCCTTGGGGGAGGCTCTCCTTTCGCCCTTGCCATTATCACAGGCTCATCTTGTAAGCACAAGGGAGAGAGCCTTCTCCTCTGTGGCCCCCTGACTCTAGAACTCATTGCCTGGTGAGACTAGGAAAGCCCCCACCTTAGAAACTTTCAAGAGGGATCTCAAAATCTGGCTTTTCCGATGCACTTTTGAAGAGTAGCCATACTATCATACACAGTTGCTCCCCCTCAATTGCTTTTTTTTTTGTCCCCAGAGTATATTTCCCCCACCTGTATGAAGGTCTATTTTTATGACCCCGTTCCTTTATGAGTTTCTCCCTCACAAACAATCTGCTCCATCCCTGTCTCATCCTGATTTTAGTATTTTTAGTATTTTAGTTTTTTATCTTGCACATGCGGCCCGCTCATTGTTATTTTATTGTGTATGATTTTGCTTTATTGTGTTTTTTTATACTCATATGTTTTATGTATTTTACTGTGTTGTTATTGTGGTTTTATTTTATTGCAATATGCTGTTGGGCTTGGCCTCATG
Source organism: Anolis sagrei ordinatus (assembly GCF_025583915.1). NCBI lineage: Eukaryota > Metazoa > Chordata > Lepidosauria > Squamata > Anolidae > Anolis > Anolis sagrei. The sequence continues at coordinate 63,731,977 of NW_026847660.1, read as the reverse complement.
TAAGCCGCCCCGAGTCCCCATTGGGGAGATGGTGGCGGGGTATTAAATAGTTTAAAAGATTATTATTATTATTATTATTATTATTATTATTATTATTATTATTTACATTGTTGGTTGCCTTTTATGGCAACATTGGAAGCTGAGTCAGTATTTTTTTTTCTTTCTGTGAAGCATCCCAACTGTATTTAAAATTTCAGAAAAAGAGCTTCAGATAAAGAAAATAGAGGAATTATTTAAAATACCACTCCAAGTAAATATGGATTTTATGTTAATGGGAATATTAGGTAACAATAAGACCAATGTAAACAAACAAACAAACAAGATTTATTTAAAGTGATGATCTTAGCAGGAAAGGCGGTAACAGCATGGGGTTGGAAAGATGGGAAAATGGAATATAGAACATTGAACAATTACTACAATCAGATAATATAGTAAGTTTAATTTGAGAAGATAAGCAGGAGGATAAAATGGAAAAAACTAAAGAGAAGTGGTTTATATATATGGAATTAATAAAAAGTGGTGAAGTCAATGTAAATATTGTACAGAGATTAGAAAAATTGTGTTCATGGATGAAGTTAAAGATATAATAGAAAATGTGGTGTGGGTACGAGGTAGGGGGAGGTAGGGAGGAAAAGAAAAAGGTGAACAGAATTAAAATATTTAGATAAATGAGTAGATAATACAGAAAGAGTGAGAAATAGGGAAAAAAAGGAAAAAGTTGCATTAGATAAAATGTGTGCCTGGAATAATTGTGCATTATCTACTCATATAATGGTCTATAATGTACCTAATAAAATGTAGTTTTAAAGAAATTGAGTTATATTCAATAATATCTTGAGTACACCCTTTGAAATAAATGACACATAATAGTTAAAACTAAGTCTGGACCTAATTTCGAAAGAAGGAAATACTGTATCCTTCTCTCCCTCCCTCTGCCTTCAAGTCACATGTTGACTTGTGACAGGTTTAAGAATTTCATAGGATTTCCTTAGACAAGATGTATTCCTAGATGTATTGTCGAAGGCTTTAATGGCCAGAATCACTGGGTTGTTGTAGGTTTTTCCGGGTGTAGGTTTTTCACTACCTCTGAGGATGCTTGCCATAGATGCAGGCGAAACGTCAGGAGAAAATGCCTCTAGAACATGGCCACATAGCCCGGAAAAACCTACAACAACCCAGTATTCCTAGATGGTTTGTCATTGACTTCCTCTGAAATATAAAGCTGCCTTAACTGAAAATGAGGTTCCTAGTTTTTGCAAATTTATTCTGATCCCTTAACATCCTCCCACTCTCCAAGGGAGGGGTAGTGGCATATATTTACTTATTTATATCCCATCTGTCTCCCCATGCTGGGATACCAACATGATAAATTACAACTATTTAAAAATAAATTAAATTAATTAAATCATTAAACCACCAATTAAAATAATTTTAAGCCATCACAATACGAATGGATAAGCAGTAAAATGTTTAAAAGTCCAGCACATTGATAAAACTTTTGATTATAACAGCCTGCCAGTTGTTGAATGTCTACATGAACAGAAGGTCCTTTGCATTCTTGTTGAAGGACAAGATGAAGAGGACGGGCTAGGGAATTTACATTTTATGGAAGCAGCTGCTCAACCCCAAATTCATCTGCAATAAATATACCTCTGAATGTGATAGGACCAGGAAAAGAGTAGGCTTGTATGGAAGGATACAGTCTATGAATGTGGTATATGGCATAATAATAATAATAATAATAATAATAATAATAATACTTTATTTGTACCCCACTACCATCTCCAAGGGACTCAGTGCGGCTTACATGAGGCCAAGCCCAAACACAACAATACAGGCAATAATCACAACAATACAAGCAATTAAAATAAAACATAGATGATAAACATATAACATCATCAATAAGACAACATACAATTAAAAACTATGGGAAGGCCAAATGTAAAAATTAAAATTGGAAATAGTGCTGAGGTGTTTGTGGAAGACATACGAGCAGACCTAAAAATATAAAGTGCTTTGGAGGGACAAAATGCTATGGGATCATTATTCTGGGAAGGCACACTGGAACAACCACGTCTTCAAGCTCCTCCTAAAGACTGCCAGGGTTGGGGCAAGCCTGATGTCCTTAGGGAGTGACTTCCAGAGTCGAGGGGCCACCACCGAAAAGGCCCTCTCTCTTGTCCCCACCAATGCTGGTGGGATTGAGAGCAGGGCCTCTCCAGCTGAACAAAGAGATCGTGTGGGTTCGTACACAGAGATGCGGTCACGCAGGTAGGCGGGTCCCAAACCGTTCAGGGTTTTGAAGGTAAGAACCTGCACCTTGAATTGGGACCAGAAAATGAATGGCAGCCAGTGGAGCTCCTTGAACAGGAGGGTTGACCGCGCCCTGTAAAGAGCTCCAGTTAACAACCTGGCTGCCGCCCGTTGGATCATCTGAAATTTCCGGGCCGTTTTCAAGGGCAGCCCCACGTAGAGTGCATTGCAGTAATCCAGTCTAGAGGTGACCAAGGCGTGGACCACCCTGGCCAGATCCGCCAGGAGCATCTGGAAAGGATATGGGCTATAGAATGAAGGATTATAGTAAATTTTACAATGGTAAAAATATGCTTGTGAGAGTGTAAATGCTTTCAAATAAGGGAAGTCTCCTGTTGCTATCCCTTAATAGGAGGAAAGGAGTAAGAGGGAGGTAGTTGGTCTCTGCTCAGTCAATTGAGGGGTTGGAGGTGAGAGTGTGGTCTCAAATGGAGTGGGAATTTTTTTAGGAATGGGAAATTTGCTTTTCGAACATTCATGTTGGGGACCAACATTCAAGGATTGATTCTCTGAACTCTTGTTTGATTAAACAATCTTTCATTTTTCCCCTAGTGGCAGTGTATAGCATTGAATTCTGCAACAGTTTGCTTTGGTTGAAACAAGGAATTCCTTTCTTTCTTCAGTTCTAAGACATACTCCCCCTGCCCACCCATATAAACATTTCTAGTGTGCCTCAGAATTGTGGGTGCTTTATTTTTATATATAAGACTTTTTTCTTTCTTTCTGTGGTACTGAAATTAGTGTGTGTCTTACACTTGATGGCATCTTAGAATTAAAGTAATACAGTAATTGCTGGTTGAATGGTTACTTGAATTGCTTAGTCCTATCTTTTTGTCTAGGAGTAATGTTGCACAGTAAGTACTTTCCTAACCTCCAACTTTTCCTATATAAGACAAGGGCTCTTTTACACTTTCTTAGTTGTAGTGCTACTTTTCCACTTGCAGTTTAGGATATTATCAATACTCAGACAGCTTTACAATACTTTACAAAAGTAGATGATGATGATGATGATGATGATGATGATGTATTAATTATTTGTCTCCCCTCAGTGCTTGAGGTGAGGCACAACACAGTTAAAGCCCAGTATCATAACTGTGCCTTAAATTTTGAAAGTTCATTTAGCCAATGGAACTCTTCTTGCAGGGCATTTCAAAACCTGTTTATGAACAGCCCAAATTTTATTTTCTCCTAATAATGTGGACACACATAGCCTTGTGAGGTATGTAGTTGTGTGACTGCACTATATATGGGTGGAGGGGATAGAATAGCAACTGTCACAAAAAATGGGCACAATTTTACCCACTCCACTGCCACGTCCTGAAATGCACTATTTCCCGGCATTTTACTCCCCCACTATTTCTGTCAGGGAAAGAAAAGGCCATAAAAAGGTAAGCTGTAATTGCCTCCTACAGCAATGGTGAAATAACTTTTTTTAAAAGAAGATGATCCAAGAAAATGACATTGGTGCAAAGAGTAAAGAACCTTCTATAGTAGCAATTTTTTTTATGTAACTTCAAAAATTAGAGTCTCCATACAGTTTTTTTCTGGTGGCATTTGAGCTTAGAGTTACATGATGTGGAAGAAATAATATTCTCAGTCAAATTTCTCTAGAGGGCATTGATGAGTCACTGTTTACTATGTGAATTGACGCCACTCAGAAGCATTGTTTAATGTGGAAATAGTTTTTACCTGTTTATAAACATCACTGAGGACTAAATAGCACATTATGAAGGAATTCCATGAAGAAATGTTGGTGATTCTGCCTGGATTACATTAGTATTTTCCACAAGAGTGTGTGGCTGAATGCCATAATAATAATAATTAATAATAATAATGTTGAGATTAACTTCACAATTCAGCAGCAGATCAGTTGCACAACTTCAGCGCTTTCCAGTAGCTTCTTCCTGCACAGTATTTTCAGTCAACTGCTTCCACAGCCTGCAGTCACTCTGGAACCTTTTACAGACACTTGAGCACATGCCCAGCCATTGTCAGTTTTCCCATTGTCTTTCCCCCAGTCTAGATGACATTACAGACTTACCACAGCACACAGTTATATCTTGTCTTAGCAGACAGGTTCTTTTAATCCATTACATATAGCCTTCGACGAACAACATCACAGCACAAGGCGAAATATACACTGTACATGACTTCCTTATATACAATTCTATACAATTACACATAGCAATCTCTGATTGGTTCCCAACTCAATAACTTAACTCAGACCCAAGATTACATCATTCACAATCACCTGGACTAGGCCAGAACACATTCCCCAAATGAAGCTCTATATACAGTTAATGCATGACTCAGCATTTCCAATAGAAGCCCATTAGCAGTACATGACTCAGCTATATTACATTACAATACATTGTAAAACCTGACAAATAATAATAATAATAAGAAGAATAAGAATAATAAATCAATGCTGGATCAAACTTTCAAAAGGTTCAGTCTGAACTAAAGAAGGGTAAAATGTGAAATAGGGGTGGTCTCCCCTCTACTGTGGTGTATTTTGTGATTTTTTATGAGAAATGGGTTACTCTGTTAAGTATGATGTGAAATATAAAAAAATGATCACCAGGCAAACAGATATTTGATGCCTTCATACAAGTTGTTCAGTTATTTCATTTAAAATAAGTGATTCCTTGATTTTTGGTAAATGAGATTAGAAGATTAGAGACTGCCCAGTTCTTAGAAAGTTTTTTTTTGCTTTAAACTCCAGGGAAGTCTGTTGTTCACCTTCCTTAGCACATTTAAAAATTTCTGTATATCTCATACATTTGGATCATGATTCACCCAAAGCTGCAGATGTATGCCTCCCAGAGTTATTCAAAACAACTGGTTTCTGGTTCTAAAAAAGCAGTACTTTTCTACAACCCACTCTCAACACCTAAATTCTGTTTACAAGAATTAAAGATATGCTTTCCTGGGCTCAACTCTGTAGGAACGTTCAGCATTGAGGTTGCAATACTTGAAGACATGTTAATACTGTGGCTGTTTCAGATGTACTGTATTTTGTTGCAACATCTAATTAATGGCCATATGCTAAAACATTATGTTCTTCAATATTAGTAGATGCTAGATCCATTATGAAAATGCAAATTTATGCTCTTAGATAGCAGTCACCTTAATGATTTCTGCAAGATATTTTTTCTTGTTTAAAGTGATGCATTTTGATCCCATTAGTACTGTAACTTCTGCCAACTTGTAAATTATTAAGATGATAATCATGTTAATGAAGCTGTATCGTTATGTTTTGCTCGTTCTTGTTTAAATATACTAGTTGAACATCTAAGGATGTGGAATTGTGTTAGATGATGCATTCTGTGTTAAGTCTGGATATTTTTGTGATGAATTGTCAAAGGCTTTCATGGCTGGAATCACTGGGTTGTTGTAGGTTTTTCCGGGCTATATGTCCATGTTCTAGAGGCATTTTCTCCTGAAATTTTGCCTGCATCTATGGCAAGTATCCTCAGAGGTAGTGAGGTCTGTTGGAAGTAGGAAAATGGGTTTATATATCTGTGGAATGACCAGGGTGGGACAAAGACTTGTCTGCTGGAGCTAGGTGTGAATGTTTCAACTGACCACCTTGATTAGCATTTAATGGCTTGGAAGTACCTGCGGGGAATCTTTTGTTGAGAGTGATTTGATGTGCTTGATTGTTTACTCTCTGTTGTTTTGCTGTTGTAATTTTAGAGTTTTTTAATACTGGTAGCCAGATTTTTGTGATGTATTCAATCTAAGGAATATTTGGCCGTTTCCTAATCCAAAACTTGCATATAGTGCTTATCTAGGATAGATACACTGATATCACTATGGAAATGGTTCATGCATGTATGCATACCATTTAGTGATTTGGTTAAAGATTTAGGTAGTGTTCATATTATACTGGAAATCTAAACATTTTAGAAATGATTGCCTGTATAGGGTAGATCTAATGAGCATAAACTATAATTGCAAAAATGACCCATAGCACGTTTGGAGATTCCAAGTTCAATCTTTCCTATCTCCTTCATTAGGCAAGAGACCAGAAACTCTGAAATCCATTTTGTTACAGATGTAGTTTGGTTTTGTCCAAAAGCAGGTCAATTTCAAAAGTAGTTATAGAATATAAAAGTGCTGTATGTGTGAGAGAATGTGTGTATGTATACGAGGGGTATTTTTTAAGTAAGGTCCGTTTTGTTGTAGACACTAGTAGTTCGCGTGCATACCGCAACGAGCACATGCGTCATGTACCGGCATGCCTCGGGAACAACTGTGCTCAGTTTCCGCCCTGTAGCTAACCTGTACGGTTCTGTTTCCTTGCTTTAAAAATGTTTAAGACTATCAACTCACCCGCTGCATGTGAGGTTCAAGAACTTCATTGCACACTCAAATCTTTGGTTTTTGTGGTCCTCTGTTAGGGGTTTTGGGACCCAACGGGAGCACGGTTTCCTAAACTTTAGGTGTTCAGAAACAATGTTGTAAAGCACTGATCTCGACATGTCATGAAATTAGTTTGAGAGACCTGTTATTGTGAAGCACCTGTTCAATTGAAGCCACGAAATCGTCTGTAATCAAAGAAGGGTGACCGGAGCGGTCCTCATCATGGACGTTGTCATGGCCATCTTTGAATTGTCATACCCACTTACGCACTTTGCTTTCACTCATAACAGTATCACCGTACACTTCACAAATCTGTCAATGAATTTCTGCAGCAGGCAGCTTCCTTGCAGACAAAAACCGTATCACTGAGCGAACCTCACATGCGGCGGGTGAGTTGATAGTCTTAAACATTTTTAAAGCACAGAACAGATCCGTACAGGTTAGCTACAGAGCAGAAACTGAGCACAGTTGTTCCTGAGGCATGCCGGTACACGACGCACGCGCTCGTTGCTGTATGCGCGCGAACTACTAGTGTCTAAAACAAAACGGACCTTACTTTAAAAAAAATACCCCTCGTATAAGAAAGCAATAGTTTAATCTTTGTGCTCTTCATTACACATTCCCATAACTATAAAGCATAATTCTGTGTTACATCCAAAAGCAACCAGTATCTCTTAACTTAATTCCTTTGGCTGACTAGTCATGTTCCAGGAGAAGAAGCAATAATTCAGGTTGAAAGTGAAAGCATAAAAAGTGATAGTAGGTGCATACATTCACATTATAGCTTGCAATTTTCATATGAAAAATGTATCAAGCAAGTTGTCAGATGCAAATCAGAAAGAAGAAAAACATCACCAAATGGCATAGAACAAGATTGGAAAGTAATCAGATGAGACCAAAACCAGTTGTCCACTATCTCAAAGGAAGTTGATCATGTGATCCAGGACAACCAAGTCTTGAATTTGCTGTTAACTTGCCAAAAGTGTTCCTAGTCTCAGATAATTGCTATTTTTTTCTAGATAGTTTCTAGTGATTCTCAGGAGAAGGCTGTTCCCAGACTAAAGAATAAAATGTTTATGTGTCTAAGTGACTGCTTGCATGTCTAGCTGGCATTTTTGTGTATATGTCTATACATCACTAGTATTCATATGTATGTTGCACCTGTGTAGCATCAATTATGTAAAAAGATAGGAACAAGGGAGGAGAGCTGACTGGTTAAAAATTGAACTATACAGGCCAAGGAAGAAAGTTACATCCCATATATGAGCCTTCTTACTTCACAGTCTCTGGCAGCATTGGCACAGAGTCTTGAAGAAACTCCCCCAAAACTCCCAGAAGCCACAAGACCTGGAAAACATTTCCACTTGTCACACGTGCTATAGGTATGGTCACATAGAATGCAAACCCTATTTATTGCTCTTGTTTTCTACCAAGGTAACTCTATGAATGCGAGATCTCAAAGAGTTTATTCTTGAAAATTCAGTTCTGTGGATTCCTTGATCGAATTAATCCACTTACAGTCTTCTTTTTTTCCTACTGCTTTCCTCTTTACCAAGCATTATTAGTAAATACTCACATTTTTCCATGGTGGTGGGATGCCATGTTCCTATGAGGTGAGACACTATACTGATGGTCACTCTGCTGTTGTTAGGGTTTACCTAGTCAGGGGCTCCCAAATCAGACAGGTTATAGCTGAGGAGCTGGAATAAATGTACCAAACAGCTAGGTGACAGCAGTAATCATGGGAAGAAAGAGAAAACACTGGCAAAAGAAGAGACCACAAAGATCATCCAATTCAACCCCCTGCCATGCAGTAACACGTAATTTAAGATCCTCTGGGGAGGCCCTGCTCTTGGTCCCACCAGCCTCGCAAACGCGTCTGGTGTGGATGAGAGACAGGGTCTTCTTGGTGATGACCCCCTGCTTGTGAAACTCGCTCCTCAGGGAGATTAGATTGGCATCCTACATCCTTTCCTTTAGGAAAAAACCAAAATAGTGGCTTTGGAACCAGGCTTTTGGCTAGCAGGCATAATGGGCACTTTGGACATTGAATTGGACCATATGATTGTTTTAATAATGGAAATGGCTATATGATTGTATTAATCTATTGTGTATTTATGGTTTTATATTGTTGTTTACTGTTTTATTTCCGGCATCGAATTGTTGCCAGTCTTAGCCACTCTGAATCCCCCCTCGGGGGTTGAGAAGGGCGGTTTAGAAATGTTGTAAATAAATACATAAATAAATAAAACACATGATCAAAGCACTCCCAACAAATGGCCATTTAACTTATGCTTTAAAAACCTCTAGAGAAGGAGACTCCACTAAGCAGGACAATTGCAATAACTCTTAGCAAACTCTTAAGAGTTGGTATTTGCACAGAACTGAGCATTGTTAAACTACTTCTGAAGGCCTCTGATGAGAAAATCTATAGAGTACGTGTCAATGGAATGTCAGAAACTGCTACAGCTGTTAGGAATATTTTGCCACCTTTTTGGCTGCTGAAAAATATTTTGGGTTTTTCTTTTACATTTTTATGAAATATCTGATTAATCATGTTCTACCAAGACTGCATGCATCTCTTTCCAAAAACCAACTGGCCAAAAACAGTTCTGACTCATCTGCCAATCTTTGCGTGTTTTTCCTCTGTGATATGACAAGCTGAAGATTAATCCTGACAAGACAGAGGTCCTCCTGGTCGATCTTAAACCAGATTGAGGTATAGGGTGGCAACCTGTGCTGGATGGGGTTGCACTCCCCCTGAAGTCACAAGTCCGCAGTTTGGGTGTCCTCCTGGACTCATCACTTACACTTGAAGCTCAGGCGTCAGCAGTGGCCGGGAGGGCCTTTGCACAATTGAGACTCATGTGCCAACTGTGACTGTACCTCGTGAAGGCAGATCTGTCCAGGGTGGTCCATGCCTTAGTCACCTCCAGATTGGACTACTGTAATGCACTCTACGTGGGGCTGCCCTTGAACACTGCCAGGAAATTTCAGTTGGTTCAACGGGCGGCGGCCAGGTTGTTAACTGGTGCTCTTTACAGGGAGAGGTCAACCCTCCTGATTAAGGAGCTCCATTGGCTGCCGTTCATTTTCCGGGTCCAATTAAAGGTGCAGGTGCTTACCTACAAAGCCCTAAACGGTTTGGGACCCACCTACCTGCATGACCGCATTTCCGTATGCGAACCCACACGATCTCTTCATTCATCTGGAGAGGCCCTGCTCACGATTCCACCTGCATCGCAAGCGTGATTGGTGGGAATGAGGGACAGGGCCTTCTCGGTGGTGGCCCCACGACTCTGGAACTCCCTCCCCAAGGACATCAGGCATGCCCCAACATTGGCAGTTTTCAGAAGGAGCTTGAAAACATTGATGTTCCAGTGTGCCTTCCCAGATTAAGGAATCCCAAGCAATATGTCCCAAATGCACTTTACGAGAGAGTTAGAATTGTCTGCACACCCTCTTATCCCCAAAATATCCATTAGCGGGGTACAAATAAAGGTTTGTTATTATTCATTATTATTATTATTAAGAGTCCACCCATATGGCAATGGTCTTATTTTGGGTACCAGGTTTTGGTCTGAAATGTGAGAATATTTGATACTGCTGATCTGCTAACCCTACAAATACATTCTAGACACTGAAGCTGTGTTGACAAACTAAGTTAAGGGTCAATGCCTCCGTAAGTGTTTTAAACTTCATTTAACCTGAGTGCTTGCACTCCCGAGTCAACTGGGCAAGCTGCAAACCAATTCTAAACAGAGTGTCGTATATATAAATAGTCGTCTTCAAATATCTCAATACTCAGAGGAACTCTGACCTGCTGTTGACCCACCACTGAGGAAATATAATACAGTTTATGAGATCACCAGACTTCTCAAAGAGGTTGGCTTTCAGCAGACAGTGACACACTTGCAGAAATTTAGGTCATCATCACAATCAAAGCTGCTTTTTGACAGCTTTGAGATAATCAGATAAGAGCAGTGCCCATGTCGTAAACTTGAACTAGAATGAAATCAAAATCTTCAACATCTTCAACATAATCACATTTATTTTGCTGTGGGGGTTTCTGTCTTCAAAACTTCAGCTGAAATTAACATCTGAGAAGGCTGTCTTAAATTAGAATTGGAACAGAAAAAGGTGTTTTTGATCTTTAGAGTTTTACAAGTGAATGTAGCTTTTAAAAATATTTGCAAGATTCTTATCCCATCAAAGATGGAAAGTGGACTTTCTAAACAACCCTCACAAAAAAACCCAAAACTGAAAACACACTTGTCTCATTACTTTACATTAGCCTTTTTAATCTATAGAAATAAAAAAGTAATGTTCATTTGTGGGATTAACAGAACTCAAAAACCACTGGGGGAATTGATACCAAATTTAGACACGATACAACTAACAACCCAGTGTATGTCCTACACTCAAAAAACCAACAAAAAGCAAAAGCAAAAAGGACTTCTAAACTGCGTGTCCACAAAGAGACCCATGGCCATGCCATCCTTCCTTCTCTCCCTCACCCCCTTTCCTTCTTTCTTTCCTCCCTTTCTTTCCTTTTCTTCCTTCCTTCCTTCTCCTTCCTTCCCTTCTTTCCTGCCTTCCCTTCCCTTCTTTTCCTCCTTCCCTTCTTTTACTTCCTCCCTCCCTCCCTTTTCTCCTTCCTTCCCTTTCTTCATTTCCTTCCCCTTCATTTCCTTCCCTCCCTCCTTTCTTCACCCCCCTCCTTCCTTTCCCTCCTTCCTTCCTTTTTCCTTCCTTTTCCTTCCCTTCCCTTCCCTTCCTTCTTGTCCCTCCTTCTTTCTTTTCCTTCCTTCCCTCCCTCCTTCCCTCCCTCCCTTCATTTTTCCTTTCTTCCTGTCCCTCCTTCCTTCCTTCTTCTTTTCCTTCTTTCTGTGTAAGATATAAATACAATATTAAATGGAAGGGACAGTCAAGAAGTAACGAGAGAAGGAGGGAAAGAGGGAAGGAAGGAAGGAAGGAAGGAAAGAAAGAAAGAGAAGCAAGAAAGGAGAGAAGGAAATAAAAAAGTGAAAGGAAAAAGAGAGGGAAGGAAGGAAGGAAGGAGAGAAGGAAGGATGTAACCAAAGAGCAAAGAAAGGGAGGAAAGAAACAGGTAGAGATGGAAGAAAGAAGAGAAATGGAAAGAAGAAAAAGAGGAAAGGAAGCAAAGAGGGAAGGAAGGAGAGAAAGAGGGAGGGAAGGTTGGCCACAGCAATGCGTGGCGGGTATAGCTAGTTAAGAATAAAAATATTTAATTTCAAAATCAGTATGAGCCTCATGTTGAGACATAAATTATATTGTTCTAACATCCGGTTTGATATAAATGTGATTATGCAAGCAGCTGTAAGTTGACCATGGGAGTATATCAAGCCCTACATCTTTTCACACACTTGGTGAACAGGCTTCTCACATTGTTTGATGTTAGCCTTCCTAAGAGTTTGTTCAATATAATAAAAATAGGCTCTCCCATTTTATAAAAAACACTGTTTTTCTTGTCTTTGTTGCTTGGAGATGGGCATTATTCTCCAATGATTCATTCACCCAAACAAATGATCATACATTATCTTGTACGTAGCATTGCTTGGTTCTTCCTTTTAACTAGCGAATAGCTATTTAAACTCACTGATTTTTATTTATTTATTAAATTAAATTTTTAATGATGATCAAGTTTGTAACCAAGGGAGCAGTTTACAGGTTCAACACCAAACCCCACCCCCTCCAAATTTCAGGTTAAAAAAAACCCTGGTTCACTCATGAATTTTAACTGGTTAACCAATGCTAAATCTATGAGCAGCAAAAAATAGAGTTACTCCAGAACTGCAAGCAGTATCTCAACCAAATTTTGATAATTTATTCACACTATCATTATATACCTTTCCACCAATATACATTGCAATAGCAATAGCCATCATAGTTGAAGCAATAAAGTTTCACCTCCAGATACGCAGTTCTCAGCTGCGTTGCTTTATGAAGAAAAAGGTGTGTTTGGTGTGTTATCTTAGCATTCTGGCCAGCCATTAAGAATGTAGTTTTGATATGGGGATCCCAGTGAGTCTTCTGTATGATGAATGGTCTAAGGTATTGATTTCTCTCTTTGTTGTACAAAATACAATTAAACAGTACATGTGTAATATCCTCTACCTCTGCTGCCCTACAGATACAGAAACGTTCATTATATGGAACTTGGTTAAACCTTCCATGTTTAACCATTGTATCTGTCTGTTCAAATCGGGTTCTAGTGAATACCCTCCTTAGATGTTTAGGCATTTCTGTCTTTAGGTATTCGGCTGTTTGAAAGTATGTTTGAAGCGACTTAACCATTTCAGTGAGCCGGCTTTACTAAGGGTGGCAATGTCTTTCTGAGCCTCTATATCCTGTATTTGTTGTGCCTAATTTTTGTATCTAATTCTTTTAGGAGAATTGGGTATAGAATTGGAAGTCCACAACTCCTGATGTATGTTGTCAGTTGCACTAGCCAAGAGGACTGATGTTCGTTTTTGGTCTGCTCTAACAGGCACAATTTTGGTAGCCTATCATTTGCCATGGCATTTAGTTTTATCCAATATTTATATGCCTTAATTTTGGATAAACCATCAACTGTATGTACTCCTATTTCTGCTCTCACTGCTGCAGCTGGGGTCCTTTTATTCACTCCTAGAAAGTTACACAGGTGCTGTGCTTGAGATTGCTCTAATAATGATACCTGGTTTAGGCCCCAGACTTCCGCTCCATACAGAAGCATGGCGGTAACTTTAGCCTTATATACTTTAAGAAACAGGTCTAAGGAACCTGGTTGGCTATGGTTTGTTAATTTTAGCAGTTGGTTTGCCCGTGCTATCACTCGGGCTGAGCTCCTTTGATGATGTGGGAGCCAAGAACCAGTCTCGGAAAAAATGACACCTAGGTATGTAAAAGTGCAAACTTGCTCTATTGGTTCACCATCCAGAAGCCATCTATGTCTATTGGGTCGTTTGCCAAATACCATTATTGATACACTGATGGAAAAGTATGACCTGTGGTGTAGAAAATGGGAAAAGATTACAAGTTCTGCAGAAAAAACATCATATGCACTGGAACCTTATCCTGTCTGTGATAGACTTTTTTTTCTCTGAATGTGAAGAAACATCTTCAGATTACTGCAACATTGCTAATAAAAACAGCTACAAAGAAAATGTTGTTTTCAAATCTTAAACTTTTCAAAACATACATGAGAAGTACAATGGGGCAAGAAAGATTGACTGGACTAGCACTCTTGAGTCTCTACTGAAGTTTCACAATGGAACCCGATTTCTGACAAAGTGTATTGACACAGTTTTCAAGTTTTTCCAACAGGCATTGGGACATTTTTTTTTGTAACCACTAAATTATCAATTAAAAGTCTTTTTCAAAGTTTTTAGACCTGAAACATTGTAGCTAAAATAGACATTTGACTTACTTAGGTCTATAAAAATATAGAATGAGTCACAGAATTTAAATTATTTTATGTTATGGACCTACTCTTCATGACTCGCTATTTTTAAAAAAATCACATATGCACACACTGATTTTTTTTTGTAACTAAAGGCCTGCTGATAGTTACGTCATGATATTTCTATTTCTGAAGTTGAACAAGTAGTCTAGAAACCAGGAAATGAAAAAGAAAAAGTTAAATGATTTTTACACAGGTCAGACATAGTCAAAAGTAAAAGCCTTTTCTTTTCACGGTCTGGTGCCCCATTTTACAACTCTGTATTGCCTTGTCTAATTCAAGTAAAGGGTTTGCCAGATGAAAGAATCACACAAAAGAGCCCAGTATTAAGTCTGCTTCAGATTAGTCTGAATTTCCTGTTCCTTAGTTACAGCAGATATGCTGTAGGTTTGAAGTTCTCTTACGTCACTCGTTAGGATATTTCTGTTGGATCGCATGTCACTGTGGCAGAAGCTTTTTTTGAAGGGGATTTTGAGGTTTTCAGCCTCATGCCTTTGAGACTAACCTTCCTATCTTATCCTCTACCCCATCGTTCCTGATTGACTTACAATTGGTAGTTTCCTATTTGCTTGATTTCCCTATAATTCTGTAACACCATAGAAATACTGGCACTGAAAGTTATCCTTGTTTGGAACAAGTACTGCTATATTGGTTCTTTCCATCTTTCTCCACTATGTTTTTGTTACGCTTTTTCTTAGGAATCATGTCAGACTTGTCATTGTGAGGGTTGTATGACTTTAGCTGTTGTGATCATGGCAGTCATTTCTGGGCCCATCATGGTTCTATATGAGAGCACCACATAGATATACCAATTCATTCAAAAGTCCAATCGATTTCTACTACTTATCACTTGGAATGCCACCAGTTACCTCCTCCTCTTCTTTATATCCTTGTTTTTATCTCTTAATTGAGACATAAAGTAGCTCACAGTATTAAATTAAAATCTACAGCATATAAATACGAGGGGTATTTTTTAAGTAAGGTCCGTTTGAACATAATTGCACAACAAAAGTTTATTTCAAAAAAAGTAAATTTATTTTCAGAAAGTACATACTTCACTCTATTTTTCGACATAGTTGCCAAGTTTGTTCAAACACTTATCATACCTCTGAACCAATTTTAAAATACCCTCTTCATAAAAACTTGCCGCCTGCTCCGATAACGAAGAGTTCACTGTAATCAAAGAAGGGCGACCGGAGCGGTCCTCATCATGGACGTTGTCATGGCCATCTTTGAATTGCCGTACCCACTTAAGCACTTTGCTTTCACTCATAACAGTATTACCGTACACTTCCCAAATCTGTTGATGAATTTCTGCAGCAGGCAGGTTCCTTGCTGACAAAAACCGTATCACTGAGCGAACCTCACATGCGGAGGGTGAGTTGATAGTCTTAAACATTTTTAAAGCACAGAACAGAACCGTACAGGTTAGCTACAGAGTGGAAACTGAGCACAATTGTTCCCGAGGCATCCTAGTACACGCCGCATGCACTCGTTGCGGTATGCGCGCGAACAACTAGTGTCTACAACAAAATGGACCTTACTTAAAAAATACCCCTCGTAATAAAACAAAACTAAGCACAGAAGTCAATTAAAAGAATTTAAACACTTATAAACAGTTAAAGTAATCAAGTACCTTTCAGCACAGACCCGGCCCACTCTTTAAAACTTTCTTTAAAAACCTGCCGGAATATTTTTTTTTAGCCTGTCAGTAGAAGGATAACAAGGAGAGGGGCATTGTAGCCTCTTTGGGAAAGGAGTTTCAGAGATGAGGGGTAGCCACCGAGAAAGCCTCTCTCATATTCCCACTAACTGTTCTAGTGATTGTGGTTGTACTGAGAAGAGAGCCACCCCAGAGGATTAGGCATGTACAATCTATGGTTCTAAATGGTTCTAAGGACTTACAAAACTAAAGTTCTGGTGGAGAAAACTAGGGGGCGCTGGTGCTTTTCTTCTACAGTGTTGCTAAAGTTCTAGTGGTGGAATTTTCAGAACTCTAACACAACTTTCAAAATTTCATTATAAATAGCATTTCCTAATAGGTTCTGTCATAAAAATCACCAATAATGAAATAATAATGAAATTTTGAAAGTTTTGTTAGAGTTCTGTCTCTTGGCCACTATGGAAACCTGGGTCTCCAGTTTCAATGTTGAGTCCAGGAGTAAATACCAGCTTAATCCTTCAGATAGATCTTTGTGTTTCTGGTTGGAATTGCTCTGAATTTTCTGCCACTGCTCCTCTAGTCTCCATCTAGAAGTAGCAGTTATGAATTCAAGGAGCCACAGGGACACTTTCCAATATACACTGCAGAAAACAGTACAGACATTGCAATTCAGAGCAGCTTTAAAATTAATCTCCTTCTGTTGTTCAGAGGTAACATTAAGATCAATTTCAAAAAGTAACATATAACCATCACAACTGCCATTTATACATTTATCTTCCATGAATTTGGCCCATCCACACTGTGGCTCTGACTATAGCCCAAAATAGTAGATACCACAATATGATTGTGTGAAGAAGTCCTTCCTCACAACATCTGAGGATGCTTGCCATAGATGCAGGTGAAACATCAGGAGAGAATGCCTCTAGAACAGTGTTTCTCAACCTTCCTAATGCCGCGACCCCTTAATCCAGTTCCTCATGTTGTGGTGACCCCCAACCATAACATTATTTTCATTGCTACTTCATAACTGTAATTTTGCTACTGTTATGTATTGAAATGTAAATACCTGACATACACATGTATTTTCATTCACTGGACCAAATTGGGCACAAATATCCGATACGTGGGGTTGGGGGAGGGAATTGATTTTGTCATTTGGGAGTTGTAGTTGCTGCGATTTATAGTTCACCTACAATCAAAGAGCATTCTGAACTCCACCAACGATGGAATTGAACCAACCTTGGCACACATGACCTACAGAAAATACTGGAAGGGTTTGGTGGGTATTGACCTTGAGTTGAGTTATAATTCACCAACCTCCAGAGAGCACTGTGGGCTCAAACAATAATGGATCTGGAGCAAATATTGGCACATATACTCAATATGCCCAAATGTGAACAGTGGTAGAATTTGGGGAAAATAGAGCTTGACATTTGGGAGTTGAAGTTGCTGGGATTTATAGTTCACCTAAAATCGCAGAACATTCTGAACCCCACCAGCAAGGGAATTGAGCCAAGCTTCCCATGCAGAACCCCCACAACCAACAGAAAAATACTATGTTTTCATACGGTCTTTGGCAACCCCTCTGGCATCCCCTCATGACCCCCCCCCCCCGGGGTCCCGACCCCCAGGTTGAGAAACACTGCTCTAAAACATGGCCATATAGCCCAAAAAACCCTACAACAACCAAGTCCTTCCTTTGTTCTAAACTTACCACCACTTCATCTGCATTAGATGAACACAGTTAAGAAGCTACAACTGTACATGTAAGTGCTCCTATTTTTAAAAGGTAGCATTGCTGGCATGATTTGCAAATGGAATGTAAAGGTTGCCTTGAGAGATGTTGGGATCAGATAGTTCTTCATCTTCTTATATATAGAACTGTTTGTGAATGGTTCTTCCTTCAAGTTTCCACAGCGGGTAGTGCTGTTAAATAGCTGGCTAAAACCTTATTCATGAAACTGTGCTTATTTCCCACATAAAATAATAAACCACCAAATATCATTTCACCAACATAGCATTTTGGATCAGTATTTCTGTTGGGTTTGAGCACTATAGCAGTCAGTGTACACAGTGAAAATGTAGCATGACTCAAATGTTTTACTGCTAACGACTGGCTAGGGATCATTTGCATAGTGTGGCTTGCCAGTTTATTTTCCTAGTAATGTTAGTGGGCTAAAAATTGTCAAATAAAATATTAATAATTCAAGCCTGCATGACATGATGTATAACGAGGTATACTCTACAAGCACTAATAAATATCTGAGTTATTTGCAATTGTAATAATCCTGCAGAATGGATACAAATGAATTCACAGTACAGTCTGCTGGGCTGCTAGCAGCGCTGTCTTAAGGTTAGTAAAATTTAATATTTATAAGTATTTGGGGTCAAATGATTGACTTAAAGTTAAGAAAAATTGTATTAAACTTTAAAGCAACTGTTTGTTAGGTTGTCCAACTGCTGGGAACATAAGAACTTCCTTGAGTTGTCAGAATGGTTTTGTTTAGTCAGTCTCTGGATCCTGCTTTGAGCTTTCCACCCCCCATATCATTTGGTGGAAGAGCAAAAGCCTGAAGTAATGGGGTTGGAGTTTGGACCATTCTAGTTTCCAGAAATAATGTTGTTGTTGTTGTTGTTGTTGTTGTTAACAAAGCTGTGTAGACACAACACACAATTTTACAGAATCACAGTTTCCAATTTCCCTCTAAAACACGGAAATTGGCTGGATATAGTATTTTTGCCATCACACCACAAGCGTTCAAAGATGGAGGCAGCAGGGCTATAAAAATGGCCAGAGAGTTCATGCAGCCTGTGGGTTAAGTGCAGTAGGAATCAAGTGGGACATCATTCCAGATAGACAGACTCAATGATGGAAGCCACAGCCCTGAATTTGCAAGAACTAAGCAGGGTATTTATCAAAAACAATTAACACCTGTTATGGGCAACTTACATTTGACTGATAGTTATAAACGGGTGAGACAACAGGCAGTCAAAGGAAATCTACCCCTCAGAAGGGAAATCCACTCTTATAGAATCATAGAATCAAAGAGTTGGAAGAGACCTCATGGGCCATCCAGTCCAACCCCCTGCCAAGAAGCAGGAATATTGCATTCAAATCACCCCTGACAGATGGCCATCCAGCCTCTGTTTAAAAGCTTCCAAAGAAGGAGCCTCCA
Organism: Anolis sagrei ordinatus; assembly: GCF_025583915.1. Taxonomy (NCBI): domain Eukaryota; kingdom Metazoa; phylum Chordata; class Lepidosauria; order Squamata; family Anolidae; genus Anolis; species Anolis sagrei. The sequence goes on along the minus strand of NW_026847660.1, from coordinate 63,712,992 downwards.
CCACACTCCGGGGCAGAGAGTTCTGTTGCGCTGAATCAATTTGTTGCGCAGTAGCGATGTCCAACATGCCCAGAAACCCAATGCCAAAGACACAGACCAGTCAGAAGAAAAAACATAGTAGAACTTTACTCTTGGTTGCAGAGTTGAAAACAAAACAGCTTGGCACACTTACATAGTCTCTGTAAGTAATTCTGAATAAATCTTCTGTGTTATAAATTATAGAGCATAACAAAAGTACATAGTTACTTCACCATAACATAAGCTTCTTGCATCTGCTCTCCAGCAAGCCAAACACCCAACTGCTAGCTAACTAAAAGTTTGCAAAAGCCTCAAACTATAACATTCAAGAGGCGTGGCCCAGCCATGCTGAGCTGAGCTAGTTAACTGCAGCTGCAGTTAACCATCAACACTTTTCAAGGCTTTTCTGCAAGGCTTTCTTTAACACACACACACTGGACTTAAAGCAATATACCGTAATAAGTTCCACTGCTGAACGGCTCTCACAGTCAGGAAGTTCTTCCTCATGTTCATATGGAATCTCCTTTCCTGTAGTTTGAAGCCATTGTTCCGCGTCCTAGTCTCCAAGGAAGCAGAAAACAAGCTTGCTCCCTCCTCCCTATGACTTCCTCTCACATATTTATACATAGCTAATATGTCTCCTCTCAGCCTTCTCTTCTTCAGGCTAAACATGCCCAGCTCCTTAAGCCGCTCCTCATAGGGCTTGTTCTCCAGACCCTTGATCTTTTGGTCGCCCTCCTCTGGACACATTCCAGCTTGTCAATATCTCTCTTGAATTGTGGTGCCCAGAATTGGACACAATATTCCAGGTGTGGTCTAACCAAAGCAGAATAGAGGGGTAGCATAACTTCCCTAGATCTAGACACTATGCTCCTATTGATGCAGGCCAAAATCCCATTGGCTTTTTTTGCCGCCACATCACATTGTTGGCTCATGTTTAACTTGTTGTCCACGAGGACTCCAAGATCTTTTTCACACGTACTGCTCTCGAGCCAGGCATCCCCCATTTTGTATCTTTGCATTTCGTTTTCCTGCCAAAGTGGAGTATCTTGCATTTGTCACTGTTGAACTTCATTTTGTTAGTTTTGGCCCATCTCTCTAATCTGTCAAGATCGTTTTGAATCCTGCTCCTGTCCTCTGGAGTATTGGCTATCCCTCCCATTTGGTGTCGTCTGCAAACTTGATGATCCTGCCTTCTAGCCCTTCATCTAAGTTATTAATAAAGATGTTGAACAGGACCGGGCCCCGGACGGTCTTGTAAGAGTTATCACTCTTGTAAGAGTTATCACGAGAAAAAGGTGTGCCCACTGAAGCTTTATCATCAATCCTTGTTTTCACAACAACCCAATTTTTTAAAAACCCAATTGTAAGAGGGACAAAAAGTGAAGTGAAATCTTCTGAACAGGGGCACAAATAGCAAAACAAACCTTACATGAGTGTTAGCTCTTTCCTGTGTTATCCAAAATTAAAAATTATGCCTGGAGTAACACTTAAAAATGTACCTGTTCTGACTTACCTACAAATTCAACTTAAGAAACAAACCTATAGATTCTATCTTGTTTGTAACTTGGTGACTGCCTGTACATTTGTTCACAGCTTGACGTTCAAACACATACTCAGAGGGATAGGATGAGAGAGTGGGGAGGGAGGACATATTTTCCTATTCGAATATTAAGACAGAAACTTAAATAAACAGGATGTCCCCATGTCAAATTGAACTAAGGGGATTATTCCTTCTTACCTACTTTGTTGGATGATATAAGGAACATTTGATCCAGTCTACTTGCTTCTAGCCAGAATGTGGATGCAATATAGAGTAGGTGAGTCCCAGCACAACAATGACTGAAAGAAAAGGAGAAAGTTAACTAACTTTTTTAAAAAAAAACCTCTTTGCAATATCTTCAGAAATTGCAGCAACAAATTAAACCTTGAAAATCATAGCTAACTGCTAGTTTAATTGGTGAGATCAAGGTGTGATTAAAAATGAACCCACCAAAACTTAGAATTTGTACTCTTGTCACTTACCTGGAGACAACCCATGGAAACCGAGGATCCAGCTCAAGCACTGGGATTGTGGTGTGGCTGGCTGAGTGTCAGCTGCATTAAGATCACTCTGACCAAAAAGGTCATGAGTTCGAAGGCAGCCTGGGTTGGAGTGGGTTTCCAACCAATTGTGTGTAGCCTGTTGTTGACCTTTGCAACCCGAAATACAGTTGCACCTGTCAAGTAGGAAAATAAGGTACCACCTTAAAGTGTGGGGAGGCTACATTAACTGATTTATGAGGCCATAAAGAAGACTCCAGCAAAGCATTCCAGCGGGGAAGCATGCGGGGAATGCGGAAGTCCTTCATCAGCGTCGCAAATGGACGATGAAAGCGACAGCTCCCCTGGCGGCCAGAAAAAGTTAAATAGCCTCGGTGTATGTCTGTATATGTTTGTATGACAAAAATTGGCATTGAATGTTTGCCATATATGTGTACATTGTAATCAGCCCTCAGTCCCCTGCGGGATGAGAAGGGCGGAATATAAAAGCTGTGAATAAATAAATAAATAAATTGTGAGTGATGGCCATTCCAAGGACTTTTAGTTTGAATCCCAGCAATAGATTTGGTTGGTTATTTATGAGAATATCTTGCAGCATCCTGCTGTGCATCAGATATCTGACTCAAAATTCAATTTTGCCCCCTAGAGTTAAGGATTTTTTTTTAAAAAAAAAATCCCATCCCATATATAATAAATGAGAACAATTATATTTCCAGGAATCCAGTAGATGGTTTGCAAGACATTTCTCACCATCTGTCTCTTTGATAAATTTGTATATTCTGTAACATGTGTGAAATGCATATTAACCTGTTACTGTTCAATCATTTGAAATGTTATATGAAATGTTGCTTTTACTGGATTTTTGTAGTTGCTGTTTATAGTTGCTAAACTGCCTTCATAATTGATCATTGCGGCATGATTGGCAGGGCAATTATTTTTGATGCCAACTTGAAGAAAACCAGGATTACAATGAGTGCTTAACAGTCTATACAGAAAGCACATAAATGAATAAATAAATAGCCCTTTTCCATAGGAAATCTGATAAATACAAATATTTAACTGATCAGTAAAATCCTACATTCTGGGGTATAATGGTAAAATATGTGCACCTGTACAATTTGTGTTAAGACTATTAGGCTTGGGTAACCACGGAAAAATTTGGTTCTAAACTCATTTTGTTTTTAGGGGGCCCTTGCGTTTCGTTTTTTTTAATAATTCCGAAATTTTCCTTTAAAAAATTTCAAAATTTACAAAATTTCGTAAAATTACGAATTGATTCGTTAATGGCGGACAAGATTGCGCAATATGCTAAAAAAACCTCCAAATGGGACAGGAGGAACTTCTGAAGCTTCCCTCTCCCTCTTTTGTTGACTGTTGGTGTGATAAAACAAACAACAACTATAAAACTTGCACCAGACATGCGAAAATAATTACGAAATAATTACGAAAATAATTACGAAATAATTTCGAAATAATTTCAAAATAATTACGAAATAAATTGAAAAAATTGTTTCGAATCTTAATTACTCCTCACACAATTCCTGCATGGTTCAATATTGGATCGTAAGTTAATTTAAATACGAATTAATAACGAATTACGAAATTAACTAACGAAACCGCCCAAGCCTAAAGACTATCATAACTGTTAGACCTTTTCATCATATTTCAATATAGAGGTAGATGTTATTCTCCTATAAACATGTTTTTCAGCTTTGTTATCCATTTCACAACTATTGTATGCTGTATGTATCGAAATGCTTACAATAATGTAGTTTAACTTTGTTATAATTCAGTAAATAAATATCTGGATCCTGACTATTTTGAAAAGACGAATCAAAATGAATGAAAGGGTCACTGATTCTTAACATGATATGACATTCCAGAAATCCCTGAAACTGAATCTGTACTGGTGGCTGGTGTACTTCAATAGTGCAATTTGGGGATTTTTTGTTTTTTAAAAATGGAAGCTTTCTGGAGGGCCAAGCAGTTGGATGTCAAGAGACAGGAAATGAAAGACAAGTAGGAAGAGCGAGTGTTAATGCTTAAGGCTGCCTTGCAGAGCTCGAGCTCAGTTCTTGGCATTTTAATCTAGACTTGTGTGTGGATTTTGTTTCCTCCATTTCCTTCGGTACTTCCATTACTTTGGGAACTCATAATGGTAAGGGCCCTTTCGGTATGAAAGCCCTCCTGATACAAAAGCAAGTGGGAGGCTATCTCGGCTCCTCCTCCCCTATTTGGCATCACAGTTGTATAATAATAATATTTATTTATTTGATCAGTCATATGACCATTTCAAAATAGAACACGAGTAAAACAAGGCAAGAAGGTGTTTTGGGTCCGGGGGCAGGGCAAGTGCTTAAGCGGCGCATTCGGGATGTTCTATGCACAGCTGGACCTAGAGAGCATAGGTAGGTCTTCAGCCACAAGGTTTTTAGCTTCCCACAAAAGGAATATTCATTTAGAGCACTACCTAACTATTCCACTTCCTCTACCCTTAAGAAGAATATATACTAGGGCTAGGTTTGAACAACTCAGTACTATGGTGCAAACCGGGCGCTACTGTAACATCCCAAGAAGTGAGAGATTCTGCGTCTGGGGAGAACAAACAGTGGAAGACATTGAACATTTCTTAATTGACTGTCCAGCATATACTGAACTGCGAGACAGATATTTACATCCAATATTATCCAACTGCAGGTCCCCCAACAGAAATGATATTCTGACATCCCTCTTGCAAGGGCAGGAAAGATCCAGCATAATCAGAGTAAGCCTTTTTATTCTGAAAGCTATTAAGAAAAGAGCAGATTTCCTGAAAGAAGAACCAGGAAAATAAGATTCTGACTATAAATAGAAGGTTGGCTGCTGTCTTCACCTGGATCCTGACACACTGAGTCCCTCCAGGGTTACAAATAATCAACTTCTTCTTCTTCTTCTTCTTCTTCTTCTTCTTCTTCTTCTTCTTCTTCCTCTTCCTCTTCCTCTTCCTCTTCTTCTATTTTAAATTCAATGTTAATATTAAAATAAAATAAAAATGAATTATCAAATGTAACTTTTTTTTACAAATAAACTGTAATTTTAAGACAGATTTTCAACTTGAGGTAAATGAAAGGATGCTATTATTAAGCGGTTGCTCCGAATGAAGAATGCTAGTGGAGTGTTGAGTAACAAGATTGCCCATTCTGAACAATTTCTACAGAAAGATTCTCATTCATAATTCCCGAGTGTGTTTTTGGGCTTGAGAGCATATATAAAATACCATTAAATATAACAAATGAATTAGCTTTGTAGATACAGAAGGCTGAAATTGGGTAGCCTCCGAATAATAAAAAGATTATTTAAACTACATTTGATTATACCATTTACAGGCAGTTTTGTATTATTTCCATGTCCATTTGGAAATGTTGAGCCTCTATATTTCATGGATTCTTTAAAATACCAATATTTTAACTGTGTTTAGACTTCAGTGCTTCATTTTGGGAGGGATAGCCAATACTCCAGAGGACAGGAGCAGGATTCAAAATGATCTTGACAGATTAGAGAGATGGGCCAAACTAACAAAATGAAGTTCAACAGTGACAAATGCAAGATACTCCACTTTGGCAGGAAAAACGAAATGCAAAGATACAGAATGGGGGATGCCTGGCTCGAGAGCAGTACGTGTGAAAAAGATCTTGGAGTCCTCGTGGACAATAAGTTAAACATGAGCCAACAATGTGATGTGGCGGCAAAAAAAGCCAATGGGATTTTGGCCTGCATCAATAGGAGCATAGTGTCTAGATCTAGGGAAGTAATGCTACCCCTCTATTCTGCTTTGGTTAGACCACACCTGGAATGTTGTGTCCAATTCTGGGCACCACAATTCAAGAGAGATATTGACAAGCTGGAATGTGTCCAGAGGAGAGCGACTAAAATGATCAAGGGTCTGGAGAACAAGCCCTATGAGGATTGGCTTAAGGAGCTGGGCATGTTTAGCCTGAAGAAGAGAAGGCTGAGAGGGGATATGATAGCATGTATAAATATGTGAGAGGAATCCACAGGGAGGAGGGAGCAAACTTGTTTTCTGCTTCCTTGGAGACTAGGACGCGGAACAATGGCTTCAAACTACAAGAGAGGAGATTCCATCTGAACATGAGGAAGAACTTCCTGACTGTGAGAGCCGTTCAGCAGTGGAACTGTCTGCCCCGGAGTGTGGTGGAGGCTCCTTCTTTGGAAGCTTTTAAACAGAGGCTGGATGGCCATCTGTCAGGGGTGATTTGAATGCAATATTCCTGCTTCTTGGCAGGGGGTTGGACTGGATGGCCCATGAGGTCTCTTCCAACTCTTTGATTCTATGATTGTATTTTGTGCTCTTGATATTGCAGCATTTGAGAAAGTCATAGTCAGTGCATTTACTATTTAAGGACTGTAGCATCAAGTGATGACCTCACAGCCATAACAGATGGAACATGGTCCAAATAAAACACTTATATTTGTAGTCATCCTTTGGTGATCATTTATCAGCAGCTGGCGCATGGCTGCTTATTCAATACTTTATGACATAATATCAACAAGTGAAAATAAATGGCCTATTACCAAGATATAATAGCACACTGTGACAAATTGATATGTCTGAATTTTCAACCCTGTGAGGCAATGCAAGGTACAAGGCACCATTCATCTACTATCCTTGGGGGCAGCCAGAACCCACCATCACACGTTGGCATGAAAAAATATCTCTTTGCTTGTAGAAGGCAATAATACTGTTAGAGAGAAGCTGCATCTACACTGTCATATTATGCAGTTTGAAACTGTATACCAGTGTATACTACCTTCAATGAGCCTACACTGACTATGGACCTCATCACAAAGGTCCATGGATTCACCACGCATCATAGCAAATCATTAGGTCCCAGTTTGGGGAGGGGGGGCATGAAGAACCTGTCACTCCACGTTGCATGGCTTACAGGTGACCCCATCACATGGGAGGAGGGAGTGGCTTCCCCACATTGTCCTGAAGCCAACACGGGAAAGCTACCGTGTTGCTGTGGCAGCATGCACCCTTTCCCTTTCCCCAAGGGAGCTCGACCAGAAGTACTCTTGTGTCATGTAATGGGCTCCATAGAAAAAGAGGAGAGCAACTGGGATTGTGGCGCAGCTGGCTGAGTGTCATCTGCATTAAGATTACTCTGACCAAAAGGTCATGAGTTCGAAGCCAGCCTGGGTTGGAGTGGGTTTCCAACCAATTGTGTAGCCTGTTGTCGACCTTTGCAACCCGAAACACAGTTGCATCTGCCAAGTAGGAAAATTAGGTACCACCTTAAAGTGTGGGGAGGCTAAATTAACTAATTTATGAGGCCATAAAAAAGACTCCAGCAAAAGCACTCCAGCAAAAAAAGCATGCAGGGAATGCGGAAGTACTTCATCAGTGTCGCAGATGGACGAAGAAAGCGACAGCTCCCCTGGTGGCCAGAAAAAGTTAAATAGCCTCTGTGTATGTCTGTATATGTTTGTATGTCAAAATTGGCATTGAATGTTTGCCATATATGTGTACACTGTAATCCACCCTGAGTCCCCTGCGGGATGAGCAGAGCGGAATATAAAAGCTGTAAATAAATAAATGTAAATAAACTGGTGTACAACAGAGAAAGGAGTCAGTCTGATGAGGTCGCCTATAATGAAGTACAGGTTGGGCCAGAGATGAAAAAGTACAGACAGACACAGTAGTTTGCAGAATTTACTTCTTTTCTTCAAATTTAGATTACTATGTTCTGCTATGCAGTTCAGGGTTTAGGCAGTGGCACCCCATCTTAACCCTTCTCTCAATGCAAATATTTTTTTCTTTGCCTGCTATTTAGCTACTCCGACATATTTCATTAAGCATTCATTATAGTTCAAGTCACTAAATTGAAGTGATGTGAAGAATATTCAGTGTTCCTCATTTCCTATGAGAGAGAAAGTTTTATCGGTTTTTGAATAGACTATTAGTCCCCTCGGGACTATTCAGGGTTTGCACATGTGCAAATTTTGGGGATTGTTTTTCTCTGTCCCCTCTACTGATTTATTTTGTAAAAAAGACATTGCAAAAATGGTACAAAATACATCTTTGTACATTTTTCCACATAAAAATATTGCCAATCACATTTTTGGCAAATATTTTCCCCTAAAATAATTGAAAATGCTCTAAAAGTTTTCTCATCTCAACCAGCATGGTAAAAACCTTTTATTTTTGTTCTCAAATATGAAAATAAAGATTTTGATGTCTACTAAATTAAATATTTCTCAAAATGTTGTAATTATTTTTTTACAAAAGAAGACTTTCACAACTATATTTTAAAGACCCTTCTAAAATGAAGGCCTTCATTAGAAAAAAATGATTATTATCCATTTCTTTGTAGAAGTAAAAAATACATATTTGAAATCTCATTAAATGTGTGAATGGAAAGATCTTGTATTTTAGGACCTAAAAATGCTTTCATCAAGTCAACATGGATCACCTTGATAGTATATATCTCTGGTGTCTTTTTTAAACCTGGTTTTGACAAATGTGTGCAGTGAAGAAAAGCATGGAGATATAAGAAATAAGTAATTAACAACAAATTAATTCATCGAAGTTATTAGCAAATGGACATTCTGAAGTGAATGGAATGGACTCTGGCAAATTACTTTTTGCACAGTGTGCAATAATTCAACTTTTAAAATTAGAATTGCAAATATTTCCTAAGCTCTGAATGAACCTATCATAAACTGAATATTTTAATTCCATTAGTGATGCTTGAAGAATTCCACCTTTGCAAATTGTCATATGAAATATTCTGATCTGCAACTTTTTCAACAATATGAGGATAAGAATTCAGTGGTCCACCTCAATAATAATAATAATAGTAATAGTAATAATAATAATAATAATAATACTTTATTTATACCCCGCTACCATCTCCCCATGGGACTCGGTGCGGTTTACATGAGGCTGAGCCCACAATACAACAATACAAGCAATACAAGCAATAAGAGATACAATACAAAGCAATTAAAATAAATCTCATACACAAAAAAGCATAAACATTAAACAGAATACAGTGCACATCTAAAATCTATGGCTGGGCCAAATGTAATTAAAGTTTAAAAAATAATGCTAGGCATGAACAAGATACAGGAGGTGGGGCGTTGATAGAGACATACAAGCAGTCCTAAATCGATATAAAGTGCTTTTTTTGCGGGGGGGGGGGGGGCATAATGCTAAGGGTTTGTTAGTCTGGGAAGGCACACTGGAACAACCACGTTTTCAAGCTCCTCCTGAAGACTGCCAGAGATGGGGCATGCCTGTTGTCCTTAGGGAGTGAGTTCCGGAGCCTAGGGGCCACCACCGAGAAGGCTCTCTCTCTCGTCCCCACCAATCGTGCTTGCGATGCAGGTGGGAGCATGAATAGGGCCTCTCCAGATGATTGAAGAGATCATGTGGGTTCGTATACAGAAATGCGGTCACACAGGTAGGCAGGTCCCAAACCGTTCAGGGCTTTGTAGGTAAGAACCTGCACCTTGAGTTGGGTCCCAACAATTCCCAACTACAAAAAAAATTAAAATACATTTTAAATACTTATTTATTATTTTAATGTATTTTTTCATGGAGCATATCTTTTACTGATGTAGGAATGAATGCTGAAGGTAATGCTTTCTGAAAATAGACTCATTTGTTAGTCTTAAATCATATTGCAACCTCGGAATCATAGAAAATAGGGTGACAAAATAATGAAATAGCACACGTGCAGTGATTTTGAGTGCTGAACTATGATTCTGGGAGTGTAGGAAATAAATCCTTGCACCACCATGGAAACCCACTGGACAATCACCCTCTCTCAGCCTCAGAAAAATGCAAAGGGACATCTCTTCTGAACAAATCTTAATAAGAATACCTTATGGTAAGCCTCCTAGTGCAATCTTAAGTCAGAAATGACTTGAAAGCACCCAACACTAAGGGGACTACAATCCAGAATAGATAAAGAATGCCAGGAGAACAGAATTATTATCTGGAATTGGTTGATTCCAAGCTCCACGAAACTGGTTTTTGTCCTGCTTAAGGTGACAGGCCATAAGAAAGCTGAGAGGAATACGTAGGCAACGTTTGTGGAATCTGAAAAAAATACAATGAAGCAGGGTCTCAATCACATATGCCTAAATCAAAAAAGGATAATCATAAACTATAGGCAAAGAGTAAACAATATAATGACAACACAAATGAAGGTGATATTTACAGCAATATGGCTCGCACAGGAATGAGAATATTTGGAAAACCACATCGAATGCCACCGCTTCCATGAAAATAAGAAAAGTATAGATAAGCAATGCCAAAAGGAGTATAACAAATATAACCAGGAAATCAAATTATTAGAAGCTGTTCCAGAAAATAATGTAACAAAGAAAATGAGAACAAAACTGCATTCATTTTGTACTCATTTTCTTTGTTACAGTATTTTCTGAGGTTGTTTCTAATAGTTTGATTTTCCTGTTATATACCTCACACTACTTTTGGCACTGTTCTGTGTATGTTATCTTATTGGTTGTAAGATCAGTAGCCTTCTCCTATATATATTCCTATTCTTTTGTTATCCTTTTTGACTGCAAGCATTATTTTAATTACTGCAGATGCAGACTGTAGCCAGGAAATCAGAAGACGCTTACTTCTTGGGAGGAGAGCAATGTCCGGTCTCGATAAAATAGTAAAGAGTAGAGACATCAGACTGGCAACAAGATCCGCCTAGTCAAAGCCATGGTATTCCCTGTAGTAACCTACGGATGTGAGAGCTGGACCTTAGGGAAGACTGAGCGAAGGAAGATAGATGCTTTTGAGCTGTGGTGTTGGAGGAAAGTTCTGAGAGTGCCGTGGACTGTGAGAAGTTCCAACCAGTCCATCCTCCAGGAAATAAAGCCTGACTGCTCATTGGAGGGAAGGATACTAGAGACAAAGTTGAAGTCCTTTGGCCACATCATGAGGAGACAGCAAAGCCTAGAGAAGACAATTATGCTGGGGAAAGTGGAAGGCAAAAGGAAGAAGGGCTGACCAAGGGCAAGATGGATGGATGGCATCCTTGAAGTGACTGGACTGACCCTGAAGGAGCTGGGGGTGGTGACGGCCGACAGGGAGCTCTGGCGTGGGCTGGTCCATGAGGTCACGAAGAGTCGGAGATGACTGAACGAATGAACAATAACAATTATCTTAATTTATTTTGTTATGATATTCTTTAATATGCATTGCCTATAGTTCTGTAATGATAGTTTTGTGGAATTTACATAAACCAACCTGGGAGAAGTTACCCTTTCCCCAGGACAGCCCTGATGTCTGTTTTGGGAGCCATAATCTCTGCATTATTACCTCTGTAGTGTCTTCTATTTGTACACAGAACTCTTCATACCTTGAAAATATGCAAACAAAGGTACCTGGAACAAGCACAGTCCTCAAGAATACAACACCAATATTTTTACATAAACCCCCATAACATAAAGCCTAGTTATTCTGTTACACTAGGAGTTTGAAGCATCTGTTACTTAGCACAGCTGGGTTCCTGATCTATTTCATAGTTCAGCAACAGCACTTGACCTTCTCCTGACTTGGGTGAAGCTCTCTGGAAAAATTGATTAGAAGCAGAACTTCACTCAAAAACAGAGACTGTCTCAGAGCGAAGCCCTCCAAGGAAGAAATTTACACAAACCAAACTAATTTTAGAAACAGCGTGCCAATTGCTCAGAGCAAGATACAGCAGATGAACGACATGTAATTGATAAATAAGAGATTAATTACATTCTTCTCCTATCCATTGAGGAAATGTCCACTGAAGACAATATGTTGTTCACTTTATAGAGATGGTTGAACCTGACTTTGCCTCTCTTTTTTTCTCTCTCTCCTCTCTCTTGCTGTGAGGGTAGTGACAGGTGGCACTGCTTCAAAAGGGAATGACTTACAGGAATTCATAAATAATGGAAATCAGTAATGGCAGGCTGCATCCCTAATGACTACATTTATTTATAGCCACTTTCATTGCCAGCATGGCTGCTCATCTCACAGAAAGTGGCTGAATTTGTTAATTAGGAAGGAGACTGCTATAGTAGATCAGAACATGGAGGCATGGGAAGGTTTACAGACTTGCCTTGTTTAGCCTGGACAACTGATGATCCACAATGTGCCCTTGAGTCAGGAGCAGTGAGATCATATTAATAAGGTTCAGGGCACATGAAAATCACTGTACTTTCAAATGAGGGGCACATATTTCAGGCACAAAAGCCAAATATGTTTTTTCCCTTTTTCCAGACCCCAGAAAGATATTTTTCAAGAAAAATGAACATGTCACACTGAAGCAGTGGTATGACCAAGAGCATTGCCCTACCACCTTTCAGATATCATCATCATATTTAATTACTTGTTAATCGCCCTCCATCCAAGAATGCTCTAGGCGATTTACAGCTAAATTGTAAAAGATAAAATACATACATACAGAAATTAAAAATTAACAGAGATCAAATGCTCTAGTAAAAAGCCAGGTCTTAAGTGCGAGAGTAAAAGGTCCTAAGTCACTCATGGCTCTCATATAGGGTGGCAAGGAATTCCATAAGGCAGGGGCAGAAATAGAAAAAGCCCTGCATCTGGTACTTTCCAAGTGCACTTTTCTAGGATCTGGTATATAGAGTAAGTCACGTTGGGCTGGTCGTTGCGACCTCCGATGATGGGAGAAGGAGAGGCGGTTCCTAAGGTACGATGGACCCTGGCCATAAAGATTTTTAAAGGTCAGAATTAACATCTTATACAGGCCACGGTACTCAGTTGGAAGCCAATGTAAATGTTGCAGCACTGGTGTTATATGGCATTTCTGTCAGAGTTCTTTTGAGTAACCTGGCTGCAGCATTCTGAACAATACGGAGCTTTTGGGTCATAGACATCGGAAGGCCAACATACAGGGCATTGCAATAGTCCAGCCTAGACGTGACCGTGGCATGGATGACTGTTGCCAGAGCCTCGTCAGATAGGTAGGGTGCCAGTTGCCTCGCTTGTCGTAGATGGGAAAAGGCCTGTTTGCTGGCAGCAGTGACCTGAGCTTCCATTGTCAGCTGTGAATCCAGGATGACACCTAAGCTCTTAACAGTGGCCGATGGAGATAGGTGGGTAACGGATGAGTCAGACCTGCCGGGCGGCCATGCCAGAGAATCTCAGTCTTCGCTGGGTTCACCTTCAGTCTGCTAGCACGTAGCCAGTTCGACAGAGCTTCCAGACATCTGGTGAAATTGTCTGGAATTGACGTTGCTCCAGTCTCCAGCCGCAGAAGGAGTTGGGTATCGTCCGCATATTGGTAGCAGTCCAGGCCAAAACTCCGAGCCAAACTAGCAAGGGTTTCAATATGTCATTGCAGTTCTTAAAACTATCTTTACAAGCTGAACTTTTGGTTTAAGTTGTGTTGAAAAGGTAAGTTGCTATCCCAGTAGTAGTAAGAGAAAGCAATTTGAGATGTTTCAATCTCTCACCCCTCTCCCCCTATCTCTCTGAAATTGAAAGATAAACAACTGTTTGTGATATGTATTGGAGGAACAGAGAAGCAGAATGAAAGAAAGAGCCGCAATAATGAACAACATAAGCTCTCTTTTGCTTGTTGAATTATTGCTAATAAAGCAGCAATAGGAAAACTTACCAGGCCAATTAGATTAGATGCAGATGATCAAGACGGGTTTAAACAGTGTATTTCAATGTTGAAGCAAATGTTTTTAATGTTTACGTATGCATATATTGAATTCATGTCCCGGCATTGAATGCTTGCCGTTTGTATGTTGTGCTCCGCCCTGAATCCCCTTTGGGGTGAGAAGGGTAGAATATAAATGTTTTAAATAAATAAATAAATAAGCATGTTTGCATTTATGACTAAGGAAAAATTTGCTTTGGTGAGCTGTGCTAGTGGTTGGCCACTCTCATGTCAACAGGGTGGTGAATCCACTTCAGGTTTTTGTCCAGGCTTCAAGGGAGGTTTCCAAAATACTGAATACTATTCCTCAGTAGGTTCAGTACCTTGGGCAGTTCCTTTAATTATAGTGAAAACCTAGAATTCATTCATGGGTTCACAGCTATGGGAATCATCAGCAACCACTGCTGAGGTGCTGAGTCTTGATAATCATTTAGAATAATAGCAATGCTGAACAATACTGGTGATGTTATTACATTCCTCCCCCTTATTTTCTTAAAAACAGAATTTATTAAGAAAACATAGGCAATTTAAGTAGCCATTCTTTAAAATGCAGGCACCTCATGTTGCTACTGTTGTGACTGTGCCTGATTTCCCTACAAATCTAGGCTTTCCATCATTACAGCTGTAATCTTGGGTAAATTAGACTGTTTGATTAGTTGTCAGATCTGTTTCTTGGTCTGTGAGGCAGGAGACAGCTATCTCAGCTGGAAATACAGAAGAAAGGCATTTTGTTTTTTTGCTAGTATAATGCAGATCTCAAGTTGTGCATCTGGTATTTTTCTTTTAGAATGTCTTGCAAACTGTATCACTTATTGAGATCTTAAATAGTAAGCTTCCATTGTAAGGGCAAAAGTTATGCAGGGCACTGCTTTCCTTTTTAAACCCAACAAAGGGCAACTCTCCTGTTCTCCAGAGTGCTTTTTAATGTTGCTCAGCCATAATGGAAAACATATATAATTCATAGCCACTTCTTATACTGGAAATTTCACATTTTTTTTATTCTTGGAACAGAAAAGATCCAGGACAAGGTGAACTCCTTATTTACCATCAGTAGATGCTGAATAGAAAGAAACATTGTATGCAAAATTCTTAAACCTGTGTTGGTCTTAGAACAATGAAATTGCCTACAGTGCACTACTGTACATAAGGAGCCCCCGGTGGCGCAGTGGGTTAAACCCCTGTGCCAGCAGGACTGAAGACCGACACGTTGCAGGTTCGAATCCAGGGAGAGGCGGATGAGCTCCCTCCATCAGCTCCAGCTCCTCGTGCGGGGACATGAGAGAAGCCTCCCACAAGGATGATAAAACATCAAATCATCCGGGCGTCCCCTGGGCAACGTCCTTGCAGACGGCCAATTCTCTCATACCAGAAGTGACTTGGTTTCTCAAGTTGCTCCTGACATAACAAAAGAAAAAAACTACTGTACATACTTACTCTGCAACTCATATAGAAGTATTAGGGATGTCTGATCCATTAAAAATGGTTCAAAAATCATTACAAAATTGGGGGTGCTGGTGTTTCATTTCGAAAGTGTTTCTAAAGTATAGTTAGTGAAATATTCGTTACTATAGCTAGAGTAATGACATTTCATTACTATTTTGTTATAGTCATTTCAAACAATTACTATAATTGAACTTTTAGTCCACCAAATTTCAGAACATTTCACTTATTCACAGACTCCTGGGAAAGTTTTTATAAACATTTTTTTAATAATAAAGAAAATACGAGGGGTATTTTTTAAGTAAGGTCCGTTTGAACATAAGTACACAACAAAAGTTTATTTCAAAAAAGTAAATTTATTTTCAGAAAGTACATACTTCACTCTATTTTTCGATATAGTTGCCAAGTTTGTTCAAATACTTATCATACCTCCGAACCAATTTTAAATACCCTCTTCATAAAAACTTGCCGCCTGCTCCGATAACCAAGAGTTCACTGTAATCAAAGAAGGGCGACGGGAGCGGTCCTCATCATGGACATTGTCACGGCCATCTTTGAATTGTCGTACCCACTTACGCACTTTGCTTTCACTCATAACAGTATCACCGTACACTTCACAAATCTGTCGATGAATTTCTGCAGCAGGCACGTTCCTTGCTGACAAAAACCGTATCATTGAGCGAACCTCACATACGGAGGGTGAGTTGATAGTCTTAAACATTTTAAAGCACAGAACAGAACCGTACAGGTTAGCTACAGAGCGGAAACTGAGCACAGTTGTTCCCGAGGCATGCACTCGTTGCGGTATGTGCGCGAACTACTAGTGTCTACAACAAAACGGACCTTACTTAAAAAATACCCCTCGTATGTTCCTAATTTGAAAGCATTATTTTATGTTTAATTGTGTAGTCCTTTGTTAAATGGGTGGATGACAATGTTAAATTGGTGGACTGGATAGCAAAATGTGCTATAACACAATGTCTCTCATACAAAGTCAAAGTTTTTGCAGTTTAATAAATGTTTGTCACGTTTTTATGTTAGAATCAATTAGGAAATGACATTTATAGCCCAGTAACAATAAAACCATACTGTAGAACTATCAAAGCACCCCTGACAGATGGTCATTCAGACTCTGAATAATAGTAATAAGAAGTAGTAGAAGAAGAAGGTGAAAACATGTTCCTAGTTTGAAAGTGTTATGTCCTGTTTAATTGTTTAATCCTTACTTAGAAAGTAGTAGTTCTACTCCAGAAACTTTGTTTTTGCACCAAGATTTTTGTTAAATGGGTAGATGATGATGTGAAGTTGGTGGACAGGAAACTACAACAAAATTTGCATTTGATGTCCCTCACCCAAAGACAAAGTATTTGCAGTTTAATAAACCTTTACCATGTTTTTATGATAGAACCAATTAGGAAATGCCATATACAACCAAGGAACTCTGGTTGGCTATGGAGGCGCAAATCTTTCTCATGCTAAGCCTTGCACTGCATCGTGGGAAATGTAGTTTAGGAAAAGGCTTTTTGAATTCTCTGGCATAGGGCTCATCCCTTCCCAAACTACATTTCCTGGAGTTCTGTGTTGTTCCCAGAAAACACTTCTCCCTCTGTTCCTCTCCTAATGATGAGAGGCCATTAATTTACAGAGGAAAGGCAAGGTAGGCACTAAGGTAGCCTTTTTGGCTTTGCTTTTTTAGCTTTGCTTCCTTGCACTGAATATGAAACTGACTTTGGGAACATTCCAAAATTTACAAAACTAAAACAAAAAAACTATGGGATAAATTTCAATTTCTTAATTTTTGGCTCAGGCCACGCACGTGCGTTGGATATTGTGTAGTAAGTACAAATAATATGAAACTGATTCAACTTACAACACTTTATGATTTTTTGGCACATGCCTAATAAATATAAATCAGATTGTTATCTTATAGTATAGTAAAAATAACAAATAACACATTAAGGCAGAATATTTGTTTGTTTCACTTTTTTCCTGTGTTTGAAATTATGCAGTTGCACCTTTTTTCTAAGGGAATTTGTAAATGTTCACAAATGCTTAAAATTGCATTAAAATGAAAAAACATCCTATTTGCACTGGAAGCTATTTTTAAAATGAAAAGTGCCATGTTGTACCAGTGAGCAATGCTGAGGTTAAAGATGACCATTTCAATAAAAAAAGAAGTGACATCCACAACTTAGTAGTCACATGGTTGGACTTTAAGCTCAGGTTATTAGAGTTAGTTAAGACCTTAGATCGCCAAACCTATAAGGAACAGTTCCAGCCATATCACAGGTTCTTTCCATCATAGAATCATAGAATAATAGAGTTGGAAGAGCCATCTAGTCCAACCCCCTGCCATGCAGGAAAAGCACCCCTGACAGATGGCCATTCACCCTCTGTTTAAAAGCCTCCAAAGAAGGAGCTTCCACCACACTCCGAGGCAGAGAGTTCCATGATTGAACAGCTCTTAGAGTCAGGACATGTTCCATCTTATTAATATCTCTTTTAAACTGCGGAGCCCAGAATTGGACACAGCATTCCAGGTGAGGTCTGAACAAAGCAGAATAAAGGGACACCACAACTTCCCTTTATTTATTTATTTGTTTGTTTGTTTATTTGTTTATTTTTTATTATTATTTAGAGCTTTTATAACCTGGTCTTCTCAACCTCCGAAGAGGGACTCGGGCCAGCTAACAACAGGAAATTCATACACAAATAAGCTAAAACATAATAACATCATAATACGTTAATACATTAAAATACATTAAAATACATTAAAATACAGATTAAATAATTACATAAAGCCAAGTCGTCAAGGTAAATCACAAATTCATCACCATCCGCCAGTGTGGTCAGCAGTTATTGACTCGATCATCATTCTGAGAATGATTCTGAGAAAGATTTTACCAGCTTTCTGAAAGTCAGGAGGGAAGGGGCAGATCTAATCTCCATCGGGAGAGAGTTCCACAACCGAGGGGCCACCACCGAGTAGGCCCTGTCCCTTGTCCCCACCAGACGCGATTGCGAAGATGGTGGGACTGAGAGCAGGGCCCCTCCAGAAGATCTTAACAACCTTGGTGGTTCATAGGGGAGAATCCGTTCGGACAGGTAAACTGGGCCGGAGTCGTTTAGGGTCTAGATCTAGATACTATCCTCATTTTGATGCAGCACAAAATCCTACTGGCTATTTTAGCTGCTGCATCACATTGTTGGTTCATGTTCAACTTGTTTTCCACAAAAACTCCAGTCTTTGTCACATATCTGTTGTTGAGCAAGGCATCACCCATCCTGCATCTGTTCATTTCATTTTTCCTGCCACAGTGGAATATCTCTGTTGTAATTCACTTTGTTGGTTGTAGCCCAGCTCTCTAATCTGTTAAGGTCATTTTGAATTCTGATCGTGTCATCTGAAATATTAGCTATCCCTCCCCATTTGGTGTCATCTGCAAACTTGAGAAGCATGTCCTCTAAACCTTAGAAGACCATAAGCTGAACATGAGTCAACAGTGTGATGCAATGGCTGAAAAAGCCAAGGTGATTCAAGGCTGCATCAATAGGAGTATAGTGTTTAGATTGAGGCAAGTAATAGGGTCACTTTATTCTGCTTTCGTTAGACAGTTCCTGGAATAAGGTGTCCATTTCTGGACACCACAATTCAAG
Source organism: Anolis sagrei ordinatus (assembly GCF_025583915.1). Taxonomy (NCBI): domain Eukaryota; kingdom Metazoa; phylum Chordata; class Lepidosauria; order Squamata; family Anolidae; genus Anolis; species Anolis sagrei. The sequence continues at coordinate 63,694,138 of NW_026847660.1, read as the reverse complement.
GATATTGACAAACTAGAACATGTACAAAGAAGGGCAGCCAAATGGTATAAAGTCTGGAAGCTACATCCTAAAAGGAAGCTGTCTATGTTTAGCTTGGAGTGGGAAAAAAAGCAGAGAGGGGACATGATAGTCCTTTTAAAATATTATAGAGGATGTAATATTGAGGAGGGAGCAAGATTGCTTTCTGCTGCTCTAAAGACTAAGGCACAGAGCAAGGAATTCAAACTAGGAAGATGATAGCTTTGCTCTTTTATTTGAGCAGGGGCGGCTCAACCCATTACGCAAAGTAAGCATTTGCAATATAGTTGATTTTGCCCAGGGGCGCTCTTGAGGTGCTCTTGGGGGAAAATAGACCTTGACATCTGCGAGTTGTAGTTACTGGGATGTATAGTTCACCTACAATAAAAGAGCATTCTGATCTCCACCAATGATGGAATTGAACCAAATATGGCACACAGAACTCCCACGACGAACAGAAAATATATATCAGTGATTGGTTGGGGTGGGGGTCAAAATACTGTTTGCTTACTGTTGAAAATTACCTAGGGCCGCCTCTGTATTTGAGAACATTGATGAAAATATAATGAAAAAGAAACTCTGAGGTAGAAAATAAACCTGAAATTTCGATGAAAAAGAAATGTAATAAAATGCCATTTGCTTTCAGTGTCTGTTTGAAAATACTTAACTATTGTATTTAATTAAAGCACATTTATGTACAAGTAAGCATGTGCCTGGAGTAATTTCTAAACAAATTTCCATGCACAGATATTCAGACGTGAGTGTAGCTTCTTTCTAGATAGGGTGAGAAATGGACCCCAAGCATTCTTGATTTTTCCTTTCCCATAAGGATAAGGCTTTCATCATTTGGATCAGTGGAAGAGGTTAGTTCAAGTCAAACACAATACATGAGATGACCTGGAAAAGAAGAGCAGGAAATGTAAGAAAAAGCGGGAGGAGGGAATCTAAAAAGTGTTCTGTTTATTAAAACATACACATGTTGCTGTGATATCAGAGCTTAAGAATGATAAATTTATTTATTTACTTACTTTATTTATATACCGCTTTTCTCAGCCCTCAGGTGACTCAAAGCGGTGAACAACATCAATACAAAACATCACGAGACAAGTATAGGGCAATTAAAAACAATTGTCACATAAATCATTAAACATCCGTATAACAATCATTAGCGCCTCAACAATAAAATCAGAATCCAGTCTCATCAATCATTATTCTGTATTCCTATGTTCAATTACACTGTTTAATCAAATGCTTGTTCGAACAGCCAGGTCTTCACTTTCCTCCGAAACGCCAGCAGGGAGGGGGCCGATCTGATATCTGCAGGCAGGGCGTTCCACAGCCGAGGGGCCACCACTGAGAAGGCCCTGTCTCTCGTCCCCGCCAAGCGCACCTGTGATGCAGGCAGGACAAAGAGCAGGGCCTCCTCAGATGATCTTAGTGTCCTAGTCGGTTCATAGGAGGAGATGCGTTTGGAGAGGTAAGTAGGGCCAGAACCGTTTAGGGCTTTATAGGCTAACGCCAGCACTTTGAATTGTGCCCGGTAGCAAACTGGCAGCCAGTGGAGCTGGCGCAACAGAGGAGTAGTATGCTCCCTGAGTGCCGCTCCTGTTAGCAACCTGGCTACCGAACGCTGGACCATTTGAAGCTTCCGAGCAGTCTTCAAAGGCAACCCCACGTAGAAAGCGTTGCAGTCGTCTATACGGGATGTAACCAGAGCGTGGACTACTGTGGCCAAGGAAACAAGCTGTTGGGAAAACTGAGCTTGTAAAGAATTAAAAGAAATCTAAAAAGAGGTTGCTAGAAAATAAAAAAGAGTAATGAGTAGATACTCACCAAAAGCCTTGGTCCTGTGAAAGCTATTCTAGATAGCATCATTAAAACTTCCACACAAAGAAGAGAGAATAAGCATTTAGTAAAGGTGTACTGGCCACATTGCCAAGTTGCTGAACCCCTTTATGAGCAGATGATTGCTTATTTTCATTTCTAAAAGTGTGTCAAACTTTCAATAAGATTGAATTACTTGGTGAATTCTCATGCAAAATCATCACTGTTGCCAATGTGATATTTTAAAGCATGGTTTTGAATTTTGTGTTTGAGTAGCTGCTGCAGAAGCATTTTGAAAAAATCACTGCCTTCTCCAGTATGTGAACATCTAGAATGGAATTCAAATTAGTGTTGGCATGACAAACTTAGAGATGCTGAATATTTTACTAAGGTGAAATAGAGGATGTTACAAGAATAATAATCTGTGTTATTGTTTTCTCTGGGTACACTCGGAGGCTATATTTAGTTTAGTTATGCCGAATAGCAGTTCTTCATTGTTATGTAGTAGATGTAAAATGTTTATACCTGGAATGCTGACAGGAAAGATCGACTGCCGCACTAGATCAGCAAAAAATGGGTGTGTACTTGTGTGAACTGTTATGCAATGCTTTTGCAGTTCAAGATAATTATATTCAGACATATCATTAGGATTAAGAGCTGCTTCTCATGATGTGAGTGCCATATGGAAATCATTTGAAATTACATCACTAGATTTTTTTTGGGTTGTTTTTTTTTTGTCGTGTCAGGAGAGACTTAAGAAACTGCAAGTCGCTTCTGGTGTGAAAGAATTGGCCGTCTGCAAGGACATTGCCCAGGGGACACCAGGATGATTTGATGTTTTTATCACCCTTCACTAGGTAATATCACTAGGTAATATCAAGACATGCTATTTATTTATTTATTTATTTATTATTAATTTTTATTGCTGACACAGGTAGAATAATATCACAATCCATCACCAATTACCAATATTGAAGTACATATTAAATACATATCAAATAATATTTTCATAGTGTTCTTGTCAATTCTGCCTTTATCTCTCAATGGTGTCAATTGATTTTACACCCCTCTCCTCCTCCTCCCCACCCCCACCCTCTGGGAATAGTACTTGTCTTCATTCAAATATTAATTTAATTAAAAAATTGTGTGAAGAAAATGGTTCAGCTCTTTATATCTTTCTTTTCCTTTGACTTTTTCTATCAATCTTCCCCACTTCTGAACCCAGGTCTTCTTGATTCGGCATACTGTATATTTGGATCTTCTTTTAGAGATGTAGTCCTGAAGCATATAATCTGCTACTTTTTTTTAACTTCTCACTTTCTATGGTTTTTCCACCCCAAGGCCACAGTTGCTTGGATGGCTGCTATCATGTATTTTATAATTTTCCCCCAAACTTTAATGTTTTTGTTCTTGTCTAATTTCTGGGTGAAACTCCTTTTTTATTCAAAACTAATTTATGCCCTATTAATTCTTACATTTCCTTCTTTACCTTATTATAAAAATATTGTACTCTGTCATTATTATTATTATTATTATTATTATTATTTTATTGTGGACGCAGGTAGAATAGTATCACAATCCATTGCCAATTACCAATATTGAAGTACATATTAAATATATATCAAATATTATTTTCATAGTGTTCTTATCAATTCCGCATTGAGTCGCCTAATCGGGCTGAAAAATGCGGTATAGAAATAAAGCAAATAAATAAATAATAAATTCCACCTTTATCTCCGACTTGTGTCAATCGATTTTACACCCCTCTTCTCCTTACCCCACCCCCTGGGAACAGTACTTGTCTTCATTCAAATATTAATTTAATTGAACAATCGTGTTTATTTATTTATTTACAACATTTCCACCAGGAGCCCCTGGTGGTGCAGTGGGTTAAACCCCTGTGCCGGCAGGACTGAAGACCGACAGGTCGCAGGTTCGAATCCGTGGAGAGGCGGATGAGCTCCCTTTATCAGCTCCAGCTCCTCATACGGGGACATGAGAGAAACCTCCCACAAGGATGATAAAAACATCAGATCATCCGGGCGTCCCCTGGGCAACGTCCTTGCAGACGGCCAATTCTCTCACACCAGAAGGGGCTTGCAGTTTCTCAAGTTGCTCCTGACACGACAAAAAACAAAAAACAAAAAACAAAAAACAAAAAAAAATATTTCCACCCCCACTTTTCTCCACCCCAGAAGGGACTCAAGGCGGCTTACACTTAGGCAACTATTCGATGCCTTCCAAACAACGTACAGTAAAAATAAACATTTAAATCGAATTATAAAATACATTACAACAGTTAAACATATAAAACAATGCCTTCACTTTTAACCACATTATCCAAAGCCATAGTCTGAGCCATTCCAATAGTCACTACACATAATTCCAATTTTATCTGTTGCATAGGATCTTTAAAGACTTGATCAAAAAGCCTCATTTTTTACTTTCTTATGGAAAGTATTTGACAGAATGGCAACTGAAAACTGACACCTTGTCCTGAGGCCTCGTTTTGTTCCGATCATACTGAAGTAGCTTGAGCTATGATGATCGATCCCTCCAACTTCATATCATTGGTTGCTATAGTTGAGGGTAGATATGGGGAAACAACACAAATGGCAGAACATCACAGAGAGTGATGAGTAGTTTGCGGAAGATGCCACACAATAAGAATTCCATGTTTCATCCTCTTCAGAAGTACTGATTCAGATGAACTGGCTCATCATTTTAACTGGCCTCATTCCTCATTTTTTTATCTACATGCCACCATCAGAATTATATTTATTTTATTTTATTTTATTTTATTTAGAACCTTTATATACCGGTCTTCTCGATCTCTGCAGAGTGACTCAGTCCAGTTCACAACAAAAGATACATAAACAGTACTTTAAAACATCACATCCCATGATACACTAACACATTAAAATACAGCCATATAATTACATAAGGCCAAGTCGTCAGAATGAAATCACAATTCATCGCCATCCGTCCGTGTGGTCAGGCATTATTGACTCACTCATCAAATGCTAAATTCCAGAGCCAAGTTTTCACCAGTTTTCTAAAAGTCAGGAGAGAAGGGGCAGTTCTAATCTCCAGTGGGAGAGAGTTCCAGGTCCTAGGGGCCACCACCGAGAAGGCCCTGTCCCTCGTCCCCACCAGACGCGATTGTGAGGGTGGTGGGACCAAGAGCAGGGCCCCTCCAGAAGATCTTAACAACCTTGATGGTTCATAGGGGAGAATCCGTTCAGACAGGAGGGGAATAAACATACACAATAAAAGCAATTTTGTTTTCAAACTGATGCAAGTAAAAAAATATGATGGGGAAATCTGTTACTCCTGCTTTCCTTCTAATTAAGATTTATTTTTACTTTTAAACTTATAATGTTTTTCAGTCTGAATATGGAACACTGTGTATTTGGGATAATTCTTTGATTTTTTTAAAGAATTATATGTATTTTAACTTATCGTATTTGTTTAAATTGATATTTATTGTCTTGCATTGAAGTCTTGCTGTTAGCCATTCTGAGTCCCTCCACGGAGGTAGAGAAGAACAGGATATAAAGGTTCTAAATGACTAAATAAATAACTGAGACAAAATCACACCTGTGTCACATTTGTACAGTCTAAGTCAGGGGTCCACACACTTTTTAAACAGAGGGCCAGGTCACAGTCCCTCAAACTGTTGGCGGGCCAGATTATAATTCGAAAAAAAAATATGAATGAATTCCTATGCACACTGCACATATCTTATTTATTGTGCAAAAACATTTAAAACAATACAATAATTAAAATTAAGAATAATTCTAACAAATATAAACTTATTAATATTTCAATGGAAAGTGTGGGCCTGATATAGGATTGTTGTTGTTATTGATATAGGATTGTTATTGTTATTGTGTGCTTTCAAGTAGTTTCATACTTAGGTTGACCCTGAGCAAGGGCCAAGTAAATGACCTTGGGTAAATGATCCGGCCCCCAGGCCTTAGTTTGAGGACTCCTGGTCTAAGTCATAGAGAATCTTATGTACCTGATAGGCTTGGGCGATCCAGTTCGTTAATTTCGTTATTTGTTATTAATTTGTATTTAAATTAGCTTATGATCCAATATTGAGCCATGCAGGAATAGTGTGAGGAGTAATTAAGAATTGAAAACAATTTTTCCAATTTTCGTAATTATTTCGTAATTATTTCATAATTATTTTCATATGTCTGGTGCAAGTTTTACAATCTCGCATTTACCCCACTTCCGGCATTTTTGCTCTGCTGCTTTCCTCCTCTTTCCTCATGTTTCTTCTTGCCTCACTCTGGGCTGCACTAGGCAACCAACCAACCTTCCTTCCTTCCTTCCTTCCTTCCTTCCTTCCTTCCTTCCTTCCTTTCTTCTTTCCTTCCTTCCTTCCTTCCAGCTGGCAAATCCCACATTCCCCCCTCCCTCCTGGCATCCTTCTTGCCCAAAATTTCTCATTACTTTATTTTTCATACCCTCACTCTATGCCACAGAATGCGTTGCCAGGTACAGCTAGTATATAATATAATATAATATAATATAATATAATATAATATAATATAATATAATATAATATAATATAATAATATAATATAATATATAATAAGTGTGTGTGTGATAATATAATATAATAATATATAATATAATATACAATAATATAATATAATCATATTATAATATAATATACAACAATATAATATAATATAATATAATAATATTATAATATTATAATAATATAATATAATATAATATAATATAATATAATATAATATAATATAGTTGTTGTTTGTTTTATCACACCAACAGTCAACAACAGAGGGAGAGGGAAGCTTCAGAAGTTCCCCCTGTCCCATTTGGAGGTTTTTTTAGCATATTGCGCAATCGCATCCGCCATTAACAAATCAATTCGTAATTTTACAAAATTTCCTATATTTTGAAATTTTTAAAAGGAAAATTTCGGAATTCTTAAAAAAAAATGAAACGCAAGGGTCCCCTAAAAACAAAACAAGTTTAGAACCAAATTTTTCCGTGGTTACCCAAGCCTAGTATCTGACTGCGATGGGAAGGATTTCAGGAAAAGATAGGCCAAGACCTAATTCAGTGTTAACCTGGTCAAGTACACAAGAGTTAAAAACACAGACTTGTAATAGTTAAGCTTAGATGGACATATCTGTCAGCTCTAAATTCTCCCATATTTGAATTGTCAAAGAGCATGTCTACACTGACTATTTAATACAGCTTGAAGACAACTTCAAACTGTTGTGGTTACAAATTGCATACCATCAAAGTGTCCTGTAGTGCAAATTAAAAGCTGGTTTCAAACTGAACTAAGTGGTCAGTATAGATTCTTTTTAAATTCTTTTCATCTTCAGTATGAAGAAAAGTGGAAATTCTGGTAAATTCTTGCAAATACTATGACAAACAAAATTATTATGCATAAATAGTAAAAAAAAGTAGTTTATAAATAGGATTGCAAAATATCTCTTCTCCTAAAAAATGGGACAGATCAACAGGAGATGCCTTTTTGTGCTTGTGTAGATTAAACTGATAGTTATATTATTATCAATGGCCCTTCAATGACAGTTCTAAAATGACACATGAGAGCGGCAATGTTTTAAGACATATAGTAGCCTAAAAATAAGACTGCCTTTCCTCCACAGAAGTGCATCATCATCAACAACCATTAAATTTGTATCCTGCATCAAATGGATATACCAAAATGCATAATATAACATGGACATACTAGCTCACACCTGGAAGATAGCTATTTGACATTTTCACGCTATTAATGTAAGTGCTCCTGAGATGTGAGACTCCTAATAGTAGGCTTTGCCTGCAGAGTATGAGCATGCAGTGTTCATGAAGATTATTCACATTATTCATTGGCTTTTTTCATATTGCTGATAGCACTTACTAATGTACCCAGGCTGGCATTCAGCTGAAAGACCAATGTAGCTAACCATCTACTTATTGTTAAAAAAGCCTAGAACATTATCAAGTTGGACACTGTTGTCGTTACACCTATCCCAATCCCATTTTACCTCTGAAGCTAATTCAGAGAAGGCGCAGGTTCGTAGCTTGGGAGTGATCCTGGACTCAGTGCTGAGCCTGGAACCCCAGGTCTCGGCGGTGGTCAGGGCAGCTTTTGCACAATTAAAACTTGTGCGCCAGCTGCGCCCGTACCTTGGGAAGTCTGACTTGGCTACGGTGGTTCACGCTCTGGTTACATCCCGTATAGACTACTGCAACGCTCTCTACATGGGGTTGCCTCTGAAGACTGCCTGGAAGCTTCAACTAGTCCAACGAGCGGCAGCCAGATTACTAACAGGAGGGGGTACAGGGAGCATACTACTCCTCTGCTGCGTCAGCTCCACTGGCTGCCAATTAGCTTCCGAGCACAATTCAAAGTGCTGGTGTTGACCTATAAATCCCTAAATGACTCCGGCCAGTTTACCTGTCCGAACGTATTCTCCCCTATGAACCATCAAGGTTGTTAAGATCTTCTGGAGGGGCCCTGCTCTCGGTCCCACCACCTTCGCAATCACGTCTGGTGGGGACGTGGGACAGGGCCTTCTCTGTGGTGGCCCCCTGGCTCTGGAACTTTCTCCCATTGGAGATTAGATCTGCTTCTTCCCTCCTGACTTTCAGAAAGCTGGTAAAAACCTGGCTTTGGAATATAGCATTTGCAGAATGATGATCGAGTCAATAACTGCTGACCACACTGACGGATGGTGATGAATTTGTGATTTTATTCTGATGACCTGGCTTTTGTAATTGTATGATATTGTATTATTTGTGTTTTAATGTATTTTGTATTAATGTATTATGAAGTTATTATGTTTACTATATTTGTGTTGAATTTTCTGCTGTTAGCCGGCCTGAGTCCCTCTTCAGAGGTCGAAAAGACCGGGTTATAAAAGCTCTAAATAAATAATAAATAAATAAATATTTCTGCCTTCATTGTGGTACCTTTTGGTCTGGAAGAGCCTTTCTGTGGCTTTTCAAGGTCTTGGGACCTCATCTCATGGATGAGGTCCAGTGTCATGATTCTCCAGCCTCCGTAGCAAATCTGGGCAGTATCAGAATAGCAGTGGGACACTAATTGATGCTTTCCCATCCCATGTGAGAAAGCGTCACCACTCTGCCAAAGCCCTGTTGTTCCTAATAGAACACGGGACATCTTCCATGTTGGTAGCAGTAGTGTCTCCACTTGGCCCATGGAGCCCCACTGGAAGTCACCCTATGCCATATGATGGGTGGCATGGGGCTTCATGGGTGAACTTGGGCAGAAGCATCCTAGGACATATGGCTACTTCCTAGGATGCTTCTTCCACCCCGTGTGATAAGGCTGGCTGTAACATTCACTCCTGTAACGTGAGTTGCAACCAAGTATAGACTTGGTCTCTCTTCCTTTGCTATCTTATTTGTAATCCTACCCAAATGCTATGGGCTTAAACTAGTATTTGGCTATCTCCAAGATCTTGCTTTTCTTATAGATACAGCCATTATATTTTGATGCCTGAGGCAAAAAAATCGAAATAGTATTTCCCTCAAAAATAAAATATTAATATTGGAGAACTTGCTGCACTCTATATGTTATACTGAAAAGTGTCACCCGAGGCAGTCTGTCTCCTCCTGGCTATTGGCCCTGCCAGCCCTGCTTTCATAGTGTTTATGATGATTATGAACTTATTATGTAGTGATTGTGTCAGTCACTAGAAAATATCTTCATTCACTAAACTTCTGCAAACATAACCAATTTTCTTCAATTGTGTCTGTGAATCTAGCCACCACTATCTTACAAAAATTGAGGGGGTCCATATTATGTCAGAGATAGCTGTTACCTCAGGATTCTAGACTAGGACTTGTGGAGCCACGATGAATATGGATGATGGTATTCTGATTCTTGTTAGCATATGATGGTGACACCGCAAAATGGCCTGTGAAAGATTAGGTTATGCATCAGTATTCAGTCTGGTGATTTGTTGGTGCATGTTTGATTGACAAACAAGAAGCAGAGGATTTTATAGGAAATAAACAATGTCCCAAGGCCAAATTTCTTGTCAGTAGTCTTGCGTTTTTGCAAACACATAATTCATCATGCTCAGCCCACACAAGTGACAAACACAACAGAACTGCGGCAGATGCTGCTGCAAGAGACACGGGGAAAGCTTTCCTGTAGTAGCTATTTTTCAAGCAAATATCTCATAGAATTTAAATGATTTCTTTCCCCCTTTTTCTCTTTCTTTAACCCTCAGCCTAAGTTGTCTTTGGCCAACGAACCGGATACAAGTTGCTTTACTGCACATCTTGTTGTTAATTGCCATCAGTTTGACTTTAACTTACAATGATTCTATGAAAAAAAGACCTCCAAGATACCCTGTGCTGTTGCATGCTGGGCCTGTACATAAGACTGTAGACAGGACATAAATTCTGTGTGCCCAACGGGACGCCGAGGCTGCCTCAAATTAAAGGCCTTTGGATTTCCTTAAACAGAGTCTTTAAAGGTTCAACAAAGGTTCAACAAAGTTCTTTATTGTTGAAATCAAACAGGTACTTCAAGGCTTTCTTAATAGTCTATTGGCTCTCTCAATCTTGTCCACAGGGGACAGGCACTATCTTCATAACTGTATTTTAACTAATGGGGAAATCCTTAACCTCTTATCTGGGCAGTCTGTCTTTGCCTCTGTTGGCGTGGAGCCCCTACACCCGGTACCAACTGCTTCTGGCTTCCGCGAGTGACCCTTACCAAGCAGAGCTTTGTAGACTTCCAGGGGAAAGAAGGTGTTCAGGTTTCAGTGATGGCTGGCTGAAGTGTTGTGGGACCGGATTCCCTCAGCAAAGGAGCTGTAAGGCTATAAAATCCTCAGCAAAAGAGCTGTGCTGAGACTGCATCTCTCTGGTCAAGCTATGGGGCTGTATATCCCCGGCCAAGCTGTAGGGCTGTATATCTCCCCGGCCAAGCTGTGGGGCCTTTTCTCCCCTGCCAAGCTGTAAAAGACTAAGCTTTCTACAGGAGCTCCTGGTTTTATGTCCTGTATGAAAGGCTTCTCTGTGTGGACTAACTCAAAATGGCTCCTATTCCTTCCAAAATCCAAAAAGGGGGTGGGACCAGGGAACCTAATGATAATTGACAATCATAGATCCAATAAATGCAAACTAAGGAAAGCCATCTAACTGCAAAGGCATGGAACTTTAAAATACATGCAGCAATCAACAAATAGCAAGATAAGCTGGAGCTCCTGGTGCAGCTGTCCCAGAACATACCCTATTATTAACAACCTTGTAAACAGGGCTGTAGCTTCCTTGACTAAATTCATCCATCTGAAATGTGGTATTCTCATCTTAGGATCCTTCTACAATGACCATATACAGGCAGTCCCCAAGTTACAAACATCCAGCTTACAAATCACTCATAGTTAATGATGGGATTGAGACAATAAGAAATGAGAGAAATCTATCCCTCAGAAGGGAAATTCACTCCTGAAAGAGTTATCATGGGGAACGGGTATCTCAACTGAAGCTGTCTCACCAGTCCTTGTTTCCACAAGAAGTCAATTTTTTCAAAATCTAATTATCACAGACACAGAAAGTGATGTGATATCTTCTGAAAAGGAGCACAGACAGCAAAACAAACACCACAGGGGTGTTAACCCTTCCCTATGCTATTCAAAACTATATGGTATGTGTGTTTATATCTATACTAATCTAAACAGGGTGGTGCTAACAGATAATAAGCTGCCAATGAAAGTCAGAGCAGATATCTTCAACATTATGGTTTTACCAATGATGTTATATGCATCTTAAACATGGGTAACAACAAAGTTAGAGGAGGAAAATGTGGCAGTGACTAAGAGAGCAATGGAAAGAAGGATGTGTGGCATGACAATAAGAGATAAAGTCAGCAATAAAGAACTGTGTCAAAGAACTAGGGTATGTGATGTGGTCAATGAAATCTATGAGGCAAAAAGATGACAAAGCATATACAGCATGAAAAAAAAGAACCGATGGACATGTCGACTAACTACCTGGATACCAAAAGACCACAAGCGGTCCTTGGGCAGACTTTGTGTTCAGTAGGGTGAACCAATGGTCAAGCTATTTGGTCAGAAATAGAAAAGGAAATCACAGGATTGTATATTTTAGCAAATTGTAGTTTTATGTAAAACCAAAGGTAATTGGATAGGATAGGATAGAACACACACACACACACACATGATTGGAGTTAAAAATGTAGCTATTCCGATTTACATATAAATTCAATTTAAGAACAAGCCTACAGAGCCTATGTTGTTTGTAACTTGGGAACTGCCTGTAATACAGTTTGAAGCCAACTTGAGAAGGTGGTGGCCACAAAATGCACACTGAAAATGTGTATTGACACACAGATGTAACACATTTTAATAGTCTCATAGAAGCCCCAGTTCAGCAAAAATAATGTATTATAGGCCATGCCAGTATAACCCAGATCCAGGGTGAAATTGACTCTGCAAAATGCAAAACTCATAATAGATATTCATCCCAGCTGAAGTGCAGTAAAAGATCTAGAATGGTGGCTGCCAAAAATTTTCCAAGGGCATGGCTGGGTGCCAGGGGACTAATTGATTCACAGAGAGGGATAATTGATTACTTCTACTCCCCACTTACCTCTCCGAACGCATCTCCTCCTATGAACCGACACGGACATTAAGATCGTCCGGGGAGGCCCTGCTCTCGGTTCCGCCTGCGTCACAGGCACGGTTGGCGGGAACGAGAGACAGGGCCTTCTCGGTGGTGGCCCCTCGGTTATGGAATGCCCTACCAAGCGACATCAGACAGGCCCCTTCGTTGCTGGCATTTAGGAAGAAGCTCAAAACCTGGCTCTTTGAGCAAGCGTTTGGCTAATCAGCGCAATGGCACACAGAATGACGGTAAACTGAACATAGGAACGGTATAAGGATATGAGACTGGATCTTGTTTGCGATCGAGGCACGGTATGAATGGTTGTGTGTTTGTTACTGGGTATGCTGTGTTTTAATTGTTATTGTTGTGGTAATTAATATTGTGTAAACCGCATTGAGTCACCTATTATAGGTTGAGAAACGCGGTATAGAAATAAAGCAAATAAATAAAATAAATAAATAATACTCCTGTCACTTTCCCTTTTTCCACCCAATATGCCTCCGGTGCACTGATGCGCATCTTTGCAGGAAATGGGGAAAAAACTGGAAAGTGGTTTGAATCCAGGTTTTCTGATAAATGCAATCACCTTCCTGGCCTGAATCCAGTTCCAAGCATAGCAATCTAATTGCCCCACAGCAAAAAATGGTTTCTCCCTAAATGGTTCCAAGCTGGATTCTAATGTGAGTGTAAAAGTGCCCTCAATGCTCTCTGTTTTACCCAACATAATTGTTGTTTCTGGTAAGTCACTTATTCTTTTAACATTAACAATTAACAATTTTAACATTAATATTCTAACTTACAATTAAATTAATATACATTCAAAAATAAAGACACATAAGAAAAAGACAAAAAAAGAGAAAATGAAAAAGAAAGACATAGAACTAATGCACAGTAGGTGTTGTAGTAGAGTGTGCTGAGCAAGCTACAACGAGTAGTAGAGGGGCAAAGAGAGCTGCTCAGATGTTGGATCAAGAGCAGCAAAGGAAGCGAATTAGGGAAATATTCATGACACCTACAGATAGTGAGTGATTCGAAGGGTTTACAGATTCTGAGATGGAGGAGGAGGGAGAGGAAGGTAGAGGTTTGAAGCGGGTTACTCGGGATCAAGAGTCAGATGAAGAGAGGGAAAGGAAGTGGATCCATGAAATACTTAATGCTCTGACTGAAGAGGAGGACTTCATGGGGTTCACGGGGAGTGATGGGACTGGGAGTGGTGACGAGGAAGAGGATGGACTAGATTGGACCCGTGTACAAGAGATCAGGGACATATGTACTCAACCCACTTCAAGTGAGGAGTTTGAGGGGTTCTCGGGAGACTGGCAATCTGGAAATACTTGAGGTGATCTAAGTCTTGATAGACACTGGAAAAGCTGGAGGGACGGGCGGTGGCGAGCAGCTGTGGAAGCGAAAGCACCTGAGAGCGATGACAACAGGGTGGAGTCCAGCTCCACCTCTGATGAGGAACTATAGGATAAAAGTAAGGTATCAAACTATTGGAACTTTGCAGTAGGCAAAGAGTTGTATTGGGCTTGGGACTTTGTTGCTGCCTTTACTGTCGCTTTCCTAGGATAACATAAGTATCTCACTGCAAGAAACCCTTTGGAGTTCCATTTAGAGTTATGTAAAGAGAATTAACACAGAATTTTTAAAGTATATAAATGGCTTTTGCAACTACAGACCGAAGATAAGAGAAGTGAGCCCAAATTTTGGTTCATAATGTCCATATGCACATATGCAGTCTAACAATTAAAATTATATATGTTGTAAATTTACACTCGCTGTTTAAGTCATGGTCAATCCAGAGCATTTATATACTCTGATGGAAACCAGAGACACTATGGTAGATCCACCATAGTAATGCATTAGCCCCACTGAATTGTAATCTTGTTATCCATTTTGCTATTGCCACTCCCCACTGACTACAGAACTGTGGCCATGACTTGTCGCATATTTGATGTCATAATGGGGCGTCCAAGTAACTAGCAAGGAGGGTGTATATCAACCCCCTCTTTTTCTAGGAAAAAGTCTGTGTTTATATTTATACCAAACCCATGGAAAAGGTATTCTCTTAACATATTTTTTTAAAACATTCAGCATGTATCTTGACTTTATCATACAAAAGATAACCATGCCAACAAAATTATAAATTATGGCCTTCAAGTTGCAAGAATCTCACATCTCTAAGCAATATCAATTCTTTCAACTTTCAGCCAAACAAACAGCCCACGTAATATAATTTGACAGTAGGTGCTCCCAAGCTACACCTCTCAGTAATATAATGTTTTACATTTTATTTTCAGTTTCTTTTTCAAGCAAGCAAAGCTGGAAAATGAACATCCTTTCTGCCATTGTATAAATACTACTATTCCATTTCTCATAATAGGGATCATTTGCCATTCACAAGACTTCCTGATCTCTGATCATGGAGACCATTAAAAATGTACCTTCCTCCACAGCATCTTTGCCATGCTGGTCTAGGTATGTATTTCCTCAACTCTGTTTATATTGTTTTAATATTTCTGTCTTCAGAAATAAATATTCAATAAATCTTCATCTAAACTGCATTGTTCTTTTTTTTCAGAGACATTGTGAAAGGAGTATGATCAGAAAAATATCTAGTAACATCTCCATATCCTTTAGTCATATTCCTAGAAATTCGCACTTATAGGTCTAATTCTGATATTTTCCTTCACAAATTTTCATAAAAAGTGTATTTCTCATTGGGCCATAATTATCAATTGACTGCATTTTCCAATTCCAGTTGGTTTCCACAATTATACATCTACCTTGTTCATTTTGAAAAACCAGATTATGTGGTAATTTTTTTATTCATGTGAAAGACTATTTCATTTCTTTTCTTTGTGTTTGCAGGCACAAACTCTAGGACCAAAAATCTGCTACACACACACAAACATGAATTCTTTATATGAAACTTTATATAAAGATTTATAATTTCTCTTGTTGGATTTTTAAAGATGCCAATCGCTCCCCTTGTCCTTTCTGAGGCAAATTTACATCCCATGAAATTATTTGCAGATTCATTTTAGCTTTTCTATATTGTTACTACCATATTTATTTCTGAGCAATTTCTCAGTTATTTAAATGTCTTTCTCGGGCCTCTTCCTTTAACAGATCTCTTGCTCCCACTGAAGATACCTGTCTTCAGTGATATGTCCCAAGTGAACAGTCTCAGTTTAGTCATCTTGGCTTCTAAGGAATATTCAGATTGATTTTCCCTAGCACCTATTTATTTGTCTTTAGCTATATAAACTTGCAGAAATGTCTTCCTACACTATGTTTCAAAATGAGTTGATTTTCTTCTTGGTAGCTTTCTTCACTGTCCAGTTTTCAATTCCATACATAGAAATCATAGAAAAATGATGGCAGGGACAATCCTGACTTTGGTCTTCAGCAAAATATCTTTTCAATTGAGAATCTTATCTGTTTGCTTCCTAGCTGCCTTTTGTAGTCCAGTCCCTATTTTGATTTATGACTGAGCCAACGTATAGAAAATACTTATTTCAATGTTTTCATCATCCACTTTAAAGTTATATAAATCACCCATGGCCATTATTTTATTAATATGTAACTATAACTCTGATTTTACACCTTCTTCATTGTCTTTCCTCAATAGTTAATCAAAGGCTTTGCTATTTTCTAGGCTTGGGCGGTTTCGTTCGTTAATTTTGTAATTCGTTATTCATTCGTATTTAAATTAGCTTACGATCCAATATTGAGCCATGCAGGACTACTGTGAGGAGTAATTAAAAATCGAAACAATTTTTCCAATTTATTTCGTATTGTTTCGTAATTGTTTCGTAATTGTTTTGTAATTGTTTCGTAATTATTTCCATATGTCTGGTGCAAGTTTTATAGTTGTTGTTTGTTTTATCAGTGATAAAAAAATAAATTATCACACCAACAGTCAACAACAGAGGGAGAGGGAAGCTTCAGAAGTTCCCCCTGTCCCATTTGGAGGGTTTTTTAGCATATTGTGCAATCGCGTCCGCCATTAACGAATCAATTCGTAATTTTACGAAATTTCGTATATTTTGAACTTTTTTAAAGGAAAATTTCGGAATTCTTTAAAAAAACAAAACGCAAGGGCCCCCCTAAAAATGAAACGAGTTTAGAACCAAATTTTTTCATAGTTACCCAAGCCTACTATTTTCTGCTAGTAATCTAGTGGTATCTGAAATTTCAGTTATTTAAGTTGTGATTATGTCAGTTATATAATTATTCTACTGTTATGAAGAAGAAAATGGCAAACCTCTTCTGAATAACACTTGGCAAGAAAACACTAGGGCAGAGCTACCTAAGGTTGATGTTGACCTGAGCTCACATAAAAACAGCACAACTATTTTTATTTTATTTTAGCTTTACTTTGTGGAGTCTCTTGACTCATGCCAGTGTACATTAAATATTATGTACATTGGGCCCTTGTATCCATTGTGGCTCCCGAGACTTTCCATGGATACCAAAAACCGTGGATGCTCATGTTCTCTTATATGCAGTGACATGAAATGGTGTAGATCAAAATTTGCTTTTGGATTATTAAAAATATTTTCAAACCATGGATTGAACATTCACTTAAGGTTGTGGAACTAAATGGAAATAAAGAAGCAGGAGTCAAGAATTGTCAGAATTGAAGAAGGAGAGAGGTCAAGAACAGGAACAAAGGAATAACCAAGCATATAAAGAGAGAGAGAGACCAAAATAGATGAAAGAATGGGAGTTGCAGTTGGACGAAAGAACAGAAGAGGCAAATATAAAGAAGAAAGAAACTTATTATAATGTATATTTTCAGAGAATCATGGTTTTTGGTGTCACTAATATACTTTGGAATTTGACTGATCACTGATAAAAGAAGCCAGCAGCAGTCAAAATGGTGGAGAACACCTAATGCAGTTGAAGCTGTTAAAACAAATGTTTGAGCTTTTGATGAGAAACGAAAATTTGGTGGAATATAATATTCACAACATCAATTATGTATACCATGAAGACAATTTATACACAGCTTCTCCTTAAGCACATCACCTGATACTAATTCAAGATTTTTTTTTATTATATAAACATAATAATATGGGCATGTATTGTATGTATTATTTTTGTTGCTGCTGCGTTCTTTAAAGTGTTTCTGAAACACATTGCAAGTGAAGAAATCATGGCAATGAATACAAATTAAAGACAAAACACAACTCACAAATACAAAACACTGCAGCATGGAAATTGATAAAATGTATTTGCAGTAGAAGAACGACAGGGCCATCCTTCTTCCAAGATCATACCCGCTGTATCATGTGCAGGCAAAATAATAAAACCTGTGCCAAAGGAAGCTGTTTGAGTTATAAACAGACAAAAGTTAAAAAAAATAGTGATCAAACAAAGTACAAGAAAACCTAAAATGTATATCACAGTGAAACCTCTTTTTTTTTGGTAGGAAATCCATATGACACAGAATTAGAGACACTTTATTATTATTTATTATTATTATTAACTTTATTTGTACCCCGCTACCATCTCCCCAAGGGACTCGGTGCGGCTTACATGAGGCCGAACCCAAACACAACAACAAAAGCAATAAAACATCAATACAAGCAATTAAAAAGCATAGACAATAAAATACACAACATTATAAAAAAAGCAACACATAATTAAAACAGTGGGAAGGCCAAATGTAGAGTTAAAATTGGAAATAATGCTGGGCCATAAACGAAAGGTGATACTAGTGTTTGTGGAGGGCATACAAGCAGACTCAAGGAAATGTAAAGTGCTTTGGAGGACAAAGTGCTATGGGATTCATGATTCCGGGAAGGCACACTGGAACAACCACATCTTCAAGCTCCTCCTGAAGACTGCCAGGGCTGGGGTCTGTCTGATGTCTTTAGGGAGTGAGTTCCAGAGTCGAGGGGCCACCACGGAAAAGGCCCTCTCCCTCATCCCCACCAAACGCACCTGCGATGCTGATGGGATCGAGAGCAGGGCCTCTCAGGAAGATCGAAGGGATCGTGTGGGTTTGTATGAGGCCCATTAATTGGTCTTCTGGATAATATGACCAATGTGTTACTTCTTACCTTGAGCCTCCTGCTCTTCCTCACTGCTCTGAAAAAGTAATGTAAAGATATCGCAAAGGGAGTAGACAGATCTTTAAAACCCTCCAGGTCTAATTCTCTCTCCCCCCCCCCCCCCCCCCCCACAAATGTACCTTCATGAATTGTGCTGCCCAGAACTGGGTCTCCAAGCAAGGTCTGATCAAAGTGAACTAGAGTGCACCCAATATTTCCCTCAATCTCGACACTATATTCTCATTGATGCAACTTAGAATTGCATTGGCTTTTCAAGTTTCTGCATCAAACCGTTGACTGCAATTCAGCTTTTTGTCTGCTAGGACTCTTAAATCCCTTTCACATATACTGTTTTTGAACCAGGTGTCACCAATCCTATATCTGTGCATTTCATTTCTATTGCCTAAGTCCAGTACCATATATTTCTCCCTGTTGAACTTCATTTGTTAGCGTTGGCCCATCTATCTCTTTTTTCATCCAGGGCATTATCTATCTCTTCCAATTTGGTGCTCCTTGCACATTTGATAAGCAAGTCCCAGGCCATTCAGGACAATTTTATACCTCCATGCTACTTGCAGATATTAATTCAGCTACAACCTACAATGTTGCAAAGTTCTGTGCAGCAGCATACAAAGTCCACCAGGGAATAACTAGTCCCAAAAGTTAACTGTGTGTCCAGTAATCTTCTTCTCTGAATATAAAATTTGGTGATGGATCTGGACATTGTATGTTTTTACCCTGTTTCCCCTTCCCTTCTGCTCCCTCACCCATGTTGTGCTTCAGAAGTTATATTTATATTTTTAATGTACCAAACATACCAAGTTTGTATGAAAATGTGACTATTTCCTGTGCTGGTCAATGACCGAAATAAATGATTTGATTGATTGATTAAGCATGTCCTTTATTCCACCATCCAAAGATTTTAAATACCATTGGACTCAGGACAGAACCATGTAGCACCCCACTAGTTACTTTTTTCCAAGATGAAGAAGACTCTGTATTTGCAGTACAAAAACTATAGATTCGTCCTTCTTCCAAGATCATAACTGCTGCATCATTGTAACAAAAAATGATAAAACTTGTACTAAAGGAAGCTGTTTGAGTTATAAACAGACAAAAGCCATGAAACTAAATACAAGAAAACCTAAAATACACATCACAACGATACCTTTTAAAATAAATAAACCCAAAAGGAACAGACTCCACCATGTTAGCTTATTAAACACACTTCAGATTCCGGTACCATTGTGTAGGCCACATTTGACTAGCTCTTGTTTTTTGTAAGAATATAATGGTAGACCTTTTCAAAGCCGTTATTGAAATTGAGATATCCTTTCATCTACCAAGCTTGTAACTCTATCAAAAAAATGAGATAAACTTCATCTGGCATGATTAATTTTTGGAAAAAAAAATACGTTGATAGTTTGTGAGCACAGCATTCCTTCCTAAGTGCTTACAGGTTGTCTGTTTAATGATCAGCTAGAATCTTTTTTGGTATTGATGTCGAACTGTCATACATTAATTGTTTGGGCCTTCTCCCCCCCCCATTTTCCCCCATTTTCCTCCCTCCAGTTTGCTGGAACTCCTGTTCTCAAGGAATTGTTTTACATGTTTGTTTATATGGCATTGAATTGTTCTGCTCTGAGTCCCCTTCAATGTGAGATGGGTGGGATATAAATATAGTAAATAAATAAATATAGTAAATAAAAAAATGATTGCCAGTGGTTTGAAATTGATTTCTGCAAATTCTTTTAATACTCTTAGATATAATTCATCTGGCCATAAGACTTCATCCCACTGAACATGTCAAGTGTTTGGGAGAGTAGGTTTACCATAGAGCTCAGGTGTACTCTGTTTTGAAATGAAATTGATGATTTTCCTATCTCCATTACACACTAACAAATTATCCATTTTATTCAGAAATTCTCAGTTGATTTGCCACCACATTGAGAGAGTTCCCACCCACTGTCCCTCTCCTGTTTTCTTGTGAGAAGTAACACCTCCTCTCCTGGACTATGATTTTTGTTCCTGGGTTATAAATGTCATTTCTCAATTGGTTCTATCATAAACACATAGGAAAATGTATTAAAATGCAAAAACGTTGTTTTTGCAGGAGGAATATCCTACTATAGCATATTTTGCTCTAGATTCTCAATGATTGAATTTCTTGCAGAGTCTCCACCAATTTAACATAGATTGTGGGGACAGAAATGAAGTTTCTGGAGAGCAACTACTTTCAAAATAAGGACTACACAATTAAACAGGAAATAACACTTGCAAACTAGGAATATATTTTCGTTGTTGTTTTTCAGAGGCAGGATAGCCATCTTTCAGGAGTGCTTTGGCTGTGCTTTTGCTACATAGCAGAAAGAAGGGAGTTGGACTAGATGGCCCTTAGGATCAACCAAAGGAGGAGGGAAGGAGGCATCTTCCCTCTCTCCTTCCCCATGTTGGAAGAAAGAAAGAAGGAGGGGAAGAAGCAGAGGAAGAGGGAAAGAGGTGTCTGGGGGCTCTCCCCTCAAAGCCATTTTAGTGATCCTCCACTCTCCTTTTCTCCTTCCCTGTGTTGGAAGAAGGAAGGAGGGAGGGAAAGAAGGAGAGCATGAGGTAACACGTGGCACACATAACACAGAGAAGGAAGGATGGAGGGAAAGAAAGAAAGCCCCCAGAAAGTGCGTGAGACAGAAAGGAACACAACATACTGTCTATCTTCCCTCCTCCATGAGCAAAAGGTAATGGTGGAGCTTTTTCTCAAAACTGCATTTTGGCTTCTCCCACAAATTGTGTAACCATATCATTTTAAAGCTGAAAATGATGAATATCATTGCATGACAGAATTGGCCATTTTGTCTTCGAACAAATATCAGGATAGTTGAAATATCTCATTAGTACTTTCTGAATGTGTGATAATATGTTCTAGGAAAGCATTGTCTGTCTTGATCATATGTAGTAAACTCCCATAACAACATTGTTGTTTCTTTTCTTCTCTAATTTTTATCCAGAAACTCTCAAACTGGCTTCTAGGATTTATGTCATGAAGCTCCTTAAAGTCATAGCCGTCCTTCATATACATTGAGACCCCTTCTCCCTTCCTCTTACATCATTGGTCTCTCTTCCATGGGGGCTCCAACTCCCCCGTGGTCTGGAGCCACATTTTTATTTGTTCTTATTTCCAAATCATTTTGTGAGACCTGTTGGGTTCTGTTCTTAAAGTAGGGCAGCATATAAATCAAAATAAGTGCATATTAAATGTGCCTTTCATAACAATTTTAATGACATCAGTTTCCCCCTTTCATTTTGAATATCCCTATATGGAGTGTTCATTGGACAGATTTTGATTGCTTGATATATGTGATAGATTGCATTCTTGATAAGGATTATTCATCAGGAAGAACAAGAACATGGACAACTTTTAAACCTTACAAAATAATGGGGTAGACGTAATTTATCTACAGGTTACATGATATTAGAATGCTAATTTATACTTCCACAGATTTATCACCTGTAATGAAGTTGCTATTAATATTCAGAGAACTGGAAGGTGTAGATAGGCAACCTCACTGATTTTGAAAGCAATCACAGAAGACCAAGCACTAGTACACAGTATTTTCAAACTTTGTTGATTTGCAACAGGAAGCATAGAAGAATAAAATCTTCCAGTGTTTATTTCTAATAATGTGAAATGGTCTGGCCAATAATCCAATTTTGTGTAGCATAAAGTTATACCAGTCTGCACTTAACATATATTGGATTACACTATTGTGCAGCTGATAACACAATTTGTAACAAAGCAATGTGCATTGCCACTGGGCAGTGAACAAAAGGCTCACAATCAAACTAATGGCCAAACCAATGTAATACTTTAAAAAGTCCAGATCAGTTTTGCAGCAGTTATACTTTTGCCTGGCTGTACACAGGATATTACTATAGTATAATGTCAGAGGCGGCCCTAGGTAATTTTCAATGGTAAGAAACAGTATTTTGGTCCCCCCCCCCCCCAACAAATCACTGATATATATATTCTGTTCATCGTGGGAGTTCTGTGTGCCATATTTGGTTCAATTCCATCATTGGTGGAGTTCAGAATGCTCTTTGATTGTAGGTGAACTACAACTCGCATATGTCAAGGTCTATTTTTCCCCAAGAGCGCCTCAAGAGCGCCCCTGAGCAAAATCAACTATACTGCAAATGCTTACTTTGCGTAATGGGTTGAACCGCCCCTGTATAATGTCCTAAAAACATAACCACTAGCATAAAGTATTTATGCCAGAGTACACCACCAATGTAATTCTAACCCTGGATCTACTTTTGCAAACTCATCATGCTCCCCTGGTATGGGTATTGTATTATCTAGACCTTTCAATACTTTAAAGATTTTTTTAAGTTTAAATCTGAACATTATTAGATTTTTACACATTTGGAAGATGTCTTCTGAAGCACTGCTCCCTTAACAAGACTTTAAATTATAAAGTTTGAGAATTTGCAAAGATTTTGAAGATCCATGTTAAGTCCTGTCCCAACGAAATTAACATACTCTGGTAGAGTATTATTAAACCAAAACAAGCGACATTGAAATGTACTTTATGATCCATTTATGCATGAGATAATGATAAGAAACAAAGGTTATGATGATTGCAAAATAAGTTTAACACTGTTGTGTGGGATGTATGTGTTTGGAATAGCACTGCACAGCACTCTAGATCTAAATTTCCTGCCATTTTGAAGGCATATATATTCCCAACTGCTGCAAGGGATGGCATAATAATAAACTTATCATCATCATCATCTTTATTTATAACTCACTTTATCTTCCCGAAGGGTGGTTTCCAAACAAAAAAGTAGCAAACATTCAATATCATAATGAAAACAAACAAACCAAATCAAACCATAAAATCAACAACATCAACATAAACTTATAACTAACCAATAAGTAAGTAAATTAGAAACAAAATAAAATAATTACTTAGAAAGCATAATAAAATCTCATCACATGGGGTAAGCATTACCCTTGCAGGGAGGCCCACTACTGGATCTGTTGGAGCCAGCACAACACAAGTATCCTCCTGTGTTGCTGGGGAAAGTGTCCAGTGATGCCTTTACCCTAGTTGGCAACATGGCCTATGCTAGAAGTCACATGATGTCATGTGATGTCCAGCATTGGCCTCTGTCCCCCAGATGGGGTGAAAGCATCCTAGGATGCTAAAATTACCCCTTCTGATGAAGTGGTTAATACAGAATGGAATTTGCACATTTGGCCCCAATAGTTTTAGTAACTAAGCATTCAGTCCACATCTTTATGAAACTCTGAACTCATAGATACTTTTTTATGTCACAGTTGGCATCTACAGAGCCGTATGACCCCCTGTAGATACAGGACCTATGCCCACAGTTTCACATAACTGCCATCACAGCAGCAGGGATACTTCTTCACAATTTGATCACCTTTTGCCTTGGGGGAGACTAATAGCTTCCACAGACTTTAGGTGCCAGAGCACCTGCGGACAAAGGTGAGGGCAATGGGGGACCATAATCCTAGCCTTCCCCAGTGCTAAATCTGGCAGGCAGCCTAGTTAGGTACTTTTCTTGGCAAGAAGATGATTAACTGCTTTGTTGAAGGGAGGATGAAGTGGTGGTGGTGGTGGGGGGTGGGGGGGAGTTGTCTTCTTGCTGGAGTTGACATCTAGTTTTGGGAGCTCAGTAAAAGCATTCTGTTCCCCAAGACATGATTCTTGCCTTCATCTACTTTCCCATCCATGGAGCAGCAGATGAGGGGGTGGAGGTGAAATGGACAGCAAATGCTCTGTTTTAATTTTGAATGCAAAATTTTGAGTTCACCAATTCATTGCCTGACTTACCGGGCAAGGCCTGTTACAGTGGGGGTGCCCCTCCCTCTGACCATGTTGGTAGCAGGGACTTCTCCTTCCCAGAAGCCCCTGCGTGGTGGGAAGTTTCCCACCACTGGGCCAGCTGGCCAACTAGCGGCCAGCCCCACCCAGCCCCTGGCATTGGCCAGGGGCTTGTTGCACCCCGTGCCCAGCAGCCTTAAATAGGCTGTGCAAGGCCTAGCAGGTACCAGGCCTGCTTTGAGTTGTCCTCCCACCCACCCTGCATGTTCATGTTTTTGTTCAGTGTTGCAGTTGTTGTTCATTATCTGTTTGTCACAACTCCGGTTGGCATGTGGCATGGGCCCTGGATCTGGTTCTGTCCTTCCCCTACTGGCCGGGGATGGAACATCCGGTGGTTACCAGGGGTGCCGTGTCTTGTGGCCCAGTATTGTGCTGATGGGGCCCCTGTTGGACTCATCAGGTATCGGTCAGCAGCGGGCTGATCGATCTTGATCCAGAACCCATGCCTAGCAGCCAACCCTGTGTTCCTGTAATTAATAAATTAAGTTGTGGCCATTTTTACTCCATCTATGTGTCTGTGTCATCTCTGGTTCTGCGGGAGGAGTGTCGCCCATCCACATGCAATCGATTTGACACATGTCTCTGTAAAGTCCTGGAATGTATCCCCCACAGAGATGGGTCTAGGAATAATACCTCACATGGAATTTATAAATATTACTGAGAAAATGAAGTGCTTTAGGAGCATGAAATGAACAGTATTACTGCCAAGTATTCTCATCTTGTGGGAACATGGGTGTAGCAAGATGATATTGGAGGAAGCTTTCAGGCTTCTAAGCCAGCATTCAGACTTCAATGCTGCAGAAACCTGCTGAATTGGGGAATAGTCTTAGACTTTGTTTGAAGTTGCAGGGTTTTTTTGTAACTCACTTAGGTATTTTTTATAGAGCTGGCTGCCAAACCTGAATGAATTACCAGCTGGAAGAAACCTGGAAGCAGGGTACTTCTGAAAATGATAGCTACATGAAGTAGCATACTAATGACCTTTTGAAAGGCAAATTACTACAGGATGTGATTTATAAGATTTGTAGGCAAAGGAAAATGAGAATAATCTCAATTTTCCATGTTAAGCTTTCAGGAAAATAAATAAATAAAACATTTTAATCAATTTCATTGAATAAATGATTAATTCTATTTTTTCCTGTTAGATGTCTCAAAACAGCTTATCAATGCCAATTGTGTCAAAATATTTTGTTTTTTGCCCCTATAATTAAACTGCATAATCTATAGCAGTGGTTCCCTACCCAAGTGGGGGTGCCCAGCAGTGGTGAGCTATGAAAATTTTTAAAAGGGAAAGAAATGGAGAGGATATGCTCAACAAATTAAGCAATGAAATGCTAGGGAGGTAGCTAACTTCTCGACCACACTTTAAGGAAAAGACTGAAAGACCAGACCAACATATTCAGGGGTAGTCATGTTGGCTATGAAACAAAAAAAAAACTGTTCTACATTACTGAGCCAACTAGAAGAACGCCGGTGATGTTAAAGCCACTGCCCTACATTTGCCACAGATATTGTTTAACATCTATATGCGACCACTTGCTCAGCTGGTTCGAGGTTTTGGGCTGGAGTGTTACCAGTATGCTGATGACTCTCGGCTGGTGCTGAGGATGGAGGGCAGACCAGACTCTGTACCCGATTATTTTCATCAGTGCCTCGAGGCCGTTACTGGATGGCTGCGTGCCAGCAGGTTGAGGGTGAATCCAGCAAAGAC
The DNA here is from genome assembly GCF_025583915.1 of Anolis sagrei ordinatus. Lineage (NCBI taxonomy): Eukaryota > Metazoa > Chordata > Lepidosauria > Squamata > Anolidae > Anolis > Anolis sagrei. Next base: position 63,667,949 of record NW_026847660.1, on the reverse strand, counting down.
GGAGATCCTATGGCTGGGTCAACCGGGCAGTGGGGACATCCAGCTGCCTACCCTGGATGGTGAGGCACTATGCCCATCATCATTGGTAAAGAGTCTGGGAGTCCTTTTGGACCCTCTGCTGACGATGGAGGCTCAGGTCTCCGCCGTTAGCAGAACCGCCTTTTTTCATCTGCGGCAGGCTAGACGGCTGGCCCCCTACCTCTCCAGGGACGACCTAGCTACGGTGATCCAGGCCACGGTCATCTCAAGACTGGACTACTGTAATGCCCTCTACATTGGCCTTCCTCTGTCGGTGATCCAGAAACTCAAGTTGGTACAAAATGCAGCTGCTCGGCTTCTTGCGGGAATTCCGATGAGATACCACATAACACCAATCTTACTACAGCTGCATTGGTTACCAATTGAGCACTGGATCACTTTCAAAATGATGGTACTTACCTTTAATGCCTTGCATGGTTTGGGGCCGATGTACCTGAGGGACCACCTCACCCCCTACCAACCCCAGAGATCCCTCCGTTCTGAGGACCAAGATCTATTGGAAATTCCCAGTATCAAGACCTTGTGTCTAACAGCAACCAGACACAGAGCCTTTACAGCAGTGGCACCATCACTCTGGAATACTCTGCCACCTGAAGTCCGTGCCTTGCAGGACCTATCAGCTTTCCACAGGGCATGTAAGACATATCTGTTTCGACAGGCCTTTGATCTCTGATATTGTTGTTTTTTAATTGTTTTTAAATTGTTTTAATTGTTTTTAAATTGTGTCAGATTTTAACCTGTTCTTGTAAGCCGCTCCGAACCCCAGGGGAGTGGCGGCATATAAGTTTGAATTATAAATAAATAAATAAATATTTCTTCTATTGTCAGTTAAGATGGTCTGGAAGAATCTCAATGCAGGCAGAGGCAACTCCCTTTTTAGGACTATGTTGTGACCAGTGACAAGGGGAAGTTAAAACAAGGCAGTGATATTTTAAGTCAATTAGCTGCAGCGAAGTAAGTTCTGTTAGAGTCTAGGAAACTCTGTTCTGTGTGAGGCTAACTATCTTAGACAACAAACACTGAATTTCACAAGAGGTTAAATATGTTGTGCATTTTAGCTTGTCCAATAAAGATATCATTGGGTTGTTGTAGGTTTTCCGGGCTATATGGCCATGTTCTAGAGGCATGTTCTCCTGACGTTTCGCCTGCATCTATGGCAAGCATCCTCAGAAGTAGTGAGGTCTGTTGGAAGTAGGAAAATGAGTTTATATATCTGTGGAAAGACCTGGGTGGGGCAAAGGACTTTTGTCTGCTGGAGCTAGGTGTGAATGTTTCAACTGACCACCTTGATTAGAATTTAATGGCTTGGAAGTGCCTGGGGGAATCTTTTTTGAGAGGTGATTTGATGTGCCTGATTGTTTACTCTCTGTTGTTTTGCTGTTGTAATTTCAGCGTTTTTTTAATACTGGTAGCCAGATTTTGTTCATTTTCATGGTTTCCTCCTTTCTGTTGAAATTGTCCACATGCTTGTGGATTTCAATGGCTTCTCTGTGTAGTCTGACATGATGGTTGTGAGAGTGGTCCAGCATTTCGATGTTCTCAAATAATATGCTGTGTCCAGGTTGGTTCATCAGGTGCTCTGCTATGGCTGACTTCTCTGGTTGAAGTAGTCTGCAGTGCCTTTCATGTTCCTTGATTCCTGTTTGGGCAATGCTGCATTTGGTGGTCCCTATGTAGACTTGTCCACAGCTGCATGGTATACGGTAGACTCCTGCAGAGGTGAGAGGATCCCTCTTGTCCTTTGCTGACTGCAGCAGACAGGCCCGTAGCCAGGATTTTGTTTTGGGGGGGGGGGGGGTGAATTTTTTTCAGGGGTTTCGGGGGTGGGGGGGGGGGGGGCTGAGTCTGAGTGAAAGAGGGTCTAGCCTAGCAAACCTTTTGTAACATTACCCCAATACCCCCATGCATATGGGATATATTGAGTATGGTGATCAGATCATGATATGAATAAACATAACAGTTTAAATAATGCACCAGTAAGGCCTTTTCGCGAACCACCATGAGAATTTCGGCTACATGCCTCAGCAGACAAAAGTCCTTTGTCCCACCCTGGTCATTCCACAGATATATAAACCCATTTTCCTAGTTCCAACAGACCTCACTACCTCTGAGGATGCTTGCCATAGATGCAGGCGAACCGTCAGGAGAAATGCCTCTAGAACATGGCCATGTAGCCTGGAAAACCTACAACAACCCAGTGATTCCGGCCATGAAAGCCTTTCACAATTCAAAGATATCATTGTGGTTGGCTGCAAAACTAAGATTTTCACTTGATGTCATATTAAAATGGAAAGCAATTTGATGCTTACACATAAAAGCTATATAATTGTTGGGTTGCTGTGAGTTTATAATTGTTGCTTCTTCTTGATCTTGATGGGAATAGAAATAGTGACAATTACATCATGCAAGGAATATCAAGTTTAGGGACAGTTTGCAGTTTGTATTTATTCCCCAATATCTGAAATTTTAATGCAAAGGTAAATGCCAGTGTCCTTGTGGCTTCTAGTGCTACATGTAATGGGATGAAGAAGGTTGTTGCACTGCTGTGTAAATTAAAGGCTGCTCTGTTCACTCAATGTTATGCACAACACTTCCCATACTAATAGTTTATTAAGCAACGCTTGCCCTTTTGAGACCTTACTAATGACTACTATAAGAATAGGGCAAAAAGTCATGGTGACTCAGCAGTTCTTTTATTAATGTAGGGCCGTGGCCTCTGCTACTTTAGTTTCTCATTTTTGCTTTTATACGAATCAGCATAGTTGCACTTTACAGGTCTTCTACCGCTTTTTAAAAAGAAGTTTGCTGACTGTAAAACTATATAAATCTATGGTTGTGCTTTCACTTAACCTCATATTTTCACCTTCATGTATTTCAGCTGCTTTTTAATGTTGTAAAACAATATTGTAAAAAGCAATTTCATCTAAAGTTATTTTCAAAAATCTCAAATTAAACTTAAAACAAAAAAAAACTGTCTTAAGTGGAGAGTGGGAGAGAAGGAAATCGCATCCCTTGATGTCAATTAAGGACTTTATCACATTAAGGTCAGGATTCGCTATTGTCGTATGTTCCATAGTTGATGGTGGTTGGTGGTGGTAGACCTGGCAGTTGGTGATGGAAGTGTTAATGTAAGTCTTGGTTATAAAGGGCTGAGTAGTTTGTAAGTAACAGTTGACAGGTAAAAGCAATTAAGGGTGGAGGTGTGCAGGAGATGGGTTACAGCTGGGTGTTACTGGATTTAAGGAGCTAACTTTGAGACTTATCTTTGGGAGAAAAGTGTCTGTTGTATTTTGGTGGTGGATGCTGTTGGTTTTTCCCCCAGGCCTGTTGGATTTTTCGGTATCCTGACCTGTCTCCTGTAATCTTAGAATCCTGGAACCTTGAACCTTTGGACTGGTTTTTGACTACAGTATAGACTCTTGATCCCTGGACTTTGTTTATTGAACTCTCGGCATTTGACCATTGGACTGGACCCTTTTGACTACAAAGTTATTTTTGCTATCAGTTTTTGTTTATTCTGTAGCTGTGTGCTATCTTTGTGTTTTATATTTTGGACTATAAAAACAGCCAGCAAGTAAGTGCTGTTTTAATTAATCTGTTAAAACTGGGAGTTTGATTCATCTCTACCTAAACAATAGGCTTGGGCAGTTTCGTTCGTTAATTTCGTAATTCATTATTAATTCATATTTAAATTAGCTTACAATCCAATATTGAGCCATGCAGGAATAGTGTGAGGAGTAAATTAGATTCGAAACAATTTTTTCAATTTATTTCATAATTGTTTCGTAATTGTTTCGTAATTGTTTCGTAATTGTTTCGTAATTATTTTGTTATTATTTTGTTATTATTTTGTTATTATTTCGTAATTATTTCGTAATTATTTCGTAATTATTTTCGCATGTCTGGTGCAAGTTTTATAGTTGTTGTTTGTTTTATCACAGCAACAGTCAACAACAGAGGGAGAGGGAAGCTTCAGAAGTTCCCCCTGTCCCATTTGGAGGTTTTTTTAGCATATTGCGCAATCGTGTCTGCCATTAACGAATCGATTCGTAATTATACGAAATTTCGTAAATTTCAAAATTTTTAAAAGGAAAATTTCGGAATTCTTTTAAAAAACGAAACGCGATGGACCCCTAAAAATGAAACGAGTTTAGAAACAAATTTTTCCTTTGTTACCCAAGCCTACTAAACAAGGTAGAGCCCTAGCAACGTGACAGCCATGCATTGTGGCAAATCCATGGGGTCCTAGTGAGGGGTATAGAAAACTCATCACCCCATGTCTCTCACTACCCGACTTACCACTGGCTCCATCCCATGGGGAGAAGCATGTGCCACCTGGCTTCCTCCCATTGTTACGAAGGCAACACAGGAAGCCTCCCGTGTTGCGATGCATAATCCACTTGCTCTCCTCTTTTGCCACGGAGCTCCACTGGAAGTAGATGTATGTTGTGTAATGGGCTCCATGGCAAAAAGGGAGAGCAAGCGTATATGATGGAAAAATTAGTCCGTATGAAGAAGCTGTAAGGGCCAGCATGTTGGCACAGAAGCAGAATAGCTCAATTGCACCAGATAGTTGATGTGAACATGGTATGTTTTGCAGCCCTTGACTAGTTTTCCCTTCAGTAGCAGGGACAGATTTATCATGGGGAGGGCATAGACCAACTATGGATGGTCCTGTTTCAATACTGGTTTGCCTCCTTTGTGTGATAAGGTTTTATGATTTTGTTATCCTATGTAAGATTGCAAGTGGTAATAAGTGGATCCTAACAAGTTAAAATAGCTATGCATGTAAGACGTGAATTTACCAACTTGAATGGCTAAACTATACAAACTGTATACCAATATTTTCTTTTCTTTTCTGGTGTTCTCTTCTTTAGTCCTAGTCTGCCATGTTAGTTAAATAAAGATAGTTGTGGTTTTTATAATATATATTCCCTACTGAAAACATAACTAAAGGGCGTTTTTCTCTTAAAATGAATATTCAAATACTTTTGGATTTCTGAGAATTGCATCACATTGTCTGAAAATTTTCCTCATTTCATCACATCATTTCTATCCTGACTGCCACTTCAGGTACCGTTATAAATGGCCCTGTCATTTTGGCCAAATTTATACTACAGACTCCACCAGAATTCCTTATGCATTGAACTGGATTAAATGAGTCTACAATGCAACATGATCTGGGATATAGGGTCTGCACTGCCATATGATCTGAGTAGACTGATATAATCTAGTTCTATACAGTTAGTCCACATTCTGAAACTGGATTATAGGGTAGTGTAGAATCTTCCATAGCCAGCCATCACACCTCAGGACTGGATTCCGGACCTATGCCGTCGTGCCTGGGGCTATAACTGTTAGTGAAAGAGACATAGACGGGACATCTTTTCCCCAGGGGATTGCTTCTTGCCTTCCTTTAAAGAACTGGAACTCCTAAGGACCAAAACACTGTAGATAACTCAAAATAGGTTTTATTGTTCACAAAGAGTTATCCCTTTAAGGTAATAAGCTGGAAGTTTCAAAGGGGGTAAAGGAAATATACATTACAGTCTCTGGTTGTCTTGGGTTGAAGGATATTTCGCAGCTGAGAAGCTTTTCCTGTGCCCTCTTTTCTCAATGGCTGTGAAAGTCAGAACAAACACAACCCCCAGTCCAATGGCCTATGTTGAAGGCACAGAGTCTTCCTTTTGATGCCAAAGGACCGGTTTGAAGGCACTTGGGTCTCCTCAATGTTGTCCAGGGCGATCTGAGCATGAAGTATGAGTCCCAAGGGTAAAAACCTTAGAATTGGTGATGAGAGGTAACTTAATTAAGGGCTTTAGAGCCAAGTCTCTTTCTCACATCTATCTGATGGAAAGTTTGATGGTAGAATGGAAAAGGAAAAGCTCTGCCCTCCTCCAGGAAGAGGTGGAGCCAAGCAATTGAGTTGAGGAAGCAATATAACTGGTGCAAACAACATTGATTGACAGCTATAAATAACCAATCAATCCAACTATACATTTACAAACTAGGCAAGTTTGGGCATGTTATACAGTTTAAACCTTTGCACTTTAAAGTTCTACACACAGGTGGCGCCACTCACGCCGTCACAGGACCTGTTCTCCTGGACATATTTGAAATATTTTCAAAGTAGAAATGTTTTTAGAATTCTTTTCAGATGTCCAATTTGAATATTTTTCAGAATCTGAAAACTACTTTCTGCCTGTTTTAGAATCCTTTAAAATTTTCCATAGATTTTTATTAAGCAGACACAACAAGCAGGTTCTTATGGAAAGATGGTTAGATTATTAAACTGACCCTTGGAAATCAGGTATGTAATTGCTGGATATTTTTAATTAAGATCAGACAACACTGTTGCAATTTAAATTTTCATCAGTAGACTAGGAGCGATAGCTTTAAAAATGTCTCTCGATTTTTGTTTTATGATTCTCCTTTAAAATGTACTCAAGGCTTGAAGGTTTAATTATAGCTTGGCTGATTTATTGTTTCCAGAGGTATGAGACTTAACAATGTAAGTATTATGTTAACAGACTGGTGCATGCTTGCACTATTGATGCCTTCTTTTTATAGTATGCATTCTTTTTATAAAAAAATCTAAAAGTTAAGAAGTTATGCTAATCCTCACCCAAAGGCTAATTTGGCATCTTTCTGGAAATTTCCATGGGGTAGAAACGCCTAATGCAAAGCTTGGTTTATAATCCTCTAGTAGCAGCTCTTTCATTTTCTTCTGAGAGCATGAAATGTAATGCTGAAGTATCTTAGTAAGATCTATTGTTTTAATATTTTCAGTCAAACACAAAGGGCTGTATATAAAATTAATTTAACTTCAGCTAAATTCCATTTAAATTAATATCAAAAGCTAGATAGTGATATTTAGACTTCCTAGAATATTTGTCTTGTAAACATATATCCCGCACAGAGTCCTAATATAGTACACACAATGTTTGGGTATGTTGTCATGCACTCATATTGCTTGGACTTGCATTGTTGGACCTCCTTATTTACTGTGAATCAAATAGTATGTCTCAGATATACCTAATGTGCCCCATTACTGCACATCAAAGAGGAAAACTAAGATTACAAATGCTTGGCAAAAAGTTCTTCATATTTTCTAATTGAGGAATCTCTAAATACACTATATTTCAATGGAAGAAACTAGAAAAACAATATCTGAGGATTTGTTGCCTGAGAAAATCCTGTGAAATTCATGACATCTCCATAAGTCAATAGGCAACTTGAGTTAGGCGATCCCTCGTTTTCTGAGGAGGATTGTCTTTCAGTATTCTTGTGGGTCCGTATGTGGCTGTGGAGCCCTATTCTTGCTCTGCATCTTCTTCCGCAGTGAGGGCATTGGTTTACAGGTGGGAGGCGGCCTCGGTTGGGGTTGGCTTGACGTGCCTTCCTCTTGGCACACTTCTCCCTTTCGTCCTCCATTCGTGCCTCTTCAAATTTTGCAGCACTGCTGGTCACAGCTGACCTCCAGCTGGAGCGGTCAAGGACCAGGGCTCCCCAGTTCTCAGTGTCTATGCCAGAGTTTCTAAGGTTGGCTTTGAGCCCATCTTTCAATCTCTTTTCCTGTCCACCAACATTCCATTTTCCATTCTTGAGTTTGGAGTAGAGCAACTGCTTTGGGAGATGGTGGTTGGGTATCCGGACTACATGGCCGGTCCAGCGGAGTTGATGGCCATCTTTCAATCTCTTTTCCTGTCCACCAACATTCCATTTTCCATTCTTGAGTTCGGAGTAGAGCAACTTCTTTGGGAGATGGTGGTTGGGCATCCGGACTACATGGCCGGTCCAGCGGAGTTGATGGCGGAGGACCATCGCTTCAATGCTGCTGGCCTTTGCTTCTTCCAGCATGCTGACGTTTGTCCACCTGTCTTCCCAAGAGATTTCCAGGATTTTCCGGAGGCAGCGCTGATGGAATCGTTCCAGGAGTTGCATGTGACGTCTGTAGACAGTCCACATCTCACAGGCATGTAGCAGGGTTGGGAGGAAAATAACTCTATAAACAAGCACCTTGGTATCCCTACGGATGTCCCGGTCCTCAAACACTCTCTGCTTCATTCGGAAAAACGCTGCGCTGGCAGAGCTCAGGCAGTGTTGTATTTCGGTGTCAATGTTGACTTTGGTGGAGAGGTGGCTGCCAAGGTAGTCGAAATGATCAACATTTTCTAGTGTTACACTATTAAGTGGTATCACTGGCATTGGAGAGGGGTTGGCTGGTGTCTCCTGGAACAGCACCTTGGTTTTTTCAATGTTCAATGACAGGCCGAGCTTCTCGTATGCTTCTGCAAAGGTGTTTAGAGTGGCTTGTAGATCTTCTTCTGAATGCGCACAGATGACGTTGTCATCATCAAACAGATGTTGTTGTAACCTTGGCAACTTGAAGGCAAATCCTCACAGAAAATAATTTACTAGGAGTTCATTAGAGATGTTCCTTTTCATGCAAATAGGGACCTTACCACACTGAGCAAATTGAGCATCCTCTGACACTTTCATCTACTTTGGGGAGAGAGCCCCATGCCTGCCATCACATAATGTGGTTTGACTTCTGGTAGAGACCCTGCCCCCAACTGGGTTGGAAGCATCCTTGTACACTTTCCTCTAAACACGGGCATCTTCGTGTGTTGGACTGGCTGTAATGGAGCCAGCACACTTCTGCCCGGTTTGGGCAACACTTCCCCATGTGATAGAAGAAATGCTGCTGCACCAGAGCAACACATTATTATTATTATCATTTTTTATTTTGTTCATATCCGGCTTTATGTCTCCTGAAGGGAACTCAAAGCAGCTTACATCAAAGGTATGACCACATAATTTACAATATACAAAGATGCAAACATTAAAACAGAATTAAACATAACAGTATTAAAAATTCACAGTTAAAGCCCATTAAAATTATTGTGCCTGCTGTTTTGCCATGCTTGTTGATGAAACGGCACAGGAAGGCTCCCCGTGTGATAAAGTTCATAGGTTTCTTTACAAATCACCATGTGATGAAAGTGCCAGCTTCTCAAAATTGTATTCCTGGTTAGGAAAACTACCAAAAGGAAACTAAAGGTGTACCCTGCAGACCGGAAACAGCTATGCTGATTAGAATAAGGTACTTCAGATCAGCATTGCTGGAGTCTATGTTCCACACTCCTGAGCTGACCTGGAGACTGGATGGTGGTTGTATGGCTGAGAAGCACCAGAAACAGTCTAGCACTGCTCTCCTGTGACCCTTACCTTGCCTCCCTCAATCTGATGGTTGCCGTGCCCACCAGGCATGCAAATAGTGATGGACTGCTATCTGCCTGGAGTGACAAGATCCAGAATGACAAAGTCTTCACTCCAAATACCTACTTTGTCTCCTTAATCTACTGTTTATGGTGCCCACCAGGCATAAAAATGGAGCTCAACAGTGCTCGGCACCTGGAGTGACAATATCCAGAGTAATGAGGCAATCAGAGAAAGTTGGGGAAGGGATTCTTCCTTTACCCCCTCTTCTCCCTTTAGCTTCACTTCCCCAATCTGGATCTCATCCCTCTAAGCACCATCTAGTGTCCAGCTCCATTTTCATACCCAATGGGCACCACAAGCAACAAATCAAGGGGGGGGGGGAGTAGGTGCAATTCCCTATCTCCAGCTCAGGGAAATTGGTGGCAGTGTATCTAGCAGCAGCCACTTCCCAAATAGAAAGCAGTGCAGCTGATTACATGTGCCTGAAGTCACAGTTTAATCTGGAGTTTTGGAGAAACTCTAGAGAATCCCTTTTTTTCTGTTAATGCAGTTGAAATCTGTGTTAAGCCAAATCAACTCTGTGCATTGTGCAACTATTATGGAGCTGATTCGTCGTGTTCCCCCCTCCCCTCGGGTTGGGGTAAAATGTGAACGAAGATGCACCTTTTTACAAATAGTTTTATTTTATGGGATTGTCATTGTATGCCATTTAATAAATAATCATTTATTTAATCATATATTTAATCAAATATAAATAAATACCTGGGAAGGAATCCCACTGGAGCATTGCAGCACACCCAAATACCTGGGAGTTACACTGGACACTTCTCTGACCTACAAGAAGCACTGCCTAGATATAAAGCAAGACGTGGGTGCTAGAAATAATATACAAAAGCTGACTGGCACAACCTGGGGATCACAACCAGATACAGTGAAGAAATCTGCCTTTGTGCTTTGCTATTCTGCTGCTGAGTATGCATTCCCAGTGTGAAACATATCTCACCATGCTAAAACAGTGGATGTGGCTCTTAATGAGACATGTTGCATTATCACAGGGTGTCTGCGCCCTACACCACTGAAGAAACTACACTGTTTAGCCGATATTGCACCACCTGATATCTGCTGGGAAGTAGCAACCAATAATGAAAGGACCAAGGCAGTGACATCTCCGGCCCATCCTCTGTTTGGATATCAGCCAGCATGCCAATGACTTAGATCAAGAAATAGTTTTCTAAGATCTACAGAGGGTGGCAGGCTCAAACCCAGAACCTCAATCAATGGCTGATACCAAATGAGAGACTCCCTCCTGGGCACACAGAAAACTGGACGACTTGGAAGACGCTGAACAGACTGCGCTCTGGCACCACAAGATGCAAATCCAACCTTAAGAAATGGGGCTACAAAGTGGAATCCTCAACATGCGAGTGTGGAGAAGAGCAAACCACATACCACCTACTACAATGCAACCCGAGCCCTTATTTATTTATCGTGTCAGTATCAACCAGACAATTGTATTACATTTTAAACAAATTTTTAACAAACAGACAAAACAGAGTTTGCAAGCTTGGTAGTTGATTAAATGTCCTTTGACCAGTAGCTGGCCACTTGGAGTGCCTCTGGTGTTGCTGCAAGAAGGTCCTCCATTGTGCATGTGGCGGGGCTCAGGTTGCATTGCAGCAGGTGGTCTGTAGTTTGCTGTTCTCCCACACTCGCATGTTGTGGATTCCACTTTGTAGCCCCATTTCTTGAGGTTGGCTCTGCATCTCATGGTGCCAGAGCGCAGTCTGTTCAGCACCTTCCAAGTTGCCTTGGAACCTGAGCCCTGCCACATGCACAATGGAGGTTCTTCTTATAGCAACACCAGAGGCACTTCAAGTGGCCAGCTACTAGTCAAAGGACATTTAATAGAATGCCAAGTTTGCAAACTTTGTTTTTTTTAAAAACAAACAAACAAACAAACAATACAACTGTTTGGTTTGCTCCTGACACAATAAATATATTTAATCATTAACTATCTTTATTTGACAGAAGAGAAAAATGAATGGCATCCAGCCACTTCAAGTCCCTATATCAGGAGAAAGACAGGATGAAAGAGTAAATAAATAAAGGAACCTGTCTTTCTGCTGCCTGGCCAGTTTGATATCAACTAGTAATGAGACCTGCCCTGGTTCCAATTCTAAACCTCGGCAAAGCATATGATCAGTTAATATGACAAGGGTCCCTCTATAAGCAGAATTTTGAAGCCTCCTTTATTAAAGCTGAATAACCTGAAATGTGATAAGTGCTATTGCTTTCAGAAAAAAGGAAAAATGACTATTGAAAGCAAGGAAATGGAAGGTGAGAATGAGACAGACTCCTTTGGTTTTTGATGTTCTGTCTTTCTCTAATATACATTGTCCTCTGGCTATTGTGTCAAGAATACTATAAACCCATGCTTTTAATCCCTCATCCATAGTATTTTATATAAGATTCATGTGATGGTTTCCTTTCACACCTCCAGAAAATTTTATACTGTAAGCAACTTTTTAAAAACCCCTTATCCTTTCCCTTTTTATATAAAATTGCTTGGAAAAAGGTACCTTGGCCCTAATCAGACTCAATACTGATCCTTGTCATATTTGACTGGCCATTTTCTTTCATCCTTATCCATTTGCTCTCTTTCTTGTCATCTGAAGTAGTTCTTTTGTCACATAATGCACCCCTTTCGGGTTTAATTAGCTCAAAAGGTGACATTTCACCTTGATATTTTCAAAGTATATTGAATCTCCCAAATTTCTTTTTTCAAGTATCTTCTTTTCACTGAATTACTAAAAGAAGAAACAACTGTAAACCCATTTTTAAATAGATTGTTTCAACCAGTGACTCCGATTTTGGTTTTGATGCATATAAAATAGGGATGGGACAAAATCTTTTTAAAATGTTTTGACTTGTTTTTATATACCACACATTGCAAGCTTTTTTGAGTCCCCGTCGTGTTTGTTTGTTTATTTACTGTTTATTTACCTTTCTCAGCCAATCAGCAACTCAAGGCGGTTTCCAACAAAACAGTATACATAATTTCATAATACAGATCAAAACATTAAAACAATATAAAACACAGCAAAAGCAATAAAAACAAATATCATTAGTGTTGCCTTATTATCAAGCATTGTCCAGTTCCATCGTCAAGTCATTCAATTTGCATTTATAAACGCTTGCTCAAACAACCATGTTTTAACTTGTCTCCAAGGTCCTCTCTGAGACCCCAGACGGCCGATGCTTGCATTTTGGGGGGTTGTGGGCAATCAATCAAATCATTTTTTTTTTGCTCATTGACCAGCACAGGAAATAGAGTCACATTTTCATACAAACTTGGTATGTTTGGTACATTAAAAATATAAATATAACTACTGAAGCACAATATGGGCGAGGGAGCGAAAGGAGAAACAGTGTAAAATATACATTATGAATATAGTGACTTTACTAAGAGGAATCACCTTCTAAGCTGCTAAAGAGAAGATATGGACAATCACAAAATAAGAACCCAACTATTTTGTATGTCCTATGTGTCCCAGATTTTTTTTTTTTTGGTGGCAAAGTGCTAAATGCACTGTAGTTGAAAGCAAAGGGGTGCCATTGCTCTGTGACCAATATATCATTTAAAACAGTTCCTTTTAACTTGGTACCAAATGACAGCAAATTAAGGCATGGCTTTAGTTTGACTTCACTTGTTCACAAAATCATGTTCAGCGATATGATGAGAAATTCTACCTCTCAGAAGTATTCTTAAAATCTCTAGAAAGTGAGCACATTATTGATGAGGCATTATTTGGCTGAATTAAAAGAGAGAGAAATTATATTCAATTAGCATTAAAAACGAAAACATTCTGCAGTTTAAATACTTTCATTTATAAACTACATTAAATTACTGCTTAATTAAACTTCATATCTCACACACAAAAACACATTTGTTTTCCTCATGGAATACACTTTTTAATCGTAGATTATTTCTGCAAAGCTAATAGCAAATTATTATAATTTATTTGTGATTCATTCTGTAACATTTCTTCCTTAGAGGGGGAAACAAATTGACATCTCTGTCATATAAAGAATATACGAGGGGTATTTTTTTAAGTAAGGTCCATTTGAACATAAGTACACAATGAAAGTTTATTTCAAAAAAGTAAATTTATTTTCAGAAAGTGCATACTTCACTCTATTTTTCGACATAGTTGCCAAGTTTGTTCAAGCACTTATCATACCTCTGAACCGATTTAAAAATACCCTCTTCATAAAAACTTGCCGCCTGCTGAAGCCACCAAATCGTCTGTAAAGAAGGGCGATCAGAGCGGTCCTCATCATGGATGTTGTCACAGCCATCTTTGAATTGTCGTACCCACTTACGCACTTTGCTTTCACTCATAACAGTATCACCGTACACTTCACAAATCTGTCGATGAATTTCTGCAGCAGGCAGGTTCCTTGCTGACAAAAACCGTATCACTGAGCGAACCTCACATGCGAAGGGTGAGTTGATAGTCTTAAACATTTTTAAAGCACAGAACAGAATTGTACAGATTAGCTACAGAGCGGAAACTGAGCACAGTTGTTCCCGAGGCATGCTGGTACACGACGCATGCGCTCATTGAGGTATGTGCGCGAATTACTAGTGTCTACAACAAAACGGACCTTACTTAAAAAATACCCCTCGTACAAAGAAAAAGGGCAACAAATTGAAGCACATTCCAGCCACTTGTTCTGCAACACGGTTTTTACATTGCTTATTCTTGTCCTCCTGATAACAGCTATTTATTTCCTTCATACAATGAATTTTTGAATGTCCATTTGCTAAAGAACCTTTGATGTGCTCAATATCTTTTTCCCCCTTTCAGGCTCAAAAATCTTATTCAATAGAAAGTGATTTCAGCAAGACTGAAATACTAACAAATGCTTTGCCAGCTCTCTGTTTCCAGTGTCATATATGAGCTGAGTAGTCTTTTCTTGAGTGTCCTATAACACATCACAGACTTCTGCAATGTGGAGGCCTCTCACACAAATCTGTACACATGTTAATGTATACATAGCCTAAAAATCTGAAATTTAAAATTCTTGGTAACATTGAATTTTACACATATGATGCTCCATTTGCACCACACAGAAGGGTTAGGATACTAATTCAGCTACAACCTACAAGGTTGCAAAATTCTGTGCAGCAGCATACAAAATCCGTCAGGGAATGACTAGTCCCAAAAGTTAACTATGTGTCCAGTAATCTTCTTCCCTGAATCTACAATTTGGTGATGGATCTGTGCATTGTATATTTGTTCATATATATATACCTGACAAAGACTGAATATGAGGACTTTGGAAATTCTGTTGCAGTGCTCTCCTCAGCTGAATATTTATGCCAAATGAAGAAGGATGGAGAAGGACAATCTTTGGACAAAGTCAAGGAGGCCATAAACACATTGGAAATGTTGCCACCCCATAAAGTTCAAATAATATATTATTTTATTCTTATATCAGTATCTACTGGTGATCATTTTTATCACCCTGATAAATGTAGTTGCTTTGTGAAAATCATGTCATTATATATTCCAATATACCTGCTGGCAATCCTCTTTGACCAGAGCTTCATATATATTTAATCAAACATGTTGGATTCATGAATAAAATATGGAGATGAGGTTTTGGTTTTGTTATTCATTGTGAATTATACATTCTTACAGTTGGGCTTCTATTTACTAACTAAAAAAGGGTGCCTGTTACCCAAGTTAGGAAACATTTCGATGATATGAACTCATTAAGCCACGCATGATCTCAAATGACAATATTTTTATTTAAAATAAAGAAATTAAGCAAAGATAACCTATTGAAGGATAAAAGCAGAATAAAAATACAGACTTAGAACCTATAAAGCATTTCTCCTTAGTATAGGTACTATTCTTCAAAGGCAGAAATCACGGTGTGCTTCAGATTTTGTTGGACAGTAACTTTAGTGTTGTTCAACATATGTTATGCTAGCTAGGATCAATGGTACCTGAAACCCAACAATTCTCAACAGAACTCATTAACAAAAGGTTAATGTGTAGAATCTTCTTCACTGCATCCAATCCTACCATTCAGAGTGTTGAACGTCTTTATTTTTAAATATGGTGAAAGGTCAACGTGGAGCTTCAAACACATTTTCTCTTGAAGTGTTTATATTTCCCTGCCCACTACCAGAAGATATAGTGAAGACATCTGCCTTTGCGCTATGCTACTCTGCTGCTGAGTATGCATGCCCAGCATGGAACACATCTCACCACGCTAAAACAGTGGATGTGGCTCTTAATGAGACATGCTACATTATCACTGGGTGTCTGTGCCCTACACCACTGGAGAAATTGTACTGTTTAGCCAGTATTGCACCACCTGACATCCGCCAGGAAGCAGCAACCAATTGTGAAAGAACCAAGGCAGTGATATCTCCAGCCCACCCCCTGTTTGGGTATCAGCCAGCACACCAACGACTTAAATCAAGAAATAGTTTTCTAAGATCTACAGAGACACTCACTGGAACACCTCAGCAAGCGAGAGTCCAAATATGGCAGGTTCAAAACCAGAACCTCAATCAATGGCTGGTACCAAATGAGAGTCTCCCTCCTGGGCACACAGAAAACTGGGGGACTTGGAAGGCACTGAAAAGACTGCACTCTGGCACCATGAGATGCAGAGCCAACCTTAAGAAATGGGGATAAAAAGTAGAATCTACAACATAGAATCATAGAATCAAAGAGTTGGAAGAGAACCAATATTCCAGGTGTGGTCTAACCAAAGCAGAATAGAGAGGTAGCATTACTTCCCTAGATCTAGACACTATGCTCCTATTGATGCAGGCCAAAATCCCATTGGCTTTTTTTGCCGCCACATCACACTGTTAGCTTATGTTTAACTTGTTGTCCACGAGGACTCCAAGATCTTTTTCACACTTACTGCTCTCGAGCCAGGCATTGTCCCCCATTCTGTATCTTTGCATTTTTTTTTTCTGCCTAAGTGGAGTATCTTGCATTTGTCACTGTTGAACTTCATTTTGTTAGTTTTGGCCCATCTCTCTAATCTGTCAAGATCGTTTTGAATCCTGCTCCTGTCCTCTCGAGTATTGGCTATCCCTCCCAATTTGGTGTCGTCTGCAAACTTGATGATCCTGCCTTCTAGCCCTTCATCTAAGTCATTAATAAAGATGTTGAACAGGACCGGGCCCAGGACGGAACCCGCGGCACTCCGCTTGACACTTCTTTCCAGGATGAAGAGGAAGCATTGGGGAGCACCCTCTGGGTTCGTCTATTTAACCAATTAGATCCACCTCACCGTAGTTTTGCCTAGCCCACATTGGACTAGTTTCCTTGCCAGAAGGTCATGGGGGACCTTGTCGAAGGCCTTACTGAAATCCAGGTACGCTACATCCACGACATTCCCTGCATCTATCCAGCTTGTAACTCTATAAAAAAAAAGGAGATCAGATCCCCTGTGTGATGGAGAAAGCACTTCAAAGAGGGAGCTGCACATGGGGCAACATATTTAACCTCCCGCTGCCTTTCTTTCCTCCCAAAGCTAGACAAAGCTTCGCCTGGCCTTTGTGATGAGTGTTACGATCTGAACCGTGCAGACAGCAGCCAATTGCAGAAATCCTAATATTGACCATCCTACTATGTGTTGTATGTATTTAGAAAGAAAATATTGTTACTTTAGGCTCTGGTGGCTTAATTGTAAAGTCACAGTATAAATTGTAAAAATGCTTCTTCTGGGGAAAACTCTTGGTATGGGAGGGAGGGGCAATACCTCATTGATATCTACTGTTCACTTTAAATTTCTGATAGCATGGATCACTGAAATATACATTCAGTGCAATGGAGATTATACCTTTATTTTTGCAAAGGTTAAGACCAAGATTGTAGTAGTTCATCTCAGAAGGGTTCCTTTGCCTTCTGATCCACTTCTGATGCAGTAAACTTTGAGAGTTATGTTTTCTTTTGTAAAACAAATTAGCTATCCCCAATGTTGGAGTTGGTCAATCAGAAGAAGAAACATATATGAAACAGATCGACATGAGATGTGAATCAGTGCTAGAGGTTTAGTCCAGGTAGCCTCTATCTTCTCACCCAGATAATACATCTACAGTGTACAGCAACATTGCCATGAAAGAATAATCTAGGGAAGCCTTTCCATCTTTGCTGGCTCTCCTATGTGCCTCTTTGGAGAGGTAAGTTTTTCACTTCAAGCATCATGAAATACCTGAGGTGTTTGAGCTGGGCTGAAATTTTAACAGAAATATTGCAAATGTATTAGTTACTTAGGTGATCCCTCATAGTCAGAGGATGATGGTCCTCCAAGTTCGGTGTCCTGGGGATGGGTTGGTAGGTGGCTCTGGAGCCCTATTCTTGACCTGCATCTTCTCCCACAGTGAGGGCATTGGTCTCTAGGTGGGAGGCGGTCTCGATCGGGGTTGGCTTGACATACCTTCCTCTTGGCACGTTTCTCTCTTTCACCCTCCATTCGTGCCTCCTCAAATTCTGCAGCACTGCTGGTCACAGCTTACCTCCAGCTGGAGCGCTCAAGGGCCAGGGCTTCCCAGTTCTCAGTGTCTATGCCAGAGTTTTTAAGGTTGGCTTTGAGCCCATCTTGAAATCTCTTTTCCTGTCCATCAACATTCTGTTTTCCGTTCTTGAGTTCGGAGTAGAGCAACTGCTTTGGGAGACAGTGGTCAGGCATCTGGACAACGTGGCCGGTCCAGTGGAGTTGATGGCAGAGGACCATAGCTTTGATGCTGGTGGCCTTTGCTTCTTCCAGCACGCTCAAAGACCTCAACGGCGGAGCAGGAGGAGATAACATGGTACCTGTTACAACGGCTGTGAAGGTGGAAGAAGGCTGCAACAGACTGAGAAGCCACGGTCATTGTGTTAAACTACACCACCAGTGGAACCTCACTCTGTGAAGACTGTGTGTTGATCAGTGTGCATTGAGCTCCACACATTAAAAAAAACTCACGCACAGGCGTCTTCCAAAGAAAATAAAAACAAACCAACAAAAGTCCCATGGCAATCAGTGAGTGGCGACAGGGGCAGGACTGTGACATCTGGAAGCCTCTAGTCACAGACTGGCACATGGGCGATGGGTACGGACTCTGTCATTCTACTTCAAGGTCCGAGGCAGTTGAGTAGTTTGGCAGCTGTATCCATGACTGAGCAGCCCTTTTGAGGATCCACTCTGCAAATGTATATACAGTAGCTGATCTTCCAGAAACCATGGTAATGCTGAGAAATGTTCACAATTTTAAGTTCCTTTGATTAATATGTAAATGGGTTTCTTTAAAATGTTATTTTAAGACACATAATTGCTTTACTATCAGAAAGCAGTTATTTCAGACACCAGCTAAATCTTCTAATGGAAATATCTCTCTTATTATTTTTTCCCTAAAGGAAAAAAAAATACAAAATGTGATGATTTAATAAGATATCCCATGTGTACTACACAAATCCTTTGAAGGAAGAGAAAAGTGTTATTTAAAAAAAATAGAAAGAACTGAAGCTAGAATGATCAATTGAAACATTCACACCTAGCTCCAGCAGACAAGAGTCCTTTGTCTCACCCTGGTCATTCCACAAGTATATAAACCTTTTTTCCTAGTTCCAACACTACCTCCAACACTCACTACCTCTGAGGATGCTTGCCATAGATGCAGGCGAAACGTCAGGAGGGAATGCCTCCAGACCTTGGCCATATAGCCTGAAAAAATCTACAACAACCCAATTATCATTACTGTTACATATTGTGATTAATGAGGCAACAGACCATTATATATATATATAAAAGAATGATTAAGAAATCAGGATACAAAGAAAGAATATGGAGTAAATCCTAACCTAATTTGCATTGTTAGGTTTTGTGTATTTTGAGTTCAACTGATGCTACAGCTGATGATTTTATAAAAAACAGAATAGAAGTAGAGCAGGGGAAAATATTCCAGCCTTCTCATAAAGTATCACTACCCCATTCAGAGATTATGAAACAAATGTAAATTCTCAAAAATATATATGGGTAAACACTTCTAAATATATTATTGTTTGCAGTGAGATGATTTTCCACAGGGACACTATTTCTTGAAAGTATGTGATGTATATGTATCCAAAGTACAATTTGTACTCTGTGCCATCAAGTCAGTTTTGACTTAAGGAGATCTATGAATGAGATACCTTCAAGAGCTCTAGGCATCAACAGGTCTGCTCAGATCTTGTGAATTCAGCAATAAAACAGCATTTGCGAGGCTTACTAAGGCTGATTTTTCCTTTGTTTGGAGTACAGCTGAAGCATTTTCTGCAGACTCCACTGTAAACACTGCATTTTGTTGCTTACAAATTTGTGTAAATGGGTTGTGTTCAGAAACTGTTTTTATTACCCCAACCAGGCCCGTAGCCAGGATTTTGATTCAGGGGGGAGCTGAGTTTGATGGGGTGGGGGGCTGAATCTGAGTGAAAGAGGGTCTACCCTAGCAAACCTTTTGTATTTTATCCCAATACCCCCATGCATATGGGATATTTTGAGTATGGATATAAATAAACATAACAGTTTAAATAATGCACCAGTAAGGCCTTTTCGAACCACCATGAGAATTTGGGGGGTGGGGCTGAAGCCCCCCCCCCCCCCCGGCTACATGACTGACCCCAACAGAACCCCACTTGGTGCTGGGACCTACAGTTTAAGAAATGGTGGTCTAGAACATTGTTTTATCTATTTGGAGACACATTCTGGATGTATATATGAGGATTTTATTTCTGTATTTTAATGACTGGATAATATTGAAAGATGCAGTGGCAGAACAAAAATATTCTACATATGTTCAAAGGCATTACTTCAGCATATTGCTTTTCAAAAAATTCAGTCTTACACTAAGGTTGTAAATAATAGGCATGTGCACAATTTCATTTTTGTGCACTGGATTCAGATGGTTGGGCAGATTCAGTTGCCAAATCCATAAAAAAGACCCTGGCACAGGTTACCCAAAGTCTTAGCTGGTACAGATCACAGAAGCCATATCTTTTTTGGCTAATGGTGGCTACTGAGAACCAATTGCACTGAGCAGCACTCTGCCTGAGATGGAGGCAGCGGTGTGTGGGTATGGCAGCCTCACAAATCAGGAAAGCTTTTCCTCCTCCTTTGCTTTCTTCCTCTTCCTCCATCCCTTCCCAAAACCCACCTTTAGGGCCTACTTGAAATAAATGGGAACTTGCTTTCTTAACAGCACTTTATGTGACACAAACATTGAAGGAGCCTTGTTCCTATGCCTTTGGGGCTGGAATGTCCAGCACCTTGATCATCCTGTCTATTAGGGATGTAAACTTGTTGAAATCTGGTGGTATTGGTGTGGGGTCGGATGCCTCCCTAGCCTGGGGGGGGGGGGTCAGATGGATCCGCGGAGGAATCTGAGTCCCCTAACTCCATGGCCGCCTGATCATCTCCCGGTAAGGCCAACTCCTGGGTCATCTGAGGGGTGCCTGGTGGAACAGGAGGGCTAGAGATTACAGTGTTAGCAGCTTCACAATTTGACCGGTCGGCACATATTGAGCGTTCAACACATACATTTTGATCAACACAAGTACAATGGGAGTTGAAGTTTTTCTCTCTGTATATTCTCACTTTCTTTCTCAGCCAATCAGAAGTTTGGTTGACTGGTTCTATTCTCCTCCCCTCTTGTGGTATGTGCTTAGGGCTTCAATTCCCAGAACCCCCTTTTGTGGTTTATTTTTTTCAAAAAAAGTTATGATTAAAAACTTTTTAAAAATCCAAATAATTAGTGGATTAATGAAACATTTTGAAACTTGGCAATCTTGCAGAAGTAAATGTGGCCTACAAGTGAAGCAAGTTCCGTGCTGATAGGCCTAAAAATGACAGAGAAATGAGCCCCTAAAGTTTCTTCATTGGCTACCATGGACTTAATCTTTCTGACATGAAAACGGAAACCCCTCTTGAATTCAGGAAGTTCCCTAAAAATGGAATGGGGGGAGGGGCAAAAACCAGGAATCGAAAACAGTACACTTTTTGTAAATAACTATTGTGTAGCACAGGAACTAGGAAACAAATCTGCCTCTTTTCTTTTCTGAAAGTGACTTAGAAGTCATCTTTTCACCCATTTCTCATAAATTCCCAAGTCGTTTCTCAGCAACTCTAACCCCACATAAGCTGTAGAAAGAAAATCCTAGGTAATAACTTTCAATTGTTAGAGGTCACTCATCAAACGTTAAACTCTAGCAAATAACTTTTCTACCTCCAAATCAGCATGGATCATCTTCAAGCTTCTGTCTTATAGAATGTGTGAATCCATTGACCTATTTTCTGATAATAAGCTATAAAACCTAGTGTTGTCCCTAATTTATATTTATTATGGCAGGATACAGTTCATCATAGGGCCAAAGAGAAAATAGTATCACAGAACACAGTGAAAACCGAATGTGCTTTTATTACCCGTGCCGTAAGAAATAAGAAACAAGACACATTACCATTTAAATTTCCCAGAAAGCAGTTAAAATACTACAATATTGAGTAACTACGGTAGTGTGTGATGGCTAAAAACTGCAGCTCCTGCATGCTTATGAAAATTGTAACTACTGGATAATCTTTGGCATGTTTCTTTTGTGATTTATAGGAAGCTAGTCCTTTCCTTACATATATCTTCCATTAGTTCTTAGAACCCCTTAAAATAGGAAAATTTCTTCAGTCAGACAATTCCAACAAGGCATGTCAATCAGATGATGAACATTTTGCTTTCATAAACATATTACACAGATATGCATATAAAAAGTGCAGAAATTGTAATAAAATGGATTAGCATTCTCTGGAAGTTAAAGCAATGTGTGGACAATACTGTTAGTAAAGAACAGAAAAGTTATTGGAATTAAAAAACAGATGTGAAGAAATGTTATTTACGTAGAAATGCTAAATTGAGAGAGGCAGAAATAACTGATTGAATTGAAATATTTTGTGAAGTGTAGAAACAGATTTTTATTATTTGGTTTGGTTTTCCATAAAGACTTCAAAAATTAAAATTTGTTCATAATTTTAAACAAGCAAATATGAAATCATATTTCTGTGTTTTTCATACAGCAAAATACAACAGTATCCTAAATCCACTGGCTTCTTTATCAGTCACAGGCCTACATTTTCTAAAGATTTATGCCAGCTATGCCCCTAGGGCAGGACGATCTAAATATGGTAGTACACATATTAGAAATGTCAAGGCTAGACTTCTGCAATGTGAGTTACATTGGGCTTCCTTTGTACCAAGTTTGGAAACTCCAGTTAGTTCAAACGATGGCAGCCAGATTAGCAATTGGTACATCTAAGAGTGATCATATTACACCTATACAAAGTGTTATTATCTTTAAGGCTCTGCATGGTTTGAGTCCAGGTTACCTGGGATTGCCCCTTCCCATACAATCTGTACTTTAGACTCAGGTCCTCTGGGGAATGTTTAGTCAATCAGTCATTGCTCCACATCCATAACTTGTATGGACCATGTGTTTGTAACATCATACATCCCTACCTTTGTTCTACATAAGAAAGGGAATACACAACATGATGATATCACAACATGACTAACTGTATAAACACAAAATACATTCTTGGTAGTTAGGTATGAATTGCATACTGTGTTTGCAATATACAGTTATAGTTGACCCTGTGCCATCTGTCCAGACACTATAAAAAATAAAACTTCGATGTGCTTCCTCTATTGCTGAGCGAACTGCAGTTGTCTATCTTGAAAACTTAAAATACTAAGCAACTGAGACTAGTACTGGTTTTAAATATCAAAAAGAATATTTATTTACACGAAGTCCTTGAAGACTTGGCACAGATCATTAAGTTGCAATCAAACAGTCAATAAATGGACAATAAATGGAACTTTAGAAAACCCCACCTCCTCCAAGATGAACTGAACCACCTAAACTAGGCTCTACAGGCCAATGGATACTCCACCTCAGACATCAGAAGAGCTGCAAGACCGAGAACAAGCCACAAGAGTCAAGAGAAAGATACACCCAGAGGAAAAATGTTCTTGCCATACATCAAGGGAACCACTGACCTCATAGGGAAGCTGATGAGGAAACACAACATACAATCTACGGACCCACCAAGAAAATCCAACAAATGCTATGTTCAGCAAAGGACAAGAGGGATCCTCTCACCTCTGCAGGAGTCTACCGTGTACCATGCAGCTGTGGACATGTCTACATAGGGACCACCAAACGCAGCGCTCAGACACGCATCAAGGAACATGAAAGGCACTGCAAACTACTCCAACCAGAGAAATCAGCCATAGCAGAGCACCTGATGAACCAACCTGGACACAGCATATTATTTGAGAACACAAAATGCTGGACCACTCTCACAACCACCATGTCAGACTACACAGAGAAGCCATTGAAATACACAAACATGTGGACAATTTCAACAGAAAGGAGGAAACCATGAAAATGAACAAGATCTGGCTACCAGTATTTAAAATTCTAAAATTGCAACAGCAAAAACAGCAGAGAGGAAACAGGCAGGGACATCTAATTACCTTTCAAGAAGAGTTTGCTCCAGGCACAGTCAGCCCATTGTATGCTAATCAAGGTGGTCAGTTGAAATATTCACACCTAGCCCAACTGACAAAAGTCCTTTGTCTCACCCTGGTCATTCCACAGATATATAAACCCCTTTTCCTAGTTCCAACAGACCTCACTACCTCTGAGGATGCTTGCCATAGATGCAGGCGAAACGTCAGGAGAAATGCCTCTAGAACATGGCCATATA
The DNA here is from genome assembly GCF_025583915.1 of Anolis sagrei ordinatus. Lineage (NCBI taxonomy): Eukaryota > Metazoa > Chordata > Lepidosauria > Squamata > Anolidae > Anolis > Anolis sagrei. The sequence continues at coordinate 63,643,877 of NW_026847660.1, read as the reverse complement.
GCCCAAAAAACCCCACAAGAACTTAGTGATTCCAGCCATGAAAGCCTTCGACAATACAACTTTAGAAATATTCTTTTTCTATAGTTACAGAGGCAACCCCTTTCTCCAGATGGCAGATAAGATTCTGGAATCTTAACAACCTAATTTTAAGCTGTTGTGGTTTAGAAAGAAGCAGGTTTTTTCCCTATCTATAACTTAAAGTTAGTTCAGGAGACTAAGGAGTGCCAAAATGGAGGTTCTTCCCTGGTAGCAGTGGCGGGCTCAAAGGGCTGCTCCCTAGACCAATCATTGCAAAGAGGCTTCCAGGCAGGCCTTTTGCCTCTGAAGCTGCTAACCTTTAGGATTTTGCAAAGGCTGCAGCAGCCTGGGAGAAATGCAAGAGGAAGACACCCTGAGCAATTAAAAGGTAATGCAAAAACAGTCTCCTGGGAGACGGAACAGACCCCGGGCCATATACCTTTTTTGTGCCATTTTCTAGGTTCTGTAGGATTCAGCAAGCATGACCACAACTTAAGTCCCAATACATTTTTAGAAACAACCCAATGAATTATTTATAAAATTTGACACATACTCATAGTCCCACCAAAATGCATGCATCCAATGTGATTTATTTATTTTTTATTTATCATGTCAGTGCAACCAGTCCATTATATTACATTTCTAACAGAAAAAAGCAAAAAAACAAACAAAAACAAAACAGACAAAATACAGAATTGTGAGTTTGGTAGTTGATTAAATGTCCTTTGACCAGTATCTGGCCACTTGGAGTGCTTCTGGTGTTGCTGCAAGAAGGTCCTCCATTGTGCATGTGCCAGGGCTCAGGTTGCATTGCAGCAGGTGGTCAATGGTTTGCTCTTCTCCAAACTCGCATGTCAAGGACTCCACTTTGTAGCCCCATTACTGAAGGTTGGCTCTGCATCTCGTGGTGCCAGAGCGCAGTCTGTTCAGCGCCTTCCAAGTTGCCCAGTTTTCTGTTTGCCCAGGGGGGAGTCTCTCATTTGGTATCAGCCATTGATTGAGGTTCTGGGTTTGAGCCTGCCACTTTTGGACTCTCGCTTGCTGAGGTGTTCCAGCGAGTGTCTCTGTAGATCTTAGAAAACTATTTCTAGATTTAAGTCATTGACGTGCTGGCTGATACCCAAACGGGATGAGCTGGAGATGTCTCTGCCTTGGTCCTTTCACTATTGGCTGCTACTTCCCGGCGGATGTCAGGTGGTGCAATACTGGCTAAGCAGTGTAATTTCTCCAGTGGTGTAGGGCGCACACCCCGTGATAATGCGGCATGTCTCATTAAGAGCCACATCCACTGTTTTAGTGTGGTGAGATGTGTTCCACACTGGGCATGCATACTCAGCAGCAGAGTAGCATAGCACAAGGGCAGATGTCTTCACTGTATCTGGTTGTGATCCCCAGGTTGTGCCAGTCAGCTTTCGTATGATGTTGTTTCTAGCACCCACTTTTTGCTTGATGTTCAGGCAGTGCTTCTTATAGGTCAGAGCAGGATCCAGAGTGACTCCCAGGTATTTGTGTGCACTGCAATGCTCCCGTGGGATTCCTGATAAAATTTGGCACATACTCACAGTCCCACCAAAATGCATACATCCAATGTGATGTCAGTGCAGGATTGGATGTATAACTCTGCTGCCTGTGCTCAGTAGTACAACATTTGGGCACAACCTTAAAGTCCTAAATAAAAATGCAAAATAGATTCAAATACAATATAGAAATTCCAGTACAAAATTGTACACTCAAAGTATACTCAAGGTGAAAAGAGCTTACTCATTATCCTAGGCAGTAGCAGCATCATTCCAGCTCAAGCACACCCTCTATTTCTTAACCCAGTAAGTATAGACTCTTTCTGGGTCTATACTGGGAAGTTTTAAGCTACTGGGAAAAAAAGTATTTTGCCAAAAAAAAAAAAACCATTTATTCAAATACTGTGAATTTTGGTCCAATGGGTATCCATTGGACCAAACCAGTAATTCACAGCATTTGCATAAAGATGGATGGCTTTTTTCCCATTAGCTTAAAAATTCCATTTGGAGCCTGCCATTCTACGATTTTTTCCTGACTGTGACTATACGATATATTCAGGACTTTGTTTGAAATGCAAAATTGACTGTTAAAACATTTCATCAACTTGCCGTGTTTGATTGAAAGAAGGGAAAACCATTCCAAATAATATGTGAACTTCTTTGATGTTTTAAAAAGCCAATTTACTCCACAAACTCTTCTAAAAGACAGAAGGCTCTTACCATACATGTGATTTGGCAAGCATGCCTTAGTCAATTTGTGTCTATTTCCTTTTGTGTATGCAAAATATAATAAATGTTGACAGGTGCAACTTTCTAATATTGCCCAATTTGGATACGCATTTCCATGTTTTACATAGTAATTAAAACATTCCATATGTACTTGCAGACTGTCTCAATTTGTCAAGCTCATTTCGTTGACTGATTTCTAGGAACCCTGTCAACATTATGGATGAGTTTTGTTCAGAAATATGTATAATACACCTGTTAATGGGGGAAAGGGTTGTATATCCTCATAGCCATCTCTTCCTAATCAGGGAAACATTCTTATGCTTTTGATGTTAAGTTTCATGAACAGATTTGGCAGAGACTATATTTTCAAGATGACAGAATGAAAGGAAATGTCATATTAGTTTAGTATCTTGTTAATTGTTTGAGCATTAAGTAGGTTAACCCCAATTTGTACTGGGCTGAAATTGTAGAGTTTCTATTTTGCCATGGCTGGATCCCAGACTGTTCTTTGGGATGAGGACATTGGTACTGGAATTGGAAGATATTGCCTTATTTCCTAATTTCTAATTGTGGGTGTCTTCACGCAATTCTCTTCTCCAGCTACATATTTTATTTGGAAAGATGCACGCTTGAGCATCTCCTGTTCCACATCCATGTCCCAGTCTACACTGACCAATTAATACATTTCAAATATTGCTTCACACTTTTATTTGTCGTGTCAGGGCAATCAGTCAATTGTATTACATTTTTAACAGAACAAAACAAACAAACAAACAGACAGACAAAATATAAAATTTACGAGTTTGGTAGTTGATTAAATGTCCTTTGACCAGTAGCTGGCCACTTGGAGTGCTTCTGGTGTTGCTGCAAAAAGGTCCTCCATTGTGCATGTGCAGGGCTCAGGTTGCATTGCAGCAGGTGGTCAGTGGTTTGCTCTTCTCCGCACTCACATGTCGTGGATTACACTTTGTGGCTCCATTTCTTGAGGTTGGCTCTGCATCTCGTGGTGCCAGAGCGCAGTCTGTTCAGCGCCTTCCAAGTCGCCCAGTCTTCTCATTTGGTATCAGCCATGGATTGAGGTTCTGGGTTTGAGCCTGCCACTTTTGGACTCTTGCTTGCTGAGGTATTCCAGCGAGTGTCTCTGTAGATCTTAGAAAACTATTTCTTGATTTCAGTCATTGACATGCTGGCTAATACCCAAACAGGGGATGAGCTGGAGATGTCACTACCTTGGTCCTTTCACTATTGGCTGCTATTCCCGGCAGATGTCAGGTGGTGCAATACTGGCTAAACAGTGTAATTTCTCCAGTGGTGTAGGGCGCAGACACCCTGTGATAATGCGGCATGTCTCATTAAGAGCCACATCTACTTTTTTAGTGTGGTGAGATGTGTTCCACACTGGGCATGCATACTCAGCAGCAGAGTAGCATAGCGCAAGGGCAGATGTCTTCACTGTGTCTGGTTGTGATCCCCAGGTTGTGCCAGTCAGTTCTCATATGATATGCTTCACACTGCAGTAGCTAGACAACAATATCCCACAAAAGTGCACAAAATAAAGCCCTTATAATGTGCATCAGTGCTCTCTGATTTGTGTAATCACAAGCTAGGCCTCAAACTGATTCTAGAATTTCTTGTGCAGTCATCTGTGCATCAAAACCACTGACTTCATTAACAGTTTCAAAGTGCAGTAAGTGATTAGTTTGAAAGTGTAGTGAGTGGTTAGTGTAGATGTGCCCTATGTCCCATTAAGGTCACTTATACACTACACTGATTCTATAATTAAGTTTGGAACAGGTTTGGGGAGATTTACTACACAGGTGATCAGATCTTACAATGCCTGGAACCAGTTTGAGGCCCTTATTTCATTTACCACAGGACCTGGCCACAAACCACTTTGAAGGTGCCCCCCCCCCCAATTTCTTGTGGAAATATGCATCAGTGCATCAGAGTGCTGGGGAAAAGGGAAAGTGACTGTAAGCAGTAGAAATAATCAGTTACCCTTCCAGGGGTATGGCTAAGCCATTCCCTTAGGCAACCTCTATTTGGGATTCTTTTTGCCAATTCAGCAAGTGTCTACAATGTGTTGTGCAGTTTGCAGACTCCTATCATCTGAGAGGCAATTCACAGACCTTTGTTTTCCTCACAGTATTCCACTAAAGTTGAAATTATTTTTATTGAAGTAGCATGCCAGGCATCCTTTGCAAGATATACAAGTGAAGACTTTCTGTATATATTTCAAATTTCAATATTAATGTCAAAAATACGTAGTATGAATTTACATAGGATTTGTGCTACATTAGAACAGTAAAGACAAATATCACTTAAGTAGAATCCTTTGCCCAGGTTGTGATCAGCATCACCTACACTGAGTTTAAGACAAATAAGTGAATAATGCTTGCAAAGTGTGGGGCTGTTTTATAACACCCAAGGCCTGACTGCCACTACTGTTTGCAGAAGTTCAATAAGGACTTCATCACATTGAGGTCACAATTTCAGGTTACAATTGCACGATAGCAGGGGATTCGCCATGGATTGCAAATCCCTAACCCTAACCCTAACCCTGCACCCCAAATTTATTTATTTATTTTAAACTTTTATATTCTGCCCTTCTCACACCGAAGAGGACTCAGGGTGGAGCACAACTTACAAACAGCAAACATTCAATGCCGGGACATGAATTTATTATATGCATACATAAACATTAAAACATCACCTGCATTTCCCCTCAACTCATCCCATGGGGGGAAGCGTTGCTGGCCAGCCCCCCCTTTTTTTCCTGTGCAATACAGAAAGCCTCCCATGTTGCCAGGGCTGCAATTTCAGCCATGGAGCCCTGCCAGAAGTAGATCTACATCGTGTGATGTCATCTGGTAGTCTCCGTGCCTGAAGTGAGGTCCAACTGTCCTAGGAAGGGCCATTTTGCCTGTGTGATAAAAGCATAAGATCACTAGTGGATTGCAAAGCTATCCCAATATAATTACATCATGGAAAGAAGCAGGCACTGGTCTTTCATCTCCCCTTCCTTCACAGGAGCAGTCATATTTCATTCTCCTGGCTTCTGCTGAACTACAATGATACTCATGGACTGTTTTTCATGCCCTCGTTTGCCTGGGGAAAATGATGCAGCTTCTGTCTCCAGTAGAAGTCCCTTATTTCCTTTTTGAGTGAGCAAAAGCATCTCGAATACAATGATGTACATGGTTGCAGCACAGCAGAGTATGTGGGTTGGAGCTGCCTCCAGGAAAGATAAATGCTGTAACATCCCTTGAAATATATGTGCTGGTTTAATTGGGGGTTATGCCTTCATATTCCACCTTGCCTGTGAAAGAATGCAACTGTTCTTAGTGGTCTGAGCCTTCTTCTAATCCCACTCTCCAAAAAAACCAGTCTCCCAGTTATCCACACTGTGGTGGCAGAGGTCAGTGTTGGAAATCTTCTTATAGAAATTAAAAATTCCATGAAAGATCAAAAGACACACAAAGAATCCCCACAAGCTTTAATGTTAATTGGGAATTGACAATTTTTTGCTGGGCTCAAGTCTCTCAGTGGACTTGAGCCCAAGATTTATTGAAAAAATGCATAGCTGACATAAGGTATTCACATATTTGCATGGCTTTAGAGGACATTCCATAGATATACACACAAAGTATGAACCAAACAATGCATATATATGGGATGCATATATATGGGATAAAATGCTCATAATTTTTAAAATAGAGAAGCACACTATCGGAATCCAGATGCCTTAAAGAGTCAGACTCAAGTATATTTCCAAAATTGAGTTTATTTAAACTAAGCAAAAGGAACTCAGAGACACTTAACTCAGTGTCTCTGGTCAAAACTCAAAAGTAGCAACTAGTTCTAGTTCAAAAGGTAAACTGAAGCAATAATCCAGATTATCCGGAGGAAAAATCCGGATTAAAACAAAGCGCTCCAAAAGTCACACAAAATAACACAGCGAGTAAAGGGTTAACAAACACAGAGCCGCAAGGAAGAAGACGTAGTCCAACGTAGTCCGAGGTCATAATAAGCCAAGTCCAAAGTTGCGAGGTTCCAAAATCCACGTAGGCAGCGTTGTAGTCAAACCGGTCCAAGTCAGAGAAGGGGAAATCCGCACTCACGAGAATCCAAGCCGAGTCGAAACACACACAAACAGAAGCAGCAACCTGCAGATCCAGGATCCAATACCAACATGAAATAGGCAGCGACAAAACCCAAGGCACGAAACCAACACTTTGCCTTCTGCAAAGATTCTCCATTTCAGAGCCCACTTTTATCTTACACCTCCACCCCGTCATCATCTCTTACAGCTGTCCTTGACTCCACACATGAACTCCGACGCCCATCCCTCCAACTCCTCCATCTTCGGTCAAGACTTAGATCCCCCCAAGATTCCGAAGTATTTCCTGACTGCCAATCCCCACCACCAGTAAACCCCATAAAAGATGTTGGCTCTGCACATACATCTTGTATTTGTTGTACCTTAGTCCAGTCCAATGTGTCATCCTCACTTTCATCACTCTCTAACCCATCCCTCCCAGAGAACCCTGCAAATGACTCTTCATCTGTGGGAGCAGTAAGTATATCCCGAATCTTCTTCCTTTGTTGCTCCTCATCCAATTCTTGCTCCCAAGTAACCCTCTTAGTTCCCCTATTCACATCCACTGTATCTCCTTCCTCTGCCTCACTCATTGACCCTTCATTTATCAGAGAACCCTTTGAATGAGTCTTCATCAGTAGGTGCCATAAGTATATCCCAGATCCTTTTCCTTTGTTGTTCCTCATCTAACTCCTGTTCATGAGCACTCCTTTTTCCCCTTCTGCCACCCATACTACCACTTGCAACATTACTTACAGGCTCTACTACAACACACACTTTAAACAATGGTGAAAATTTGTGTAACTAAAGAAAAGTATATAAATGCACATGTACATTAGTAACAACAATATGTTAAAATGTGCATTCATATCAGTATGAGAAGACAACACAAGTTCTCAATCCAAGGATGAAGAGAAAGTGCAGGAAATATCCAGAGAAAGCCAGTGACATCAAATGTGAAAGATTTTCGTATCACTGATAAGAAAAGAAAAAAAAACTTCCAATGACTTTTGAAGGTCACATTACCTGGAGAGAGAGAGAAACTTCAAGTGACTGTATAAATCTGTGAAATCAAATGAAAAATCTTTCCAGTTATGCTACTTTAAGCTGTTCGGTTTGGGGAAATCATATTTTGGAATGCTACCCAATAAGAAATAACCTACTATAGTCCAGATACTTTCCTCTTGACACATTGATTTTCTACATACAGCCAGTATTTTTAAAAATGTGTGATTCATCCAACATGCAGGTCCTTAACAGCATCATCTATGGAGCAAAGCCTTCTCTGGGACCAAGAAATGATACTTGCTTTCTTTTCCTCAATTTTCAGTACATGTTATCCCCATTTTAGTGATTACTAATGAATTTAGGTGAGTGTGTATATTAAGGGAAGATATCATTAAAGTCTTGCAACATCTTCATATTAGCATCATAGTATTAAACAGAGAAAATCCATGCACCAGAGCAGCTACTGCTACACATATGCTAGTAGTTAAGATCAAACCTGGAGTCAATTATAATAATAACATCTGTTTTGTACACTTCGAGTCTTTAAAGTGCCTCCTACAAATTATCTCCTTGTTAGGTCAATAGCATTATTTTCTTTAGAAAACTGAGAAAGGGTGATCTTAAGCTATTTTAGTTTGTCTCATGAATACATATGGCTGAGGCAGAAGAAATGAAATTCCAGACCAACAGCTCATGCTTTTAGCTGTTATGCTCCATCACCCCTACACTCATGGCAATTCTGATGACTTGATCTGGTCTTTTCAGAGGTATGAGTAATGAGTTTAAATCTAATAAATATAAAAATGATTGACACACATCAGTTTTAAGGTTGATGGAACACTCATATTTACTGCATAGCATCACATGAAGTTGCTTTTAAGAAAAAAAATACCAGAAGTGAGACTGTCTGATATATTTTAAGACCTAATTTAAGAGTATGCAATCCAAAGAATCAACTGCAAATGTCTCCTATCAATTTTCAGGATGTGGATTGCTGACAGTAGCAAAGTTAATCATGCATATATTTTCATGCAGTCAAACCTTCAGATTAAAAATTGCTTAGTTTGCACACTCTAACTGAATTCCCCCCTCTTTCCTTCTGTGGGCAAAATTCAACAGAATCATATAGATTCTCAGTATTGCCTTTACCACTTTTTGCCAATGTTTAATTTTTATTAATAAAATGTACATGTAATTTCCCCCTCTAGTAATGAAATTATGTACCCATGTGAATTAAGAAAAGGCCACAAGGATGTGGTATCCACATGCAAAAAAAAACTTGAAAGAGTGGAGTAGGGATTTGTTGCATGGACGATGTGTTACAGAATCAACATGTCGTGTCAAAATTACAATGTACAGAACAACAGAACATCATTTGCGAAAATAACATTGGAACTGCAAATAAAGAAATGAGAATTAATTCGTTGCAACAGGCAACAACAAAGTAGTTAATATATTGTCGAAGGCTTTCATGGCTGGAATCACTCAGTTCTTGTGGGTTTTTTCGGGCTATATGGCCATGTTCATGCCTCTAGAACATGGCCATATAGCCCGAAAAAACCCACAAGAACAAAGTAGTTAATACTCATATCTATAGTAATTCCAAAAACAATTGATTGTTCCAGGTTCAAATATAATTATTATTAATTAATTAATTTTTCTACTCTGCTGCTGAGTACATATGCCCAGTGTGGAACACATTTCACCACACTAAAACAGTGGATGTGGCTCTTAATGAGACATGCCGCATTATCACAGGGTGTCTGCGCCCTACACCACTGGAGAAATTACACTGCTTAGCCAGTATTGCACCACCTGACATCCGCCGGGAAGTAGTAGCCAATAGTGAAAGGACCAAGGCGTAGACATCTCCAGCTCATCCCCTGTTTGGGTATCAGACAGCACGTCAACAACTTAAATCAAGAAATAGTTTTCTTAGATATACAGAGACATTCGCTGGAACACCTCAGCAAGCGAGAGTCCAAAAGTGGCAGACTCAAACCCAGCACCTCAATCCGTGGGTGATACCAGATGAGAGACTCCCCCCTGGGCACATAGAAGACTGGGCGACTTGGAAGGCACTGAACAGACTGCGCTCTGACACCACGAGATGCAGAGCCAATCTTAAGAAATGGGGCTATAAAGTTGAATCCACGGCATGTGAGTGTGGAGAAGAGCAAACCACTGACCACCTGCTGCAATGCAACCTGAGCCCTGCTAAATGCACAATGGAGGACCTTCTTGTGGCAACACCAGAGGCACTCCAAGTGGCCAGATACTGGTCAAAGGACATTTAATCAACTACCAAGTTTGCAAAATCTGTTTTTCTTATCTGTTTGTTTGTTTGTTCTGTTAGAAATGTAATAAAATGGTATGGTTGCTGATGACACGATAAATAAATAAATTATTTTTCCTGATCTATATCAGATTTTTTAATTTCGGTGTATTAGAAACATCATTATTTCCATATGACTTGGGGACATATCAGATGCACTCTTTTTGAGACCCATTTATTTCAAATGGAAAGGTTTTAGCTGATGATTAGCTCTTCCATTCATTGGGGCATAGACAACCCTCTATAAATCTCTATCTAGAAGTACGTTTTATTGCTGTCACACTATCATCAAGGGAATTTTCAGGTGAGTGTATATAGCAGTGGTAGACAGCTTTCTTTCTCTTTTCTTCTTCTTTTTTTCTGGTGAAAACCAATTTGCTTTGAAAGTGGAAAACTTTCAGGAGCTGAAACCAACAGTATGTAGGACCAATCATTAAAAATGAAGTCAATCCCTTTCTCTCATTGTCACTCCTATTAATTTAAGAAAAAGTCAGATATAATAATATCAACAAGACTTCATAAAAAGACAAAATATTAAAAAACCTTCAATCCAACCTTATGCTCCAGCTACAGATGTAGAAGAGAAAGGCTCTGAAAGATTCTACACTAGTCTGGTAGAATAGACTCAACACCCAAAAAGGACATGTTGATAAGTCTTTAACCTTGGTTATAAGGCTCCTCAGCTCCCCAGACTACTGGTTTCTTTAGATAATTCCTATGTCAGGTTTTACAATGTATTGTAATGTAATATAGCTGAGTCATGCACTGCTAATGGGCTTCTATTGGAAATGCTGAGTCATGCATTAACTGTATATAGGGAATCATTTGGGGAATGTGTTCTGGCCTAGTCCAGGTGATTGTGAATGATGTAATCCTGGGTCTGAGTTAAGTTAATGAGTTGGGAACCAATCAGAGATTGCTATGTGTAATTGTATAGAATTGTATATAAGGAAGTCATGTACAGTGTATATTTCTCCTTGTGCTGTGATGTTGTTCGTCGAAGGCTATATGTAATTAAAAGAACCTGTCTGCTAAGACAAGATATAACTGTATGCTGTGGTAAGTTTGTAATATCATCTAGACTGGGGAAAAGACAATGGTAAAACTGACAATGGCCGGGCATGTGCTCAAGTGTCTGTAAAAGGTTCCAGAGTGACTGCAGGCTGTGGGAGCAGTTGACTGAAAATACTGTGCAGAAAGAAGCTACTGGAAAGTGCTGAAGTTGTGCAACTGATCTGCTGCTGAATTGTGAAGTTAATCTCAACATCCTATTTTTCCTCCTCATTAGAACTGTTAGAAATTATACCTCTAGTATCTCGCTTTTCAGAAATCCCCATCCATAAGCAAAGCCTTTTTCCTTAAGTATGCCTAATCATGGGATCATGCTTAATTTCCCCTATTTTTACTGACGTCCGTCTTTTTAAAGTCTATAGAGTGTGCATGTGTGACTATGCTTGACTTCCCCTTTCTGCTATAAAACAAATTCTAGCAGATTATGTTCACTCCATCCTAAGGAACTCACCACTTCTATCGTATTTAGCAGGTTATCGCTATTGAACCAAGGCCTTTGGGGATCAAGCAAAATTTTTCAAAAAAAGTGAATTTATTTGTCATGAAATGGCATGACTTATTTGTCCTGAGTGGGATGGGTTGCATTGCCACATCATTTGGTGTTTACTCTGAGCAAGTTTAGGTTCAATTTCTATTGTTTTTTAAAAAGTCTTCTTGGTTCTATAATGCTGAAATGCCCTTTTGTCCTTTAGAGGACATTTGGGCCAATTTTTTTTGCAGAGCCTGAGGAGTATAAGGAGGTGTAGTTATCCAGGTTCTTCTGCAGGGTTACCCTCCCATGGTTGCCTATATCTGCTTTAAAATGCTTTGAAGGACCTATTCCTGTGTATTTCTTCTGACGTTTCATGAAAGTCATGCTGTTGTTTATTGAGAGAAGGTGAATTCTGACTATTTTTTTCTTAGATGCTAGTATCTTCTTAGACTTCCCCATCTTAGGTATGTTTCCATTGGCAGGTAAAATATTGAGACACAGAGAGTGAATGTCCTCATGGCAGACATAGTGGTTTGAATGCTGGACTAGAACTCCAGGAGATCAGGGTTCTAATCCTCACTCAGCCATGGCATTCCCACTCAGCCTTGGGTAAGTCACACCCTCTCAGCTTAATAATAAAAAAGGCAATGGAACATCTCTTCTAAACAAATCTTGCCAAGAATACCCAAGAATAGTGTGGCTATAAGGACCTCATCAGACGGGCAGGGGAAAAAGGGGGAAAGCTTAGGAAACTATCCTTCATTCTCTACCACCTTTCTGTCTGCTGGGATGGCCTCCCATCCTATGTGGTTTCTCATCCTTTCTTGCTTCCTCTTCACTTTCTTCAATGAGGAATCGGGTAACACCATTTCTACACATTGCTGAAACAAAGCCCCACAGAGTCCTGCCAGGAGTTGTTCTGCATCATGTGATGGGCTCCATGGGATTCCGTTTTGGCAACAAGGAAAAGATGCAGAGAAGGCTGCATTTGATAAGGTCCATAGTCAGAGCTGCATTGAAACTGGGGAGTGTAAGATTGAGGAAGCTGTGGAGTTTATATATTTTTAATGCAAAACATTTCATGGATTGAAGATTATGGAAGTCACAGGTCCGCAGTTTGGGGGTCCTTCTGGATTCTTTACTTATGTTTGAGGCTCAGGCGTCGGTGGTGGCCGGGAGGGCCTTTGCACAATTAAGACTTGTTGACAACTGCGACCGTACCTCGCGAAGGTAGATCTGGCCAAGGTGGTCCACGCCTTAGTCACCTCTAGACTGGATTACTGCAATGCACTCTATGTGGGGCTGCCCTTGAAAACGGCCCGGAAATTTCAGATGATCCAACAGGCGGCAGCCAGGTTGTTAACTGGGGCTCCTTACAGAGAGAGGTCATCCCTCCTGTTCAAGGAGCTCCACTGGCTGCCATTCATCTACCGGACCCAATTCAAGGTGCAGGTTCTTACCTACAAAGCCCTGAAAGGTTTGGGACCCGCCTACCTGCGTGACCGCATCTCTGTATACGAACCCACACGATCTCTTCGATCATCCGGAGAGGCCCTGCTCTCGATCCCACCAGCATCGCAGGCGCGATTGGTGGGGATGAGAGAGAGGGCCTTTTCGGTGGTGGCCCCTCGACTCTGGAACTCACTCCCTAAAGACATCAGACAGGCCCCAACTCTGGCAGTCTTCAGGAGGAACTTGAAGATGTGGCTGTTCCAGTGTGCCTTCCTGGAATAATGACCCCATAGCACTTTGTCCTCCAAAGCACTTTACATTTCTTTAAGTCTGCTCGTATGCCCTTCCACAAACACCAGTATCACCTTCCGTTCATGTCCCAGCATTATTTCCAATTTTAACTCTACATTTGGCCTTCCCACTGTTTTTAATTATGTGTTGTTTTATTGATAATGTTGTGTATCTTATTGTCTATGTGTTTTTAATTGCTTGTACTGTTGTTATTATTGCTTGTATTGTTGTGTTTGGGCTCGGCCTCATGTAAGCCGCACCGAGTCCCTTGGGGAGATGGTAGCGGGGTACAAATAAAGTATTATTATTATTATTATTATTATTATTATTATTATTATTATTTATTATTATTGCAATTGTCATTTTTTAGTCATTCAGATGGACAGGGAAATTTTGAGCCCAGGCTCCTTTTCCAGTCATTGAATGGCTTCCTTGTTTTATACAAGATTCCCCTGTTGTAAAAGATTGCTGTGCTCTCCTAACACAACAATAACTCCTCCTTCCAGGGACTCCTTCCAGTGGGAATCCCAGGGTAATTCCAGACAGCACTAAAATGCATGCTTTAGTCAGGGGCAAAAAAAGGGGGGGATCTGAGAAAATGTCTAGATACAGACCTATTGTTCCTGGGATTTCTACCTACATTGTCCACATTTGCTGGTTTGTTGCGGGATTTTGCAGCCCCCAAGATGGCCACTATGGGACTTCCACCGGAAATTTCTTCATTTTTTAAAAAAACTTAGGATGCAAACATGCGAAGATGTGAATCATTGTATACGTTCTGTTCCTGTGTTATATAAGCTGCAGGACCATCTGTGCAAACAGGGTATTGTTCCTGATTGCTCTTATTGTGAAAAGGTGTACAACATTCACGAAGGGGCCACAACTTTGTCCTGGCCAGAGAAAATGTGCCTTCCACACATTTCATGAGGTTTTTAGCACGCAAACAAAGTTTTCACATTCTGTTCAACTGTCACCATTTTTTTAGAAACTGACCAATCAGGAACAAACATCCAAAACCGAGGAACAAACCCAGATAAAATATCCCATGATTTCCGAGTGCAGGGACACGCTGACGTTTGAAGATACGGATTTTCAGCTCAGAACCAGGATATTCCCACAACTAAAAATCTCGCAATTTTTGCTGTTTGTAGTGTTGTTTCTGCGCTTACAGGGAACGGAGTCTTACCACCTTCCTGTTTGTTGCGGGAGCTTCTGAGATAAAGGTACTGTCTGAACGAGCCCCTAGTTATATCTTGCAAATCCTACACCGTAAAATTTTCCCAATATGCATTTCTTAGGATACAAAAGACTGTCTCTAAAATGAAATATTATATCCTATGCAAATAGAAATACTTTCCATTCTCCCGTATGCATTGAATGGAGTATCAAAAGCAATTGGACTACTGTAATGCGCTCTACGTGGAGCTGCCCTTGAAAATGGGCCGGAAATTCCAACTAGCCCAACGGGCGGCGGCCAGGTTGTTAACTGGTGCTCCTTACAGGGAGAGGTCAACCCTCCTGTTTAAGGAGCTCCATTGGCTGCAGTTCATCTTCCGGTCCCAATTCAAGGTGCAGGTGCTTACCTACAAAGCCCTAAATGGTTTGGGACCCGCCTACCTGCGTGACCGCATCTCCGTATATGAACCCACACGATCTCTCCGATCATCTGGAGAGGCCTTGCTTACGATCCCACCTGCGTCGCAAGCGCGTTTGGTGGGGACGAGGGACAGGGCCTTCTCTGTGGTGGCCCCCCGACTCTGGAACTCTCTCCCCAAGGACATCAGACAAGCCTCAACGTTGGCAGTCTTTAGGAAGAGCTTGAAGACGTGGTTGTTCCAGTGTGCCTTCCCTAAATAGGAAACTCCTAACATCATGTCCCAAATGCACTTTACTAGAGATTTAAGATTGTCTGCACACTGCACCTATCTCCAAAAACCTATCCATTTCACCTGTCATGCCCAGCATTTTTTAAAATTTTATCCATTACATTTGGCCCAGCCTTAGTTTTAAATGCATCGTGGTGTTATTGTCTCATGTTTATTGCTATTGTTTTAACGTTATTGTTTTGCTTTATGAGCTTATTTATTGTTGTGTTTGTTATACTGTTGTTTTATTGATGTGTTGGCCTTGGCCTCTTGTAAGCTGCACCGAGTCCTTCGGGAGATGTTAGCGGGGTATAAATAAAGTTTTTTAAAAATTGGTTATATCACTACTTCATCTTGCCTCACCTCACCACCAATGAATTCCTATGAATTCCTGTTTCATTGGAACCACTTCCAAATATAAGTGTGTTGTGTGCTTTATGTTTTCTACATATTTGTCTGCTGCCATTGATTTCACTTTTTATATCTGAGCATAGGCAATATTCTTTATAACGGAAATGTGTTAAGCATTTTATACAAATCGTTCTAAATATCTCTCTTCTTTTTATACCTTGATACTCCTCTCAACTTCCAAATGTTAAGTCTTTCTACAAATGATCTTTCTAATTGTGATGATTTCCAAACATTTAAGGGCTGACCTATTACAGAATGACAAGTTGCAGCTGTAAAATCAAGCATGTCACTTTCAAGTTCCAAGAGATTTGCATAATTCAGCGTAGCTTGAGGGTAATGATCAGGATATAGACACTGAACATCTGTTAGAGATTTAAAATACTTTTCTTTCATTAAAATCAGTATCCTGCTTGTATACTCTGGAAAGAACAATGGTACACATATTTATCATTCAGTGTAAATACTCACTAAACAGTAGAGATAGTTTGTAGGAACTTTACAATGAAAACTATCTGCTTGATTTATTTATTTATTTATTTACTGAATTTGTATACCGCCTTTCTCAGCCTATCGGCGACTCAAGGCGGTTTCTAACAAAACAGTATTCATAGTATCACATACAATTTAAAAACATTACAATTACATAAACCACAACAGCAATAAAAACAACATCATTGGCGTCTCCTTATTGTCAAGCATTGTCCGATTCCATCATCAATCATCAATTTCCTATATCATTTATCCATATCCGTTACTCTGTGTTTGTGAATGCTTGCTCAAACAGCCACGTTTTGACTTGGTTCCGAAACGTTAAGAGGGAAGGAGCAGATCTAATCTCTCTAGGGAGGGCATTCCATAGCCGGGGGGCCACTGCTGAAAAGGCCCTGTCTCTCGTCCCCGCCAAGCATACCTGTGACGAAGGCGGGACCGAGAGCAGAGCCTCTCCGGATGATCTCAAGGTTCTAGATGGTTCGTAAGGGGAGATACGTTTGGACAGGTAAGTTGGGCCAGAACCGTTTAGGGCTTTAAAGGTTAAAACCAGCACTTTGAATTGTGCCCAGTAGCAAACTGGCAACCAGTGGAGCTGGCGCAACAGGGGGGTTGTGTGCTCCCTGAGAGCCGCTCCAGTTAGCAATCTGGCTGCTGTCCATTGGACCAGTTGAAGCTTCTGGACAATCTTCAGAGGCAACCCCACGTAGAGAGCATTGCAGTAATCTATACAGGATGTAACGAGAGCGTGGACTACCGTGGCCAAGTTAGACTTTCCAAGGTACGGACGTAGCTGGCGCACAAGCATTAATTGTGCGAATGCTCCCCTGGTCACCGCCAAGACCTGGGGTTCCAGGCTCAGCGATGAGTCCAAGATCACACCCAGACTGCGAACCTGCATCTTCAGGGGGAGTGTAACCCCGTCCAACACAGGCTGTAACCCTATGCCCTGTTCGGCCTTACGACTGACCTTAGTTGTGGTATGTGACATGTGTGTGACAATGAACAACAAAAGGCCAGTGGTAATAGACACAGATATGCAGT
Source organism: Anolis sagrei ordinatus (assembly GCF_025583915.1). Classification (NCBI taxonomy): domain Eukaryota; kingdom Metazoa; phylum Chordata; class Lepidosauria; order Squamata; family Anolidae; genus Anolis; species Anolis sagrei. Next base: position 63,627,076 of record NW_026847660.1, on the reverse strand, counting down.
GTTGATATTTATAAAATCTGTATAAATGTTCGTTTGTGGGATTAACATAACTCAAAAAAAACTGGACGAATTGTCACCAAATTTGGACACATTACACATATCAGGCCAACGAGTGACCATCACTCAAAACAATTGATTTTGTAATTAGGGAGTTTTAGTTGCTGGGATTTCTAGTTTACTTACAATCAAAGAGCATTCTGAATACCAGCAACAATGGTATTGAACCAAACTTGGCACACAGGACTCCCATGATGAACAGCAAACACTAGAAGGGTTTGGTGGGCATTGACCTTGAGTTTTTGAGTTGTAGTTCATCTGTGGACTCAAACAATGAAGGATCTAGACCAAACTTGGCACAAATACTCCATAATTTCAAATGTGAACACAGATGGGAGTTTGGGGGAAATAGACCTTGACATTTGGGAGCTGTGGTTACTGGGATTTATAGTTCACCTACAATCAAAGAGCATTCTGAACCCCACCAATGATAGAATTGGGCCAAACTTGCCACACAGAACCCCTGTGACCAACAGAAAATACTGCGCTTTCTAGTGACACCCCCTAGGAAACCTCCCAAGGGTCCTGACCCCCAGGTTGAGAAATACTGCCTTAAGGCTATCCAGTCCAAGTCCTTCACCAGGGCAAGAAAACGTAATCAAAGCTCTCTTGACAAAGAGACATCCAGCCATAGATAATAGATAGATGATATGATTCACACGTGCGCGTGCACACACGCACACACACGCACACATGTATATGGCAGATATAATATCATAGATTTTAAAGGGACCCCTAAGGAAGGAAAATTATATGTTGCATGTTCCAGAGTAGGCAAACCAGACAATCTCTACATCAACACTGACAAAGAAACAACAAGAGCTACTGTTTACTCACAAGCATAAAAAAATTACATATATTAGAAACCAACACTTTTTCATTACTTTATTTTCCAAATCACCAAACTGGGCCACAGCAACGCATGGCAGGGGACGGCTAGTTAATTATAATCCCATGCTTATTTTTTCATTGAATAGTGAGTGCTGTGATTATTTTAGAATGCAATCTAGGGCTGGGTAACAACGGAAAAATTTGTTTCTAAACTCGTTTCGTTTTTAGGGGGTCCATTGCGTTTCGTTTTTTAAAAGAATTCCGAATTTTTCTTTAAAAAATTCGTTATTTACGAAATTTCGTAAATTTCGAATCGATTCGTTAATGGCGGACGCGATTGCGCAATATGCTAAAAAACCCTCCAAATGGGACAGGGGGAACTTCTGAAGCTTCCCTCTCCCTCTGTTGTTGACTGTTGGTGTGATAATTTATTTTTTATCACTGATAAAACAAACAACTATAAAACTTGCACCAGACATACGGAAATAATAACGAAACAATTTCGAAACGATTTCGAAACGATTTCGAACCAATTACGAAACAATTACGAAATAAATTGAAAAATTCGTTTCGATTTTTAGTTGCTCCTGCATGGCTCAATATCGGATCGTAAGCTAATTTAAATACGAATCAATAATGAATTACGAAATTAACGAACGAAACCGCCCAGCCCTAATGCGATCCTATATGTGTCTACTTAGATGTAAAGTTTCCTTGACATGTTAATGTCCCCAAGTTTGTTCAAAACTCCAATAGATCTTTTTACTTTCAAAGGAAACGGAACAGGCACATTAAATGTAATCATTTAGTGTATTGTCTGTTGTACACCAAAATGCATGCAGTGGGAGGAATATGCATATGAGCTTCCTATTTCCACTGCCATATTATCTTGTTAAAAATGATTCAAAGAAACAGATGCATAGGCTGCATATAGCAGTGGGAAGCCAAGTAATTTGGGGCATGTTCTAAACTCTTTCACAATCTTGTTCGACATAATCAGTTTGCTTCTTGTGCAGCCTTCCCATCTGACATTAATTTTAAGCAACGAAGAGCAAGTTCCTACCAACCACAGGGCAGGCGCTTTTGATTTTGTGTTGTATGACATATCCTGATTGATTCAGCAGGAGGAATGTTTATCACGGAAACTGCCTGTCAGATAAGGATGTCATCATAAGCCTTAGCTCACCACAAATATATTAGTTTCATTAGTATAAGGTACGGGAGGCCCCAGGTGCTGTCAAGAAAAGACAGCTAAAAATTGTTCATTGCTGTGTCTTCCCTTACCTCTCTTTTTTGGTATATCTCCTTAATCACCTGTTGTGAAGTTGTGATACAGGCATACTTCTATTGAGAATTCTGCTTGGTGACTTCCAGGTGGAATGTTTGTTATCTTGTGCTGGTCATGCTGTTCATGCAAATTTCCCTTAGAGTAAGGATTTCTTTTTATTGCAAAGAAATAATCTAATCCTCATAACTTTTGAAAATGTTGGAAAATATGTAGATATGTGCTTGACAAATATTGTTTCCCAGGTCCGTCTTTGACCTGGAGGTATGTGGGAAATGTAGAATAACTTAAGAGCTTGGCTGGCAGGGATGAGAGACAGGGCCTTCTCAGTGGTGGCCCCTCAGCTATGGAACGCCACTCCTATGGAGATTAGATTGGCTTCTTCGCATTTAGCATTTCGGAAAAAACTCAAGACATGGCTATTTGAGCAGGCATTTGCAAATACTGAGTAACGGACATAAGAACGGAATCAACTACAAGATGGATTGGACAATGTTTTATTATTATTTTATTATTATTAAACTTTATTTGTACCCCGCTAGCATCTCCCGCAGGATTCAATGCGGCTTACACAGGCCGAGGCCTCAACAACAAAACATAACAATACAATCTAAGCAATTCAAACAATTAAAACAAAATAAGGCAAAGTAAAACAACAAGCACAATACACTAAAACACAATAAAATTGGGCCGGGCCAAAGAATGGGTACAAAGATTAAAAGTGCTGATGTGACAGGAGGTATGTAGGGCAAGTGCAGTGTGCGATGTGCAGCAATCTTAGTTCTAGTAAAGTGCTTATGAGGCTTGGTAGTGGAGATTTCCTAATCTGGGAAGGCGCATTGGAAAAGCCAGGTCTTCAAGTTCTTTCTGAAGACAGCCAATGTAGGGGCCTGTCTAAGGTCTTTGGGGAGGGTGTTCCAGAGTTGGGGGGCCACCACGGAAAAGGCCCTGTCCCGCGTCCCCACCAAGCGCGCTTGCGACGCGGTGGGATCACGAGCAGGGCCTCTCCAGATGACCGAAGTGAACGTGTGGGTTCGTAGATGGAGATGCGGTCACGCAGGTAGGCTGGTCCCAACCGTTCAGGGCTTTGTAGGTAAGCACCTGCACCTTAAATTAATGAGTATTTATTGAATAATAATAATAATAATAATAATAATAATAATAATAACACTTGATTTGTACCCCGCTACCATCTCCCCAAGGGATTCGGTGTGGCTTACATGAGGCCAAGCCCAATACAACAATACAAGCAATAATCACAACAATACAAGCAATTAAAATAAAAACATAGACGATAAACATATAACATTATCAATAAGACAACATACAATTAAAACTGTGGGAAGGCCAAATGTAAAAATTAAAATTGGAAATAGTGCCGAGGCATGGACGAAAAGGTGATAGTGGCTTTTGTGGAAATTATGTTATTATTTATTAATTATATTTATGTTATTATTATATTTATTTATTATATTATATTTATTATGTTATTATTATATTTATTATATTATATTTATTATTGTAATAAAATTATGTTTTATTACAGCTGTTATGATTTTATTGAAGTTAAAGTTTTTATATTGTAACTGTGTTTTTGTTGGCATTGAATTTTGCCTTGTAAACCACCTTGAGTCGCCGGAAGGCTGAGAGGGGTGGTATACAAATACTGCAAATAAATAAATAAATAAATCAATAAGCAGGAATGTCACATATATCAAGAGTTAGATGTAGCATGGAAATATGGTTTAAGTATAGGACACTTTGTTTGCAGCATTTCTAAACACTTGAACTATGAACTCCCACAGATCCCATCATATGACGCAAGGTCTTCCCATGCAGGCATGTAGCCGGGGGGGGGGGGGGGGGCCTTGAGGGGCTTCAGCCCCCCCCCCCAAATTCTCATGGTGGTTCGCGAAAAGGCCTTACTGGTGCATTATTTAAACTGTTATGTTTATTCATATCATGATCTGATCACCATACTCAATACATCCCATATGCATGGGGGTATTGGGGTAATGATACAAAAGGTTTGCTAGGGTAGACCCTCTTTCACTCAGACTCAGACCCCCCCCCCGAAACTCACCCTCGAAAACATTTAACCCCCCCCCCCCCAAAACGAAATCCTGGCTACGGGCCTGTTCCCATGGATTCTAAGTCTGTCTCTGTTTTTGAAGTGTTTAGAAATGCAAGGATTTGTAAGTTGGGCAGCAAGTAACTGCATTGGTCTTTCCACGTATAGAAACAGGTTAAAGCAGCAAATATCAAGTGGAATGACAATCGTCCTATTTGTCTATGTTCAATAATTTCAATTATGATTTTGTGTGGGCAGTTTTTATACACCCCTTGCTGCCATTACCATTGGGTCACAACACTTGAGGATCGATAATTTTAAAAAATATAATTTCAATTTCCCAAACTATGCAATGTTGAAATTATGCTAATTCGCTTAAAATTTCTACAGGAAAGGCTCCCATTTAATTTATTTATTTCCAGTATTTCTACCCCGTCTCTTCTTCTACCCCCGAAGAGGGAGTCAGAACGGCTTACGCTTGGCAACGATACGATGACACTACATAACAATTACAATAAGATAACCACAATTAAATACATAAAGCAATAATTAAAAACAGTACATAAAGCATTAATTAAAAACAATAAAAAACAATATCATCAGCCGTATCGCCATTCCAGTCAATGCCCAACTAAAGTGCTAATTAGGTCTGCTGTCCAAAAGCCTGGTCCCAAAACCACGATTTTAATTTCTTCTTGAAAGTCAGGAGGGATGAAGCCGATCTTATCTCATTTGGGAGCACGTTCCACACGCGGAGGGCCACAGCTGAGAAGGCCCTGTGTCTTGTCCCCACCAAACGCATTTGCGATGTTGACGGGAGTGAGAGCAGTGCCTCCCCAGATGATCTTAGATTATGAGGTAGGACATAGAGGCAAATGCGTTCGGACAAGGAAGCTGGGCCAGAACCATATAGAGCTTTATAGGTCAAAACCAGCACTTTCAATTGAGCTTGAAGATGGACCGGCAGCCATTGGAGCTGACATCACAGGGAGTGGTATGCTCCCTGTATGTCGCTCCAGTTAGTAATCTGGCTGCTGCCCATTAGACTAGCTGGAGTTTCTGAACCATCTTCAAAGGCAGCCCCACGTATGTATTAAATTTGTAGAGTGATGCTGCTGTTTGAATGTATATGCTATTACTTTTTTCCTATGAAAAGTCTTTACTTGTTTCATTTCATCTCTTTCTCCTCGATGTGTAACTGTTATAATAAAAAAGGTAAAGATAAAAGTAAAGGTTTTCCCCTGACATTAAGTCCAGTTGTGTCTGACTCTGGGGGTTGGTGCTCATCTCCATTCATAAGACAAAGAGCCGGCATGACTGCCTGGAGCGCCGTTACCTTCCTGCTAGAGCGGTACCTATTGATCTACTCACATTTGCATGTTTTCAAACTGCTAGGTTGGCAGAAGCTGGGGCTGACTAAAATCTGTAACATCTGTAACAGTTATCTGGGGATAACTTAAATCTGTAATGCCATGTTTTTTAGACCTCTTAATTTTTTTTTACTGAAACTCATTAGTAGTGCCATTAGCACATTCTCCGAAATTTCTGAAATCCTGTTTCTGTGATATTGGAAAATAAAGGTCTTCCACAATTGCAAAATTCTACATTTAACAAAAAAACCATGGAGTGATGGCACAGCAACTGGGTAATTGATACAGAAATGGGAGCAGATGTTTGTTTGTTTTTTGTCGTGTCAGGAGAAACTTGAGAAACTGCAAGTCGCTTCTGGTGTGAGAGAATTGGCTGTCTGCAAGGA
>NW_026847660.1:63574838-63620976 GCF_025583915.1 Anolis sagrei ordinatus | reverse complement strand
TGCTTACCCATGGAAACCTATTGAGTGACTATGGGACTTTCCCCCCATCCCTTGGCAGAGAAACAGCATAAGTTATGACATGCATGTCTAAAAGCTTCTGCTCTGCCATGTGGGTAAGATAAATGCAATATAGGTAAAGATAAACTGGATTGATGAATATAAGAAAAGATTCTACCTGAAACAGTGTATATTAGGGAGCTATCATCTTCCTAAATCAAAGACTCTCTGCCTGTTGCAAATGAAAATTGCTACAGTTACTTTTTGATACAAAGACCTCAGCTGTTATGGTTGAGGAATGGTTATGGGGATTGTCATATTGAGCAAACCTCTGCCATCGTGTGTGTGTGTGCGTGTGCGTGTGTGCGTGTGTATAAGGTAAAGGTAAAGGTTTTCCCCTGTCATTAAATCCAGTCGGGTCCGATTCTGGGGGTTGGTGCTCATCTCCATTTCTAAGCCAAAGAGCAGGAGTTGTCTGTAGACACCTCCAAGGTCATGTGGTCGGCATGACTGCATGGAGTGACGTTACCTTCCCACTGGAACGGTACCTATTGATCTACTCATATTTGCATGTTTTTGAACTGCTAGGTTGACAGAAGCTAGGGCTGACAGCAGAAGCTCACGCCACTCCCCGGATTCGAACCTGCGACCTTTCAGTCATCAAGTTTAACAGCTCAGTGATTTAACCTACTGCACCACCAGGAGCTCCATAAATACAATATAACAGTTCTCAAACAGAAGCAGGAAAAGTGTTAACAGTACTCACAACAGTCCTTTATTGTTGTCATATCACAAAAAGATCTAATGGCCCCTGATCTCCATCCTCTTCCTTCTTGTCTTCTTTTCTTCACACACACTCTCCCAAGCACCCAGCTACTGTTCATCAATGAGCCTTGAGCCATTGCTTGTGTATCTTTCCACTGGATTAAGGGAGTGTGTTTTCTTCATACCAAGAACGGGACACTGTGTTTATCAGAATCTTGCAGTGAGCTAGGCAAACCATACCCATTCATCCTCTGACAAGGGCAAATTCTGAACAAACTCTGCCAGCAAAACAATAAACTGTTATAGAGTCGCCCTAAACTTGGTACAAGTCAGAAATTACTTGCCAGCACACCACAACAAATGTCTTCTCCTTTGAATATTGTGATCATAAACATGTTTACCTGGTTGTAAGAGAAGCAAAGTTTGAACCACAAATTATGATTCAGTGTGTCTCTTGGGATCAAGGCACATGCAGATTTTAAAAAGCAGCAGAAAGTAAAATGTAGCAATCTCCATTTGTGCTAGAGACATTAGCAATCTCAACACTTATTATATACATGATTTAAATATGTTTGACAACCTGTAAAGGAAACTACCAAAAAAAGAACAGGTGTGTAAATTCTGAGACTTGAAATCTAATAATCATCATCATCACAATTTTAGTTCTTACTCGTCTCTCCTTGTGGCTCGAGGAGGGTTATAGCATAAGAAATATATTTCTTATAGTTTTTTCTTTTCAAAAAAAAGGATTTTATCTATTAGTGACACATACTTTTGATAACTAATGTAGAATTGTCATGTATTATGTTCTGCAGTTGATGGTGGTTGGTGATGGAAGGGTTAATGTAAGTATTAGTTCTAAAGAGTTGATCTGTAAGCAAGAGTTCATGGGTGAAAGCAATTAAGGGTGGAGGTATTGAAGAGATAGGTTGCAGCTGGGTTTTTCTGGATATAAGGAGCGAGCTTTGGGAGAAAAGTATTTGTCTTATCTTGGTGGTAGATGCTGCTGGTTTTCCCCCAGGTTTGTGGATTTTCGGTGTCCTGACCTGTCTCCTGTACCTTTGGAATCCTGGAACCTTGAATCTTTGGACCGGCTTTCGACTACAGTATAGACTCTTGATCCCTGGACTTTGTTTATTGAACTCTTGGTGTTTGACCACTGGACTAGACATTTTGACTACGGAGTTATCTTGAACCTGCAACAGTGTTTGCTGTTTTTGTTTCGTATTCTGTGGCTGACTGAAATCTTTATGTTTTATATTTTGGACTATTAAAACAGCCAGAAAGTAAGTGCTGTTTTAATTAAATTGTTTTATACAAACTGGGTTTTTGTTTGGTTCATCTCTACCTCTGTAAAGGTAGAGCCCTAGCAACGTGACAAGAATCATGCATTCTGGACATATATTCATCATTTCTCAAATACATATTAAAAAGCAACCTTTATAAACATCTTATCATAATTTTGTAAATGAAATGCTTCTCCCTTCCTCCATCAAAACATATTAGAAAAACCACATCTTAACAAAAACACAGCTGAATGTTTTATGCATGCACAGAGCACTCACTTCAAAGTAATCAAATGCCAAATGGCAACCACTCATCCTAAGTATTGTTTTAAATTATCCTATTTAAATAATCAAAAATTATTTCCTACAGATCTGCAATCCTCTCTTCTCGCCATTATGCAAATAAATATCGGTGATAAAACAGATATAATTTTTACAGTGAATTAAAGTATAATTTCAAGGAAACTATATTTTATCTATACTTTATTTATTTATACCCCACCTTTTTCCCCATGGGGACTCAAGGCAGCCAACAACCACACACTTTGGTCACAATTTAAAACAAGGCAAACACATTTAAAAACACAGCTAAATACTGTGTACACTTAGGTCAAAATAAGTTAAAATATAATAAATACTAGGGCTGGGCAGTTTCGTTTCGTTAATTCGTAATTCGTTAATAATTTGTTAATTTTTTCAATTACAAAACGATAACGAACCATTCTGGAGCAATTATTAAAAAAAACGAATTTTCAAAAACGTTTTGTAAATGCTTCGTATTTCGATATTGTATTCGTTTTGTTATTGTTTTGAGGTCGTTTCGTTATTATTTCCGCATGTCTGGGCCAGTTTTATGGTTTAATTAGTGAAAAAAAATTATAATATCACACCAACAGTCAACAACAGAGGGAGAGGGAAGCTTCAGAAGGTTTTGGAGGTTTTTTAGCGTATTTCGCGGTCGCGTCCGCCATTAACGAATCGATTCGTTATTGTTTCGGAAATCGATTCGTTAATTTTTTGCCATTTACGAAATTTCGTAAATATCGAACTTTTTAAAAGGAAAATTTTGTAATTATTTTAAATATTGAAACAAAAAAAACCCCCAAATACAAATCGATTTTAGAAACAAATTTTTCCGTTGTTACCCAGGCCTAATAAATACAATTAAGATTACATTTAAAATTCACAATCCTACTCCCTCAGATTTCCACCCACAACCTTCCCAGAAGCATGCCCCTTAGGCTTCCCCAAATGGGACTACTGAAGTTTCTGAGCACTTTTCAAAGGCAGTCCCACTTAGATCACATTGTAAAAGTACAACCGGGATGTTTCACTGTGGTTAGATCCAACTTGTCCGGGCACAGACACAGTTGGTACATCAACTTTATGCAAAACACTCCCTGGTCATTGCTGATACCTGAATCTCCAGGTTCATAGCCAAATCCAGGAGTGCACCCAAACTATGAACCTGCATTTTTGAGGGAAGTGTGACCTCCATCTAACACAAACCAAATCCTTATTCCCAGACCTGTATTTTGACTGACCAAAAGCACCTCTGTTTTGTCTGGATTAAGTGTTAATTTGTTTTCTCTCATCCACTTTATTACAGTTGCCAGGCACTGTTTAAGCACAGGAACTGTTTCCTGAGTTAAATGGAAAGGAGTAATAGAGTTGTGTGTAATCTGCATATAGATGGCACCAAACTCCAAAATTCTAGATGACTTCTCCCAGTGGTTTCATGTATATATTAAACCGCATGGAGGACAAAACGGAACCCAGCGGCCAGGGAGTCAAGCAGGAGTCCCCCCAGTGCCACCTTTTGAGATTGTCCCTCCAGGAACGAATTGAACCATTGAAAAACAGTATCTCCAAGCCCTATTCCGCGAAAGCATCTCCCTGTTTGATGGTATTGAAAGCTGCTGACAGATCCAGAAGAACTAAATTCAATCAACATGGTTTCCTAATCTTTTGATAGCTGATCAACTCATTAACACCCATGACGATATGGTTTGAAACATTACATAGTGATGGGTTAATATTTTGCCCATTATTCATCTTCTGTTTCTATTTGAAGTTAACAAGCTAAACAGTATTGCTCTCCAGAGGAAATATTTTATTATTTTTTGAGTAGATATGAATAGGATCGAATACTGACATACTTTTAATCCGACTTTACATAAATTAAATGTTGACCTGTGATTCTGAAGAGAATGTGAGAGAATGTGTGATTTATTTTTTTAAAACCCTATTGTTAAATTACAAAAGACAACTGCCTATATACTAAGCCCTTAGAAATAACAAATATTCAAGTCTAAATGAATCTGATGATTAATATTGACTAATATTGTTTGAACAAGAGATAATCTATCCTTTAAATCAGTTTGCATCTCCAATAGATAAAGGAAAATGTTAAAGGAAACCTTGAATCTTCGGGCTGGTTTTTGACTACAGTATATAGACTCTAGATCCCTGGACTTTGTTTATTGAACTCTCAGCGTTTGACCACTGGACTGGACCTTTTGACTATGGAGTTCTCTTGAACAGTGTTTGCTGTTTTTGTTTTGCTGTTTTTGTTTTATATTCTGTGGCTGAGTGCAACCCTTACGTTTTATATTTGGACTATTAAAATATTTATTTATTTACCTTACTTATATACCGCTGTTCTCAGCCCGAAGGCGACTCACAATGGTTCACAACAAATACGAACAGCAAAAATTCAGTGCTACAGTATAAAAACAGTTAACAAACTAACACATTACACAATTAATAAACAGTTACTACAATACCCATTCACTGTCGTCTCGTCATCAAAAACATGTTCCAGATTCATCATCCATTGTTCCATTCCAGTGTTCATTAACCAATCATTGCACTAATTATTCGAACGCCTGCTCAAACAGCCAGGTCTTCACTTTTTTGCGGAATACCATTAGAGATGGTGCTAGTCTAATGTCCGTAGGAAGGGCGTTCCACAGCCGAGGAGCCACCACCGAAAAGGCCCTATCTCTCGTCCCCGCCAGCCGAGCTTGAGAAGCAGGCGGGATCGAGAGCAGGGTCTCCCCGGAAGATCTCAAAGTCCTGGTGGGTTCATAGGCAGAGATGCAGTCGGATAGGTAGCTTGGGCCGGAACCGTTTAGGGCTTTAAAGGCCAACGCCAGCACTTTGAATTGAGCCTGGTAGCAGATGGTAGCCAGTGGAGTTGGCGCAACAGGGGGGTTGTATGCTGCCGAGCGTTGGACAGAAAGTAAGTGCTGTTTCAATTAAACTGCTTGATACAAACTGGGTATTTGTTTGGTTCATCTCTACCTGAATAAGGCAGAGCCCTGGCATCATGACATAGAGGAAGAATGAATTTCCTCTTTTCTCCCCGCTCTCTTTCCTAATTGCCCTGTTGCCACTGTTAATGTAACTGCAGGTGACAAACCTATGACAGAAAAACCTATGACACATCCAGAGACCCACAGTGACATGGAGAACAGGAGAGGACAGTAAGTGTCATCCTGTGTCTCCAGGCTATCTGAGCCCAAGGAACACAGGATTGTCATGTAAACAGTTGTGTCTGGTTCCATCTCATAGCCGACCCACCTGTTTGTATGAGTTGCTCTGAATTCTGAGTCAGATATCAGTCCAACCCGTAACTTTGGTTAACACAGGCCTTGCCCACATTAGCCCGGATCAGCTCCATGCATAATTTGACCACCAAGGAGCTGATTCAGTGGCTCTGCACATTAAGCAGTCAGTGTAGATGTGCCTGAGCTCAGTTTTAAAAAGATGGCGCAAACAGAACTGAATATGAGGTTGAAGAGAGGAGGCTTAAACTGTAAAAGCCATGGAAGTGGAAGAAAGTCATCCTGCTGAGTCGTTTTATTGATTGGCTAATGGAAGTATAAGGCAAGGAATGACAGTGATTTAGTACAAGACACATGATAAAAGGGATCATGAAGGTTTTCAGATGAGACTGAAGCAGACAAGCCAATGTAACACAATGATAGAGTGTCCCAGAGAGATGGGGACCTCTCAAGTTACAGGTCAGTAAGTTTGCTTGACTATCGGAAGCAGAGACACAAAGCTAAGAGGTACAGTCACTAGCATCCTATCACATTCATGCTGGTGACAGAGAAAAAGTTTTAAAACACAACCCTATACATGATTGCAGGGGATTTCTGTTTGTTTTGGGGGTTATGAGTACAGAAAGTACAGGCATGGGCTGAGGAATTTTGAATGAATGACTCAAGAAAGAAGTTTTTATTGGCCTTCAGGCAATTAGGTTAAAGGACAATTGATAATGTTTGACTATGGCTTGGAAGTGGATTTGGATAAGTTAAGCGGAGTAATCATTAGTATATGGCTAGATACATAGCCAGCCACCAGACTGGCAATAGCTAAATGGATCGTAAGTATACTATTTAATATTTATTTATTAATATTCATGTTTTTAATTGTTATATTTGCTATTTTGTATATGGATGCGGCATTGAATTATTGCCAGTTGGAAGCCGCCCTTAGTCCCCCTAGGGGTTGAGAAGGGCAGGGTAAAAATGTTCAAAATAAATACATAAATAAATACTAGGCTTGGGTAACCACGGAAAAATTTGGTTCTAAACTCGTTTTGTTTTTAGGGGGCCCTTTCGTTTCGTTTTTTTTTAATAATTCTGAAATTTTCCTTTTAAAAAATTTGAAATATACGAAATTTCGTAAAATTACGAATCGATTCGTTAATGGCGGACGCAATTGCGCAATATGCTAAAAAAAACCTCCAAATGGGACAGGGGGAACTTCTGAAGCTTCCCTCTCCCTCTGTTGTTGACTGTTGGTGTGATAAAACAAACAACAACTATAAAACTTGCACCAGACATGCGAAAATAATTACGAAATAATTACGAAATAATTACGAAATAATTATGAAATAAATTGAAAAAATGTTTTGAATCTAATTTACTTCTCACACTATTCCTGCATGGCTCAATATTGGATCGTAAGCTAATTTAAATACAAATTAATAACGAATTACGAAATTAACGAACGAAACCGCCCAAGCCTAATAAATACAATTGTAATAGTATTTTCTGTGCTCCCCTTTTAAACTATTTAAGTTTTTTTTTAGATGTTGCCCAGGGGACACTCAGATGTGTTACCATCCTGTAGAGGCTTTTCCCATGTCCCTACATAGGAAGCTGGAGCTGACAGACAGGAGCTCACTCTGTCTCACAGATTCAAACCAGTAATACAGCATGGGTGAATTGGGTCTGAAGTGATACAGAGAAGATTTTAACTTAAGATGTGGATTTACATGTGCCTCAGGCTCAAATTTCACTGCCATATAATACAGTTTGAAACTATTATATGGTCAGTGTAAGATTCATATAATGCAATTTAACTGCATTGAGCCACATTATATGAGTCCATATTGCATTATATAATAATAATAATAATAATAATAATAATAATAATAACAACAACAAAACTTTATTTGTACCCCGCTATCATCTCCCCAAGGGACTCGGTGCGGCTTACATGAGACCGAGCCCAAACACAACAATACGAGCAATAATAACAACAATACAAGCAATTAAAAACACATGGACAATAAGAAACAACATTATCAATAAAACAACATATAGTTAAAAACAGTGGGAAGGCCAAATGTTAGGTTAAAATTGGAAATAATGCTGGGACACGTACAGAAGGTGATACTGGTGTTTGTGGAAGGGCATACGAGCAGACCTAAAGAAATGTAAAGTGCTTTGGAGGACAAAGTGCTATGGGGTCATTATTCTGGGAAGGCACACTGGAACAACCACATCTTCAAGTTCCTCCTGAAGACTGCCAAAGTTGGAGCCTGTCTGATGTCTTTAGGGAGTGAGTTCCAGAGTTGAGGGGCCACCACCGAAAAGGCCCTCTCTCTCGTCCCCACCAATTGCGCCTGCAAAGCTGGTGGGATCGAGAGCAGGGCCTCCCCGGATGATCGAAGGGATCATGTGGGTTCATATACAGAGATGCGATCACGCAGGTAGGTGGGTCCCAGACCGTTCAGGGCTTTGTAGGTAAGAACCTGCACCTTGAATTGGGTCCGGTAGATGAATGGCAGCCAGTGGAGCTCCTTGAACAGGAGAGATGACCTCTCTCTGAAAGGAGCCCCAGTTAACAACCTGGCTGCTGCCCGTTGGATCATCTGAAATTTCCGGGCCGTTTTCAAGGGCAGCCTCACGTAGAATGCATTGCAGTAATCCAATCTAGAGGTGACTAAGGCATGGACCACCTTGGCCAGATCCGCCTTCCCGAGGTACGGTCGCAGTTGGTGCACGAGTCTTAGTTGTGCAAAGGCCCGGCCACCACTGATGCCTGAGCCTCAAACGTAAGTGAAGAATCCAGGAGGACCCCCAAACTGCGGACCTGTCACTTCAGGGGGAGTGCAACCCCATCCAGCACATTATATGAGTCTATATTGCATTATATATCATAGTGTAGATGGGGCCTCAGATGTCCCTTTATGTAGTTATACTGACTTCGTTGAATTTGGGAAATATACTTAAATTTCACTGATTAAAAGGCAGGCGATTAATCTAGTACTCGTGTTTTGTTCACTGCTTTTCATTCTCATTGTTCTTTCTCCTTGTTTTTCAAGTAAATACATGAGACCTGTCAGAGTTCTGATGCTTTCATTATTCCATTTTCATTATTACCCTGTCTGTGCCAAACAAGTTTATTTCAACATCTCTTGTGGGACATGACAAGTAACATGACAGTTTATTTCCTCATCCTTTCATTAAATTAGAAACATTTCAGAAGATTTTTTTATATATTCCATTTATTTTAGGCAAAGAAGTGCTCTAATGTTCTTTTAAGAAGAGTAGAAAATGAAGGATTGAGGAAATATTAATTCTAAACATTAAGATGATTGAAAGGTTCTCAAGAGTAAGTGCTCAGATCTAAAAATATGCTGTCGCTTGTGTGAGAAGCCAATTGAACTTTTCAGAGGCATATTCTGCTATGTATACTGGTAGCTGAACATTTCTGTTTCTCTGTCATCATTAGTCAAAATGACAGAGGACTAGGAACTAGAACAGTGGTTCTCAACCTGGGGTCCCCAGATGTTTTTGGCCTACAACTCCCAGAAATCCCAGCCAGTTTGCCAGCTGTTAGGATTTCTGGGAGTTGAAGGCCAAAAATATCTGGGGACCCCAGGTTGAGAACCACTGAACTAGAAGATTTGGGTTGAAATTCCCATTTGCTTATGAAGTTTGACCATGAAGTTGAGGGACCCCATTGAAAAATTGTCAGCTTCAATAAAATATTTCATTCCTGAATTAGAGTGAACACATTATGTGTCAAGTAAGTTGCTTGGAGTCCCACAATAGGCTTGGGCGGTTTCGTTCGTTAATTTCGTAATTTGTTATTAATTCGTATTTAAATTAGCTTACGATCCAATATTGAGCCATGCTGGAATAGTGTGAGGAGTAATTAAGATTCGAAACAATTTTTTCAATTTATTTCGTAATTATTTCGTAATTATTTAATTAATTCGTAATTATTTCGTAATTATTTTCGCATGTCTGGTGCAAGTTTTATAGTTGTTGTTTGTTTTATCACACCAACAGTCAACAACAGAGGGAGAGGGAAGCTTCAGAAGTTCCTCCTGTCCCATTTGGAGGTTTTTTTAGCATATTGCACAATCTCGTCCGCCATTAACGAATCGATTCGTAATTTTACGAAATTTCATAAATTTCGAAATTTTTTAAAGGAAAATTTCGGAATTATTTAAAAAAACGAAACGCAAGGGCCCCCTAAAAACAAAACGAGTTTAGAACCAAATTTTTCTGTGGTTACCCAAGCCTATCCCACAAGCTTCCTTTGATCTCATATGGGGAGAAAGATGGGATATAAATGGAGTGTACTCCAAGTCCATGTGATTTTTTTACATTTTGTTAATTAATGTTCCAATTTTTTTCAAATCAAAACAATTTTTTGCATGACAAAATACATCCAAAAATGTATGTGTAACCATGTTCACGGGGGGGAGGGGGGGTCCAATTTTTCATTCTGATATCTATATAAATAAAAATGTAATGTTCGTTTGTGGTATTCACAGAACTCAAAAACTACTGGGGGAATTGACACCAAATTTTGACACAAGACACCTAACAACCCAATGTATGTCCTTCACTCAAAAAAATTGATTTTGTCATTTGGGAGTTGTAGTTGCTGGGATTTATAGTTCACCTACAATCAAAGAGCATTCTGAACCCCACCAACAATGGAATTGAACCAAACTTGCACACAGTTCTCCCATTACCAACAGAAAATACTGGAAGGGTTTGGTGGGCATTGACCTTGAGTTTTGGGAGTTGTAGTTCACCTACATCCAGAGAGCACTGTGGACTCAAACAATGATGGATCTGGACCAAACTTGGCACAATATTCCATATGCCCAAATATGAACACAGATGGAGTTTGGAGGAAATAGACCTTGACATTTGGGATTTGTAGTTACTGGGATTTATAGTTCACTACAATTAAAGAGCATTCTGAAACCCACAAACGACAGAAATGGGGCAAACTTTCCACACAGATCCCCCATGACCAACAGAAAATACTTAAGGCCATCCAGTCCAACTCTCTTCACCAGGGCAAGAAAATGTAATCAGAGCCCTCCTGACAAAGAGCCATCCAGTCATAAATATAGATGATAGATAGATGATAGATAGATAGATATGATTCTCTCTCTCACACACAGATAAAGTATCATAGATTTGAAAGAGACCCTTAAAGAAGGACTATGATATGTTGCATATTCCAGAGTAGGCAAACCAGACACTCTCCACATCAACACTGACAAAGAAACAACAAGAAATACTGTTTACTCACAAGCAGAAAGGAATTACATATATTAGAAACCAACACTTTCTCATTACTTTATTTTCCAGATCACCAGACTGGGCCACAGCAACGCGTGGCAGGGGACAGCTAGTATAAGAATAAAATAAGTGAAGATAATTAGAATGTCTTCACTCTAATGAGCAAGGCACTTATTATTTTCAAAAAAAAAGTTGTCTCCAAAAATTGCAGCTCAAAAAGTTGCATGAGGAAACAGGTTTTTACAATGATATCAAAGTGTTTTAGAGGAATGAAGAAATGTTCCTTTAACTGAAAACACACACACACACACAACTGCATCAAGATAAGACCGATAACATATTGGTCAGGAACAGTTTGTGATTTTTAAGGCAGCAACTATAATGCATTTTTGTTTATCAGAAAAATATGAAAGACAATATTTCCTATTTTTCCATTTAGTTTTATGCTTTTGTACAGTTTTTATATTATATGCTAAAAGTTTTAATACTGTTTTATGATTGTTTTAATTGTTGTGGCATCGAATTGTTGCCTACTGTGAACCATCTTGAGTCTCCTCCGGGCTGAGAAAGGTGTTATACAAATATAGTAAATAAATAAATAAATAAATATTTTTTATTCTCCTTCCTGCCTTATTTAAGTTCCACCTATATTGTATTTTGCAAATGAATCTTCAGTTCATTTAGAGATGTTTTGATGCATGTTTTCTGTTTCACAAGGAAACACAAATGGGATTGTGTAATTACAATGCTGTACCTAGTTTGAGAGTGTTCTGAGAAAATATTTATGAGCAGACACACAAATAAACTTTAGCATGGTCCATTGGTATGAGACTATGTACTCATGCTGCAATTCCTTGGAGATAAGAACCATAGAAATCAATATAAACATACTTCTTAGTAAACATCACTATGGACCTCGTCTCATGGGGGGGGGTTGGTTAAAAATAATTAAATAAGACAAGTCTGAGGAAATCCCCTACCACCTCCCCCCCCCCCAAAAAAAAACCCAGATGAAACCATCATTACAAAATTAGACAACCCAGGCCTATTTTTCCAGATCCAGGTTTTTGAGTATAAAAATGAAGTGAACAGTGTTAAATGTTAGAAATTGGAAAGTTAATTTGTTTCTACTAAAAGTCATAATTGAGATTGCTTTATTGATTGGATTATTGGCAATCAATTTTCTGTTTAGCATTGCCTTCAAAAACAGACCATGAGATTTAAACGTAATGGGACAGAAGTTGCAACCATTGATTTTATTATTAGTGCTCTTAGAACGGCATTTTAAAATGATTTTAAAGCTGCCTTCCCAAAATTAATTCTTTTTACACAAATGGACTTCAAAACTTGTATATAGTGAGAATGTAACACAGCTGGGAAATCTCAGGTTGGGAAATGCTGTCCTAAAATATTGGGTGTGTGCAGAGGTGGCCCTAGGTAATTTTCAATGGTAAGCAAACAGTATTTTGCCCTCCCCCCCCCCAACCAATCATTGATATATATTTTCTGTTCATCATGGGAGTTCTGTGTGCCATATTTGGTTCAATTCCTCCATTGGTGGAGTTCAGAATGCTCTGATTTTAGGTGAACTATACATCCCAGTAACTACAACTCACATATGTCAAGATCTATTTTCCCCCAAGAGCGCCTCAAGAGCGCCCCTGGGCAAAATCAACTATACTGTGAATGCTTACTTTGCGTAATGGGTTGAGCTGCCTCTGGGTGTGTGTGTGTATGTGTTCAAGATGTCTGTCAATTTATAGTGATCTCTTAGATTTCATAGGGTTTTCCTGGTCAAACGAAATTTAACATAATGCCAAGTTTTTAATTTTGTGGGTTTTAATACATTATAACTGTGTTCTCAATTTGCTTCTGACATGATAAATAAATAAAGATGATTTTAGGTTCTCGTAGGTTTTTTCGGGCTATAGGGCCATGTTCTAGAGGCATTTCTCCTGACGTTTCGCCTGCATCTATGGCAAGCATCCTCAGAGGTAGTGAGGTAGTGAAGAAGATTTTCTTAGGTAAGAAATACTTAAAGATGATGTGGCAGACTCCTTCCTTTGAAATACAGTATGCTGTCCCAATCATAAGGTGATTGTATAGGCAGTCCCAAAGTTATGAACAAGATAGGTTCTGTATGTTTGTTCTTAAGTTGAATTTGTTTGTAAGTCAAAACAAGTACATTTTAAGTGTAACTTCGGTCACACAAACACAAATACACACACACACACGGATATATATGCATGCACATGCATGTTTTGATAGCATAGGAAAGGGTTAACACCCCTATGGTGTTTCTTTTGCTGTCTGTGCCCCTGTTCAGAAGATTTCACCTCACTCTTTGTCCATGTGATCATTGAATTTTTAAACATTTGGCTTGTGGAAACAAGGATTGGTGAGGAAGCTTCAGAGGCAGGAGCGGCTCAACCCATTACGCAAAGTAAGCATTCGCAGTATAGTTGATTTTGCCCAGGGGCGCTCTTGAGGCACTCTTGGGGGAAAATAGACCTTGACATATGTGAGTTGTAGTTACTGGGATGCATAGTTCACCTAAAATCAAAGATCATTCTAAACTCCACCAATGATGGAATTGAACCAAATATGGCACACAGAATTCCCATGACGAACAGAAAATATATATCAATTGTTGGTTGGGGGGGGGGGTTGAAAATTACCTAGGGCCACCTCTGTTCAGAGGAGACACCTTTCCCCCAAGATAACCCTTTTGGGAGTGAATTTTCCTTCCTAGGTGTGGATTTCTTTCACTTGCTGTCGTATCTCAATTCTTAACTTTGAGTCATTTGTAAATTGGAGATTTGTAACTAAGGGACTGCCTGTACTGTATAGAGTACAGAAACTTGTATTTCTTGATGGTCTCTATAATGTAGAGGGAGATTTAATTAATTTATAGGCGGGGAAATATATAAAATAATCCCAATGCTGCTCCGCCAATTATAGAAGAGAGAGAACTTTATACGGGGAAATATTTTATTCGATAATAAAAATCCCAGAAAACAAAAAGGCTGATATGATATACGGAAAACTGGCAACTCTCTGCTTGGCCGAAATACAAAACCCTTTTGAAAGATCACCAGCACACACCCCTTTAACTGTGCTGTTAAGCCCTTGGCTTGTAAGAGGTGAAAGAGTGTGATTGTGTCTGCCCTAAGGCTTCAATTCAAAGGTTCACTTTTAAAACTGTTTCTTCAAAGGTATTGTGTCATCGCTGCCTGGGGATCTATAGTTCTTAGTGAAAAAACAAGGATGTGGCAACTTTTCCCCAGGGAATTGCTTCTTGCCTTCCTTTAGAGAACTAGAACTCTCGAGGATCAAGAAGACACTATAGATAACTCAAAATAGGCTTTATTGTTCACAAAGAGTTACCTTTCTGAGGCTTTAAACTTGATGTTCCAAAAGGGGTAAAGAAAATATACATTACAGTCTCTGGTTGTCTTGCGTCCAAGGAATTTTCCAGCTGAGTAGCTTCCAAGTTCCCTCTTTCTCAATGGCTATGAGGTCGAAACACTCACAACCCCAGTCCAATTGCCTATATTGAAGACACAAAGCCTTTCTCTTGATGCCAAAGGACTGGTTTGAAGGCGCTTAAGATTCCCCAATGTCGTCCAGATGAGCTAGGCATGAAGTATGAATCTTAAGGGTATAAACTTAAGAATTGGTGGTAAGAAATGACTTGATCAAAGGCTTCGAGCCAAGCCTTTCACACATCCATCTGTTGGTGGTAAGAATGAAGATGAAAATGTTGTTTTTCTCCCTAGGAAGGGGTGGAGCCAAACAATTTAGTCTTATTTAGTCTGTTGAAAATAACTTGCAAAAAAGAGTGTAACACCTTTTCAGGTGTTTTTTGCAATGCATTTAATTTTGTATGCAGTGCCAAACACTGTTACTCATATATGATGCTTTTGTTCTTGCTAATCTTTGCTAATCACATTTTAACTTTTGAATACATTCCCTGTGCTGTAAAATACAGCTTCAAGCTGTATTTTAACAGGAGGGGGCAAAATATAATCCATAAACTGTATGTTAAAGATAGCCTTACTTATTTTCTTCATAATTTTCATTAAATGTTAAAAACAGTATAGACTGAAGATACAAAATAGTCCATGAACTTCAAAGGTAAAAACAAAGGTAAAAACAAACAAAGGTAAAAACACAAGATACAAGGATGCAAAATCCAGAGAATAAGACAGCATGGAAATTCAATTCATGATACAGGAATCTGGCAAAACTTGAAACATGAAATCAGAAATCCACTTGGAAACAAGACTGTCATGACGTTCCGACATGGATGAGACTGAGCTAAAACCTTTGTATCAATTTTCCTGGCCCAAGAAATGAAATGAAAGTATTCCAGCAGATGGATTGACCTTAGCTGATCATGAGAACTCTGTCTGAGTTTACAAAAGTCTTGCTTTCTATCTTGTACCCTCATTAAATTCTGCACTGACAAATCATCCTCAGAAGACAGTTTGTGAAAGAAAGACTGCTGTGTGCCTCTCCCAGGAATTTGACCTTGTGGATCTGCGGGAGAAGCACTCCATTCATACGCCACCGAGGGTCCTCTCAGCAAGGCCTGGGCTTGAGTCAGGCCCAGAAAACTCTTCATCCCCATTGAGATCAGACACAATCACAGGCTGAATGACAACAGAGATCAGTAATTGTATTTGGATCATTTTCCTTTTAGTGTCTCCAAAAGTCCAAAAAAAGTGTATTTCATTAATTCTGAGATTGAAAAAAAACACTTTTTGGATCATACGTATAAATATTACCATCCCTTCTGATTTGGCATATTAATCCTCTCTCAACCCACTTTTCCATCTCATTTTCAAATGTCCAATTTACATTCCAAACCAGAGAGAAGAGGGGGGGGATAATTTTTCACATTTGAGTAGCCTTTCACATTTGGTGCAGCCTTTCCTAGTTAGTCTGTTCGTTTAGTTATGAAGAACATTCATAATCTTGACCACACACTGATGTTGTCTAATAGGCCTGTCGGTTTTAATTCGTTAATTCGTTATTTCGTTTTAAATTCGTTAATTTTTGCATTTACGGTACGATAACAAAACAATATTTCAAACCCGGAAGGGTTTTAAAATATCGAAACGTCAACTCCAAGAGTATTTACGAGCTTTCGCTCGTTTTGTAAATGGGGCGGACGGGCGGGGCGAAGGGGCGCCGCGAGCGCGCACCCAGTGAGCCAAGCCCCGCCCCTGCCTCTCTCTCTCGCGTTCCCTCCTTCCTCCCGCTTCTTTCCTTCCTTCTCTCTCTCTCTCTTTCCCCCTTTCTCTCTCACACACTCCCTCGTTTCCCCTCTTTCTCTCTCTCTTTCGCGTCCCTCCTTCCTCCCCCTTCTCTCTTTCACTCCATCCTTCTCTCTCACTCCCTCCCTCTTTCTCTCTCACACACTCCCTCCTTTCCCCCCCTCTCTCTCTCGCGTTCTCTCTTTCTCTCCGTCCCTGCCTGGCCTCACTCCCTCCTTTTTCTCTCTTCTTTTCTCTTCTCTTCTCCTCCCTTCTCTTCCTTCCTTCCTTCTTTCCTTCCTTCTCTCTCTCTCTCTTTCCCCCTTTCTCTCTCACACTCCCTCGTTTCCCCTCTTTCTCTCTCTCTTTCGCGTCCCTCCTTCCTCCCCCTTCTCTCTTTCACTCCATCCTTCTCTCTCACTCCCTCCCTCTTTCTCTCTCTCTCACACACTCCCCCTTTCCCCTCTTTCTATCTCTCTTTCTCGCGTTCCCCCTTTCTCTCCTCCCTCTCCCTCTCTCTCTGTCTCCTTCCCTCCTTCTCTCTTTCTCTCGTCTCTGCCTAGCCTCACTCCCACCTTTCTTCTCTCTTCCTTCCTTCCTTCCTTCTCTTTCTCTCCCGGAGGGCGCAGGAGCCGGGCCCCCGGAGGCGGAGCGCAGGAGCTGCATCCAGGCTTGCTGTGAGTTTTCTGGGCTGTATGACCATGTTCCAGAAGCATTCTCTCCTGACATTTTGCCCACATCTATGGCAGGCATCCTCAGAGGTCTGTTGGAAACTACTGGCAAATGGAGTTTGGACAGCTTGATTGGGATTAAATGGCCTTGTAGCTTCAAAGTCTGGCTCCTTCCTGCTCAGGGGAATCCTTTGTTGGGAGGTGTTAGCTGGGTCTGACTCAAACCCGCTATGTCTGTATAGTAGGCCTGTGCGGTTTCGTTTTCCATTTTAAAATATTTTTAATATTATTTTTAATATTATTTTTTAATATTATTTTAATATTATTCCTGCTCAGGGGAATCCTTTGTTGGGAGGTGTTAGCTGGGTCTGACTCAAACCCGCTATGTCTGTATAGTAGGCCTGTGCGGTTTCGTTTTCCATTTTAAAATATTTTTTAATATTATTTTTTAATATTATTTTTTAATATTATTTTTTAATATTATTTTAATATTATTCTTGCTCAGGGGAATCCTTTGTTGGGAGGTGTTAGCTGGGTCTGACTCAAACCCGCTATGTCTGTATAGTAGGCCTGTGCGGTTTCGTTTTCCATTTTAAAATATTTTTTAATATTATTTTTTAATATTATTTTTAATATTATTTTTAATATTATTTTTTAATATTATTTTAATATTATTATTAAATAATACAAAAAAAATTCTAAAAATTCGTTAATAATTACAAAATTTCGTAAATATCAAAACTTTTTTTGGAAAAGTTTTGTAATTATTTTAAATATCGAAACAAAAAAACACCCCAATTACAAAACGATTTTAGAAACAAATTTTTTCTTGATCAAACAGGCCTATTGTCTAACCACACATGACTTGTTTTTAACCTGTGAAAAAATGATGTTATCATCATCATATTTAATTACTTATTAATCGCCCTCCATCCGAGAATGCTCTAGGCGATTTACAGCTAAATTGTAAAAGATAAAATACATACATACAGAATTTAAAAATTAACAGAGATCGAATGCTCTAGTAAAAAGCCAGGTCTTAAGTGCTAGAGTAAAAGGCCCTAAGTCACGCATGGCTCTCATATAGGGCGGCAAGGAATTCCATAAGGTATGGGCAGAAATAGAAAAAGCCCTGTGTCTGGTACTTTCCAAGTGCACTTCTCTAGGACCCGGTATATGGAGTAAGTCACGTTGGGCTGGTCGTTGCTACCTCCGATGATGGGATAAGGAGAGGTGGTCCCTAAGGTACGATGGACCCTGGCCGTAAAGAATTTTAAAGGTCAGAATTAACATCTTATATAGCCCACGGTACTCAGTTGGAAGCCAATGTAAATGTTGCAGCACTGGTGTTATATGGCATTTCATGGGCGTTCTTGTGAGTAACCTAGCTGCCGCATTCTGAACAATACGGAGCTTTCGGGTCGTAGACATCGGAAGGCCAACATACAGGGTGTTGCAATAGTCCAGCTTAGACGTGACCATGGCATGGATGACAGTTGGCAGCGCCTCGTCAGATAGGTAGGGTGCCAATTGCCTCGCTTGTCGTAGATGGAAAAAGGCCTGTTTGCTGGCAGCAGCGACCTGAGCTTCCATTGTCAGCTGCGAATCCAGGAAGACACCTAAGCTCTTAACAGTGGTCGATGGAGCTACAGCGGCATCATCGAAGGTTAGACCTGCTGGGCGGCCATGCCAGAGAATCTCAGTCTTCGCCGGGTTCACCTTCAGTCTGCTAGCACCTAGCCAGTTCAACAGATCTTCCAGACATAGGGTGAAATTGTCTGGAATTGACGTTGCTCCAAGCTCCAGGCGCAGAAGGAGTTGGGTTATGCTTAGTTATGCTTACTAGTATGCTGAAAAATTTTCAATCTGTTTGTTCTTGCATGCAAGGCTGCAATAAGCAAAAATTTACACCCCAATCTTTGATCATTCTTCACCAGTCCTATGCATGCTTCAAGAAAAGGAAAGTCTAACAACTGAAATAGGATTTACTCAAATATGACTGCAATTTATTTATTGTTAATATTAATTGAGAGGCTTTCTGAGAGCTAGGACCAGGTCCTATTGTGTTATAGCTTGAGACTTCCCATCCCACCTTTACCCACCAAAAAAGGATTAACAAGCCTTCCTTAAATTACAGGAATTCATGATTTTTTTAAAAAGGAAAGAACTGACATTGAAGAATAGCTTAAATGAACCAAGAATTACATGTATGATTATCCTTATTCTTGACTCTCTTCCATTAAAAAATTCATTAACAGGATGAGACAGTTTCGTGTTTGAAACAAGCTGCAAGTTTCTAACCGAAATATTTTTAATCATTCCAGTAATAATAGAACCCCTTTTTGGTCAATAAAAATAATTTCCTTCCCATATGGGCAACCAGATTGTGTACCTAGACAAATTGCAATATTAAGGCAGCTCTTCTCACCCACTGTAAAAGGATTCGTCATAGTTATTGCATCATGGTAGTCGCTCACTGGTAGAAAGAAAAATGAAAGAGAAATTGAGAGAGAGAGAGAGAGAGAGAGAGAGAGAGAGAGAGATTTTAACTCCGCTGCAGAATTTCAACATCAAACTGACAGTAATACCTGCTGCCAGATCTACCACCGGGGAGAGATTTGCACATCTTGTGAGATTAATAAAGTCTTTCAGTGTTTTTTTTCTCCCAAGAAAATGAAAGCTAGGTTTTGTTAAATGACAAATGGATTTCCCTCATCCTGTCCTGCCCTTAGGCATTCTCCTCTGTATAACATGGGGTTTCCTTTGACATTCATATATCTACCTGTTCTGAGAAATACTTGAAAGTGAGGGAGAATCACTCATGGACGAGGAAACCGAAGGAAGCATTGTTTCATAGTATCATAGAATCATACAGTCAGAAGAGACCACAAAAGCCATCCAAGCCAATGCCCTGCCATGCAGGAACCTACAATAAAACACTCCTGACAGATGGCCACCCAGTCTCTGCTTACCTGTAGACAGGCCCTTATCCAGGATTTCGTTTTGGGAGGGGCTGAGTTTGATTCGGGAAGAGGGTCTACCCTAGCAAACCTTTTGTATCATTACTCCAATACCCCCAAGCATATGGGATATATTGAGTATGGTGATCAGATCATGATATGAATAAACATAACAGTTTAAATAATGCACCAGTAAGGCCTTTTCGTGAACCATCATGAGAATTTCGGGGGGGGGGGCTGAAGCCCTCAAGCCCCCCCCCCCCCGGTCTACATACCTGCCTGTAGAAAACCTCCAGAGAAGGAGGCTACCACACTTGGAGGCAGCATATTCTTTCTTTCACTTTCTTTTCTCTATTAATTTTCATCAGCAATAACTTTCCATCAAGAACTCTTTGGATCAATGCTGGAACCTAGGATTACGAGACTTTTATAAATACTTCTGTCAAATAAATCTCAGTTTTACCATTACAAGTGGCCAGGCCCGTAGCCAGGATTTCGTTTCGGGGGGGGGGGGCTGAATTTTTTCAGGGGGGTGGGGGGGGCTGAGTTTCGGGGGGCTGAGTCTGTGTGAAAGAGGGTCTAGCCTAGCAAACCTTTTGTATCATTACCCCAATACCCCCATGCATATGGGATATATTGAGTATGGTGATCAGATCATGATATGAATAAACATAACAGTTTAAATAATGCACCAAGTAAGGCCTTTTCGCGAACAACCATGAGAATTTCGGGGGGGCTGAAGCCCCCCGAGCCCCCCCCCCCGGCTACATGCCTGCAAGTGGCTCTCTGTTTCAACCAGTCCTGTATCTACAGATTCACCACCCACAACTTGAAAGTATTTTTTTAAAAGTAAATTCCAACAACTAAACATTGATTTTGCCATTTGATATAAGGGACACCATTTTAGTATGCCATTGTATATAATGGGACTTGAGCATCCATGAGCCTTGCTTTCCACAGGGAGTACTGGGATGGTTTTAAATGGTGTATTTTAATCTATATAAATACAAATGTAATGTTCGTTTGTGGGATTAACAGAACTCAAAAACCACTGGACGAATTGACACCAAATTTGGACACAAGACACCTAACAACCCAATGTATGTCCTTCACTCAAATTTTTTTTTGGTCATTTGGGAGTTGTAGTTCCTGGGATTTATAGTTCACCTACAATCAAATAGCATTCTGAACCCCACCAACGATGGAATTGAACCAAACTTGGCACACAGTTCTCCCATGACCAACAGAAAATACTGGAAGGGTTTGGTGGGCAGTGTCCTTTGGTTTTGGAGTTGTAGTTCACCTACATTCAGAGATCACTGTGGACTCAAACAATGATGGATCTGGACCAAACTCTACACGAATACTCAATATGCCCAAATGTGAACACTGGTGGAGTTTGGGGAAAATAGAATCTTGACATTTGGGAGTTGTAGTTGGGATTTATAGTTCACCTACAATCAAAGAGCATTCTGAACTCTACCAATGATGGAATTGAACCAAACATGGCATACAGGACTTCCATGACCAACAGAACACACTGGAAGGGTTTGGTGGGCATTGACCTTGAGTTTGGGAGTTGTAGTTCACCTACATCCAGAGAGCACTGTGGACTCAAACAATGATGGATCTGGACCAAACTTGACACAAATATTCCATATGCTCAAATATGAACACAGATGGAGTTTGGAGGAAATAGACCTTGACATTTGGGATTTGTAGTTTCTGGGATTTATAGTTCACTACAATTAAAGAGCATTCTGAAACCCACAAATGACAGAAATGGGGCAAACTTCCCACACAGAACCCCCATGACCAACAGAAAATACTTAAGGCCATCCAGTCCAACTCTCTTCACCAGGGCAAGAAAATGTAATCAGAGCCCTCCTGACAAAGAGCCATCAAGTCATAAATATAGATAGATAGATATGATTCTCTCTCACACACACAGAAATATAGTATCACAGATTTGAAAGAGACCCTGAAAGAAGAACTATGATATGTTGCATATTCCAGAGTAGGCAAACCAGACACTCTCCACATCAACACTGACAAAGAAACAACAAGAAATACTGTTTACTCACAGGAGTAAAGGAATGACATATATTAGAAACCAACACTTTCTCATTACTCATTTTCCAGATCACCAGACTGGGCCACAGCAATGCTTGGCAGGGGACAGCTAGTATTTTGATAAATGTTTTTAATGTTTATGTATTGTATGTGAATTTGTGTCCTGGCATTGAATATTTGCCGCGTATATGCTGTGTTCCACTCTGAGTCCCCTTCAGGGTGAGAAGGGCAGAATATAAATGTTTTAAATAAAATAAATTAGTACTGGAATTAAACACAAACAGATATCAATATCTCACTGCCCTTTGTGAGAAGTCTGACCCAAGTGTAGGTGTTTAATGTTCTGAAATCACTGTAGAAGAGGAACTGTATCAATGCAGCAGTAGCAATGAAAGTTGATTTATTTATTTATTTATTTATTTATTTATTTGCCATATTTATATACTGCCCCTCTCAACCCAGAGGTGACTCGAGGCAGTTTACAGTCGGCAGTCAATGCTCCCAGACAACATAAAATACAGTTTAAAACATTACATATAATATAAACCATATAAAAGCAAAAAAAATTTTGGTCGTGTCAGGAGCATCCTGTTGTGAGAGAACTGGCCGTCTGCAAGGACGTTGTCCAGGGGACGCCCGGGTGATTTTTGATGTTTTATCATCCTTGTGGGAGGCTTCTCTCATGTCCCCGCATGAGGAGCTGGAGCTGATAGAGGGAGCTCATCCGCCTCTCCCCAGATTATAAAAGCAATAAAACAATAAAAACCATAAAACACAAGTCCTCAGCATCTCATAACTAAAATCATTTTTCCCTCGCATTGTCCAGTCGTTCTGTGGATCTCAATTAGTTTGTTACACTGGGTCTGCAAATGCTTGCTCAAACCAGGTTTTAAGTCTCTTTAGATTGGAGGGAGGGGGCCAATCTAATATCCCTAGGGAGGGCGTTCCATAGCCAGGAGGCCACTGCTGAGAAGGCCCTATCTCTTAGGGCTGGGTAACCACAGAAAAATTTGTTTCTAAACTCAATTAGTTTTTAAGGGGTCCATCACGTTTCGTTTCTTTAAAGAATTCCGAAATTTTCCTTTTAAAAATTTCGAAATATACGAAATCTCGTAAATTTCGAATCGATTCATTAATGGTGGATGCGATTGCGCAATATGCTAAAAAACCCTCCAAATATGCTAAAAAATATGCTGAAAAAACCTCCAAATGGGACAGGGGGAACTTCTGAAGCTTCCCTCTCCCTCTGTTGTTGACTGTTGGTGTGATAAAACAAACAACAACTATAAAACTTGCACCAGCCATGCGAAAATAATTACGAAACAATTTCGAAACACTAGGTTCTTGTGGGTTTTTTCGGGCTATAGGGCCAAAAAATCCCCACAAGAACCTAGTGATTCCAGCCATGAAAGCCTTCGACAATACAATTTCGAAACAATTTCGAAACAATTGAAAAAATTGTTTCAAATCTATTTAACTCCTCACACTATTCCAAAATGGCTCAATATCGGATCGTAAGCTAATTTAAATACGAATTAATAACGAATTACGAAATTAACGAACGAAACCGCCCAGCCCTACTATCTCTGGTTCCCGCCAATCACATCTGCGAAGGAGATGGGACTGCGAGCAGGGCCTCACCAGATAATCTGAAGCAACTAGATGGTTCATAGGGAGAGATGTGTTCAGACAGATAAACTGAGCTGGAACTGTTTATGGTTTTAAAGGCTAAGATCAGCACTTTGAATTGTGTCCAGTAGCAAACTGGCAGCCAAAGGAGCTGGCACAACAGAGGAGTTGTGTGTTCCCTGAGCAACACTCCTGTTAACAATCTGGCTGCTGCCCGTTGGACCATTTGAAGCTTCGGAACAGTCCTCAAAGGCAGCTCCACCTAGAGCACGTTGCAGTAGTCTATACGGGATGAACTACCGTGGCCAAGTCAGACTTCCCAAGTCATACCTCCCAAGTTGGAAATTGCATTGGACTTCTGTGAGTAGGAGAAGCCTTTTCACCTGAAGGAGCACAGAAACTATCTTAAGTGGGGTGACAGCAGCAGATTGTTGAGCAATTCCTCTGAACTCCCCTGCCATTCTCTTCGGCTCAATAATAGATATATTTGTAAAGATGAAATAAAACAGAGGGAGGACTGTTAAAACTATTTTTGTTCTTCTATGTGGGAATGACTCAAGTGAAGATTTACATCCCAATACTCCCAAAGTGTGCTACACAAGCTGTCCTGTAACCCCTGAAATAACCTACCCTAAGGCACAGTGATTTGTACTGTCATATTATTGGTGCCAAAGTGAAATTTAACTACAGTTCAATTTACTTCTGAATGGTGGTGTAAATTGACAATCATCTAGTGCTTTGACTAGAGAAGCACTTTTCACACTTGAGATATGCTATACATTTCACACTTTTATTGAACATTTTCAATAACATTTTCCTAACCTGTATGTTTCGAACCAAACACAGAAAAGGACATGATTATTGAAGTTTTCTTGACTCCACGAGAGGCAAAAAATATGTTTCTAACTATGTTGTCTGACCCAAAGGTAATGAAAATGATTTTTTGCACAGTGCAGAAGGGCTAGGAATGGAAAGTAGGGGTCAAGGCAGCCGGTGGGGGAATTTAAACATAGTTTGACCTTTCTCAGTTGAGTCTGCACCTTTGTAGCAGTCAATACATTAGCAAAATGTATAGTAGCTTTTATTTCTTGTCATGGGCAAAAATGCAGATGAGTGCTAAGCTGTGTCCTTCAACTTCAAGAATAATTTGGCTTGTGTGGAGGCTGTTCTGAATGCTTCCCCACCCATCATACAGCCCTGACTTGGCTTCATGTAATTCTGCCCCCCTCCCCCCCCCCAGCTCAAAACCTACCCCAAAGACATCATTTTGAGATAGTTGAAAACATCCGAGCAGCTGTGATGAGGACTTTGAACAACATCTCAAGTGAAACTTCCTCCACTGCTACAAAGAATGGCAGTGTTGTAGTACAGCTGTACCAGGAGCTCCAACTTCATTTGCTTTGTATTAAATGTTTGCTTGCAGTCCAAGGTTTCAGGGTTCTGCAGAAAGGTGGCTTCCTTTGGTTGCAGTCGTAGGGCAAGTCACCTGTCCATCATCGTTAAGTTTTGGTTCCGCCCCTTGCTCAGGGCAATTGGGAAGGGAAGGGAGCCATTTTTAGTTAGTCTCAGAAAAAAAAAGCTAATGTACAGGACGTGTGCAAGCTTCCCCTGTACAAAAGCTTCAACCCTTAAGACTTTCCGGGGGGGAACAGTCTTAAGAGCATCAAGACTCTCCGGGAGGAAACAGTCTTAAGAGTCTCCAAAGATTTCAGGAAAACAGCCCTAAAGACCAAAGAACTCCAGCTGGAGAATATCTAAGCCAGGGGTCCTCAAACTTTTTAAACCGAGGGCCAGGTCAGAGTCCCTCAAACTGTTGGAGGGCTGGATTATAATTTGAAAAAAACATGAATGAATTCCTATGCACACTGCACATATCTTATTTGTAGTGCAAAAAACACTTAAAATCAATACAATAATGAAAATGAAGAACAATTTCAACAAATATAAAATTAGTATTTCAGTAGGAAGTGTGGGCCTGCTTTTTGTTGATGAGATAGGATTGTTGTTATTGTTGTGTGCTTTCAAGTTGTTTCAGACTTAGGCTGACCCTGAGCTAGGGCCGGGTAAATGACCTTGGAGGGCCGCATCCAGCCCCCGGGCCTTAGTTTGAGGACCCCTGATCTAAGCCTTTACCAGTAGGTCCACTCGGTGCTTTGAGACGCAGTTCGACCCGGTAGTGGAGCCCACATTGGTAAGGGTTAGATTGCAGTCAACCTGGGAGAAGTTAAAAAGGGGATTTTCCATTTAAAGTAAAGAAGAAGTTATTGAAGACAGTTGCCTGTCCTTTGTGGGCAAGATTAGGAAGTCACCAGTTGCATAAAGCTTGGAAGCATTTGTTTAGCTTTATTGAAGACAAGAGAAGTTTCTGTTTGATTGTTCATTAATAAAATACTTTGTTATACTTCACAAGCCATCTAAAGGCCATTTGTGGTAGGAAACCTCTGAGGACTTCTCCTTGGGCCCCCTGGCTTCCCGCTGGGCAAAGGTTGCATGTCCTGCCTTAAAGGATATTCTTTACAGGCCCAGCGCGTGACAGAACAGGCAGTAATGCTGGAATTGCTGTATTTGATCACAAGAAGCTTATTTTGAAGTAAATAAACTGTAATTGCATGTATTTTCAATATTTAACAAGTTAAAAATCATTCCCATTGCTTTTGGACAGACCGTGCACATGCAAACATTGAAAAATTGTGCAAAAACTTCACAAGGTGTGTAGAAACAAATTTAGTCCAGGGGTGAGAATTGTCCATCCCAAGAGATGTTTCAGAATGACAGCTCCCAGCCATGTTGTTGTGTGCTTTCAAATTGTTTATAACTTATGGCAACCCTAAAGCAAACTTATCACAGGATTTTCTTTTTCAAGATGTGTCCACAGGCCTTTGCCTTCTTCTGAGGTTAAGAGAATGTGACTTTTCCAAGGTCACTGTATGGGTTTCCATGGCAGAGCAGGGATTCAAACTCTGTTCTCTCAAGCCCCTGCTATACTGCCATATAAAATCCAGATTATCCGCTTTGAAATGGATTATATGACAGTGTAAAGTGTAGAGTCATATAATCCTGTTCAAAGCAGATAATGTGTATTATCTGCCTTGGATTCTGGATAATATGGCAGTGTAGAAGGGGCACCAGAGTCCTGTTTCAGTGCTCAAACTGTTACACCATACTGTTACTCATCATAGCTATGGGATTTATTTATTTTTAGGTTTTATAAGTGTCTCTCAACCAGGGTGCCTAAAGAAGCCACTTGAGAATTCCACAAGTGATAGTGGGCATATCTACTTAGATCAGAATGTGTTTGGATCAGCTCCATAGTGGTCAAATTCCACACAGAGCTGATCCAGAGTGTTGTAGTTCAGCCAACTGATGATGATGAGGGGATTGGAGGTGCAGGGCCTGATGCTGATGCTTCTGGAGATGCTCAGACAGAGGGGATGTTGGAACAGGATGATGATTTCCCGGTTGGGAGAATGGAGTGGGGTTTGGAATTAGATGTTGCTTCTCTGTGTGAAAATGAAATTGTTTTAGAAGCTGACAGGCAGAGAAGGAAGGAGGACATGAGATCAGCTGAAGAAGGGGGTTTGGACAGAGAATCAAGGCTACTCCTGCAGGGAAAGAAATCCAGGTGCAAACAGAGCCATGGGAAAGAGAGGAAGAGGCAGGCTTCTCAAGGTCAATGGAATGCCTTCATGGATTGCTATCCTTAATTATGGAAAGGAAGCTGTTAGGTTTCAGATCAAGCAACATCACAAATGGAGTGAGAAGCTCCTGCTTTGTTCCTGGTTGGTTATGTTTTAGCTTCAGGCCAAATTATCTAGTCAAGTTTTGCTACCTGTTTTGGGGATTTTTACCTATGGATTCAAGCTCTTGTTTTGTTCCTTGTTTTTTGGATTAATGTTCAAGCTTCAACCTTTGTATTGGAAATTTATCTTTTGCTTTTTGGTACTTATTCTTTTTACATATTTGGATTTTTATTCTTTTACTGTGTGTTTTATCAATAAACTGGTTATTACTACGTTTGGCTTCCTGGTGAGTGCATAGAGCAAGGTGAACTCCTGCTGAGATGCAACACAGGGTAGTTCAGTGTCACACTGCCTTAATGTTGCCTTGCCCTGTATTAGTCAAAGTCAGTACATACTCCAAATCGTGGTCACAACTGTTCGCACAGGCATCCTATTTCCAAGGCTTGGGCATTCCAAGGACATGGGATGACACATGCCATTCCATCTCATCCGCTATCCAGTGGTGATCTCTGGCTGTGATAAAAGTCCTACCTATTGGTCATGGCTTGCAGTGACATCTACCAGGATAATGGGGCTATCAGGGAAGAGAGGGAGGAGAGGAGGGGAGCGATATCTCGTTTTCCATTTGTTTTATCAGTTTGTCACTCTGGACAATATTATTATGGCCAACAGGTAGCCGGAAATCTTCACAAGAAGGAAGATAATAATAATATAATATAATAATAGTTATTTATACCCCGCCACCATCTCCCCAAAGGGGACTCGGGGCGGCTAACATGAGGCCAAGCCCGAAAATAATACAACAAACATAAAATAACAGAAAAATTACATCACAACAAAATACATAAAATAACAAAATAAAATAAACAGTGCAAAAACATAATAAAAACAAAACACAAAGAGCGGGACAAATGTGCAGGATAAAATGTTAAAATATTAAAACGTTAAAACCCCGGGTGAGATAGGAATAGAAAAGTGTATTTATGAGGAAAGATGGTAGTGGCAAGTAAGGGTGCCGGTCCAGCAGCATTGAACCACATTTGGCATTGCTGGGCAGTCAGGACTTCTTTCCATCTTCACTGGGGAAATGTGACTGGGGGAATGCCTCTCTTATCTGAGGCCAATCTAGCCTATTTTACATGTCTAACCCCACTCAAACCCAATTCCCCTGCATCTTTATCAGGAATTCCAGAACTATATTTAAGGTGCATCAGATTAAACATGGGTAGGTAGGTTGTTAATTTATGGTATCTTTGTGTAAATCTATTTTTACATAACCATAAAAGCACCAAATACATTGTATCAAAATAATAACAACCAAATAAAGGAGGTAATAATATTATTATCATGAAAGCAATGGCAAAATAAATAAATAAAATATACAAACTAGTGAACATTTTCAAAATGAATGAACATAATTACTATGTAAAGTAAATGAAAAATATGTAAGAATCTACATTCTGATTCCTTTCCATCATTTATATTATTTTCCCCATCTGTGTTTGTATAGATGTAAACATCTTCAGATAGCAATTCGATTTGCACTCCCCATTGTAACCCCTTTAATAAACAGACCCTTTTCTTCTATTTAGTTCTTTCTAATTATGTTTCTTTTATGTATTTTTTTTAAAAAGAGTGAAATATTTGTTTATTTCATGCCTCTTAAGTTTTTTCTTCAACTTATCCATGAGTCAAAGTAAAATACGAGGGGTATTTTTTAAGTAAGGTCCGTTTTGTTGTAGACACTAGTAGTTCACGGGCGTACCACAACGAGCGCATGTGTCATGTACCGGCATGCCTCGAGAACAACTGTGCTCTGTAGTTAACCTGTACGGTTCTGTTCTGTGCTTTAAAAATGTTTAAGACTATCAACTCACCCTCCGCATGTGAGGTTCGCTCAGTGATACGGTTTTTGTCAGCAAGGAACCTGCCTCCTGCAGAAATTCATCGACAGATTTGTGAAGTGTACGGTGATACTGTTATGAGTGAAAGCAAAGTGCGTAAGTGGGTACGACAATTCAAAGATGGCCGTGACAACGTCCATGATGAGGACCGCTCAGGTTCCTTGCTGACAAAAACCGTATCACATGCGGCGGGTGAGTTGATAGTCTTAAATATTTTTAAAGCACAGAACAGAACCGTACAGGTTAGCTACAGAGCGGAAACTGAGCACAGTTGTTCCCGAGGCATGCCGGTACACGATGCACGCGCTCGTTGCGGTATGCGCGCGAACTACTAGTGTCTACAACAAAACGGACCTTACTTAAAAAATGCCCCTCGTATCAGGGTGAGGCAACATAATTTCCTTTTTAAAAATGCACACCATTCAATCGGTTGAAGACGTAGTGGAGTGCTAGTGGTCTCATTCGAGAGGTGGGAGTATAAAGTTTTGTCCTGACACAGTTCAATCACCATCATACGTTGGAACAGTGAGGAGTGTGCTTTTGCCGTTGAGGCCTACTTTTCGAGAGGATTTGGAGTGGCCGGCCCACTCTCCAAATTTGACCCCTTGTGATTTTTTTCTATGGGGTTTTTTGAAATCCCGTGTTTATGTGAACCATCCAAGGACCCTACAAGATTTGAAGACCAACATCCAGGAAGAAATTGCCAACATAACGCCTGCTATGCTGGCAAGAGTAATGACAAACGCCAGAAAATCTGTTTACTCAGTGTATGGAGAATGGGGGATGTCACCTACCTAATTTGATCTTTAAAACTACGTAAAACAAAACTTTAGGTATGTGCCTATATTATTAAAAAAAAATCTGATTCATACAATGGGTTTTATTAAGTTTTGAAAAAAGAAGTTATGCTGCCTCACCCTGTATGTGAAGTTGACTTATACATGAATGCATATAGTACCCACAACATCTCTCAACACATTCACCACTCCACTGTTGTTGTTCATTCGTTCAGTCATCTCCGACTCTTCGTGACCTCATGGACCAGCCCACGCCAGAGCTCCCTGTCAGCCGTCACCACCTCCAGCTCCTTCAAGGTCAGTCCAGTCACCACTCCACTAAATTACTTTAAAAGTAGAAAATGTGGAAATGTGTTAAAATGCACAGCAATCTTGGTGGTCTAATTTTAACTAATTTTTTTCATGGAGGCCGAATCACACTCTTCCCAAGTCCCAATCTCAGTGGGGGTTTGAAAGTCCCTTTACCCACATTGCATTTCCATTCTGGGCTGTTTTCAGCTTGCATCTGTTTATTGTGTTAACAAAAAAGCTGGAAGAC
Organism: Anolis sagrei ordinatus; assembly: GCF_025583915.1. Taxonomy (NCBI): domain Eukaryota; kingdom Metazoa; phylum Chordata; class Lepidosauria; order Squamata; family Anolidae; genus Anolis; species Anolis sagrei. Next base: position 63,590,500 of record NW_026847660.1, on the reverse strand, counting down.
TGCTATTGCTTGTATTCATCTTGAAAAACTGTTGCTAAGATTTCAGAAGAAAAGTGATACCTGCACTCATGGGCAGTATTAAGTTAAGCCTTAATGTCTTAATCAGTCTTTAGGGACTGCCACTTTAGGTTATTTGCTCACTAAGTGCAGTTAATGCACCGAATCCAAAAACGTCTAGTTATTAGATGATTCCACACCATTAACAAGAACTATTCATATAGGAGGATGGAAAAGGGTTGCTCATTACTCTTTGGGAGATGGCAAATTGACTGTGTGGGAAACATACACTAAAACCAAAGTAAAATGCATCCTATAATTTTTACGGCATAAACACATAGCTCGCCCCAGTAATTACATTCTAAGTATTTCTTGTACCTAGAATTTTGATATGAAAATAGTTTTAGAAGTACACATTTTCATTTGAAAGGCAACATAAGCTGGGTGAATGTAATTTGCACTATTTTGTAAATGCAATACCATCTCCCATTTGTTGTGTTTTTTTCTTTTCATTTATGGAGATATGTGCTATTCATCCTTTCCCTTGCTGCCCTCTTTCTTTGAAATCTATTGCCTAATGGCAAAAGTATCCATCCTTTTGAATAAGATTATGAACAGCAACTTAAAAATTATCTCACTATTGGCATTTTTAACAATTCCCGAATATAACAATTCATTCATCTGCATCTAGAACAATTGTTTTTCATAGAATCATAGAATCATAGAGTTGGAAGAGACCTCATGGGCCATCCAGTCCAACCCCCTGCCAAGAAGCAGGAATATTGCATTCAAATCACCCCCAACAGATGGCCATCCAGCCTCTGTTTAAAAGCTTCCAAAGAAGGAGCCTCCACCACACTCCGGGGCAGAGAGTTCCACTGCTGAACGGCTCTCACAGTCAGGAAATTCTTCCTAAGATGAAGATCCACCCAGAGGAAAAGTGTTCCTGCCATACATCAAGGGAACCACTGACCACATAGGGAAGCTGATGAGGAAACACAACATACAAGCTATCTACAGACCCACCAAGAAAATCCAACAAATGCTACGTTCAGCAAAGGACAAGAGGGATCCTCTCACCTCTGCAGGAGTCTACCGTATACCATGCAGCTGTGGACAAGTCTACATAGGGAACACCAAACGCAGCATTGCCCAAACACGAATCAAGGAACATGAAAGGCACTGCAGACTACTTCAACCAGAGAAGTCAGCCATAGCAGAGCACCTGATGAACCAGCCTGGACACAGCATATTATTTGAGAACACAGAAATGCTGGACCACACCAACAACCACCATGTCAGACTACACAGAGAAGCCATTGAAATCCCCAAGCATGTGGACAATTTCAACAGAAAGGAAGAGACCATGAAAATGAACAAAATCTGGCTACCAGTATTAAAAAACTCTAAAATTACAACAGCAAAACAGCAGAGAGAAAACAACCAGGCACATCTTAACACCTCTCAACAAAAGATTTTCCCAGGCTCAGCCAGGCCTTCAAATGCTAATGAAGGTGGTCAGTTGAAACATTCACACCTAGCTCCAGCAGAGAAGAGCTCTTTGCCCCACCCCAGCCATTCCACAGATATATAAACCCATTGTCCTAATTCCAACAGACCTCACTACCTCTGAGGATGCTTGCCATAGACGCAGGCGAAACGTCAGGAGAAATGCCTCTAGAACATGGCCCTATAGCCCGAAAAAACCCACAAGAACCTAGTGATTCCAGCCATGACAGTCCTTCGACAATACAATTCTTCCTAATGTTCAGATGGAATATCCTTTCTTGTAGTTTGAAGTCATTGTTCCACATCCTAGTCTCCAGGGCAGCAGAAAACAAGCTTGCTCCCTCCTCCCTATGACTTCCTCTCACATATTTATACATGGCTATCATGTCTCCTCTCAGCTTTCTCTTCTTCAGGCTAAACATGCCCAGCTCACAGGGCTTGTTCTCCAGACCCTTGATCATTTTAATCACCTTCCTCTGGACACATTCCAGCTTGTCAATATCTCTCTTCAATTGTGGTGCCCAAAATTAGACACAATATTCCAGGTGTGGTTTTACAATGAAAGGTAGAATAATGTGAGCTTTTGAATTTTATAACTGAATTTTTACACTTTTTAAATATATTCAAGGAGGATCTGGGCAAAATGAATGCTTCCTTCGCCCTATGCCCTAAGCCAGGGGTCCTCAAACTATGGCCCAGGGGCCGGATATGGCCCTCCAAGGTCATTTACCCAACCCTTGCTCAAGGTCAACCTAAGTCTGAAATGACTTGAAAGCACACAACAACAACAATCCTATCTCATCAGCCAAAAGCAGGCCCACACTTCCCATTGAAATACTAATAAGTTTATATTTGTTAAAATTCTTCATTTTAATTATTGTATTGTTTTAAAGTGTTTTTTGCACTACAAATAAGATATGTGTCATGTGCATAGGAATTCATTCATGTCTTCTTCTTTTTTTTCAAATTATAATCTGGCCCTCCAACAGTTCGAGGGACTGTGACCTGGCCCTCGGTTTAAAAAGTTTGAGGACCCCTGCCCTAAGCAATACTAAATTTCTTGCTACCATTTCATACACAAAAGAGAAATGACAAGGTTGTTGCCCACTGTGAGGAGTTGTTATTTGCCACTGGGTGAGAAAATCCATTATATGCTATATAATAAATATAAAAAGTGTAATTTGATACCTATTTTAATTACACACTTAAAAGACAAAGAGGTTTATTGAGGTGAACGACTCTTATCCATTACAAGCTGAGTTCGTTGTATCCTCTTGTTCCGACTTGTTATTCATTTTCTCCTGTTCCTAAAATTCAAATTAAAAATAAAAGTTTTTATATAGAAAGAGAATTGTTCCTTAACAGAATTTCATTCACTGTAGACATTATGTTAAATGCAATATTCATGGAAGTGTGAAATCTAATTAAATCTAGTTGCTTGCCTAGTGGAGCAGTATTACAACCGGAGGGCTTTCGTGATTTCAGAATCATCATAGAAAGCCCTTTAATTACAAAGGTCTGCATTTTGATGTCTGCTTTTAATTTTATTCTCATTATATCACTGAGGAAATATTGAGGAGGAAAAGAGCAGATATTCAGACTAGAAAGAAATCCCTTAGTAGACAAATATTTTATTCCCCTTCAGTTTACATACATTGGCAGTTATGAAGGATAGGTGAAGTGCTTTTGAGAGGATAATATTGCATGCTACAGAAGGTACTTTTTATAAAGAAACTAGCCGTCCCCTGCCACACGTTGCTGTGGCCCAGTCTGGTGATCCGCATCTATGACAGGCATCCTCAGAGGTTATGAAGTATTTGTTGTTGTTTCTTTGTCAGTGTTGATGTGAAAAGTGTCTGGTTTGCCTACTCTGGAACATGCAACATATAATTGTCCTTCTTTGGGGATCCCTTTCATATCTATGATACTATATTTGTCATGGAGCCCCCGGTGGTGCAGTGGGTTAAAGCACTGAGCTGCTGAGCTTGTTGATCGAAAGGTTGCAGGTTCGATCCCGGGGAGCAGCGTGAGCTTCCGCTGTCAGCCCTAGCTTCTGCCAACCTAGCAGTTCGAAAACATGCAAATGTGAGTAGATCAATAGGTACCACTCCAGCGGGAAGGTAACGGCGCTCCATGCAGTCATGCCGGCCACATGACCTTGGAGGTGTCTACGGACAATGCTGGCTTAGAAATGAAGATGAGCACCACACCCCAGAGTCAGACATGACTGGACTTAATGTCAGGGGACTACCTTTACCTTTACTATATTTGTCATATACATATATGTATGTGAATCACATATATCTATCTGTATCTATGGCTGGATGGCTCTTTGTCAGGAGGGCTTTGATTATGTCTTATTGCCCTGGTGAAGAAGGGAGTTGGACTGGATGGCCTTAAGGCACCATTTCTCAACCTGGGGTTTGGGACCCCTGCGGGATCACGAAGGGGGTGTCAGGGGGGTCGCCAAGGAGCACCAGAACTCACATTATTTTCTGTTGGTCATAGTGGTTCTGTGTGGAAGTCTGGCCCAATTCTATCATTGGTGGGGTTCAGAATGCTCTTTGATTGTAGGTGAACTATAAATCCCAGTAACTACAATTCAAAAATCTCACAGTCTATTTCCTCCAAACTCCATCTGTGTTTATATTTGGGCATATGGAGTATCCGTGCCAAGTTTGGTCCAGATCTATCATTGTTTGAGTCCACAATGCTCTCTGGATGTAGGTGAACTACAACTCCCAAACTCAAGGTCAATGCCCACCAAACCCTTCCAGTGTGTTCTGTTGGTCATGGAAGTCCTGTATGCCATGTTTGGTTCAATTCCATCATTGGTGGAGTTCAGAATGCACTTTGATTGTAAGTGAACTATAAATCCCAGTAAGTATAAATCCCAAATGTCAAGGTCTATTTCCCTTAAACTCCATTTTGTTCATATTTGGGCATATGGAATATTCGTGCCAAGTTTGGTCCAGATCCATCATTGTCCACAGTGCTCTCTGGATGTGGGTGAACTATAATTCCCAAACTTAAGGTCAATGTCCACCAAACCCTTCCAGTTTTTTCTGTTGGTCATGGGAGCCCTGTGTGCTAATTTTGGCCCAATTCCATCATTGGTGGAGTTCAGAATGCTCTTTGATTGTAGGTAAACTATAAATCCCAGCAACGACAATTCCCAAATGACAAAATCAATTTTTTTGAGTGGAGGACATACATTGGACTGTTAGGTGTCTTGTGTCCAAATTTGGTGTCAATTCCCCCAGTGGTTTTTGAGTTCTGATGGTAGCATGAACTAACATTACATTTTTATTTATATAGATTTCATAAATGCCCCCATCTATACAGTGACCATTTAATGCAGTTTTAAGCTAACTTCAAAATGTGAAAGCTAGATAATGCATGCTGCAAAAGTGCAGTACAGCATGCCTTAAGGACTTTATACTGACATATGCATTACTGTGATTGGTCATGGGATCCCTTCCCACGTTTCTCCACTGTCACCGTGTTACTCCCTCATCATCCCCAGCTTCTTCTATGAGAAGTCAAGTGTAAACCTAACTCCTCAGAGCTCTGCATCTCTATGCTGCCAGCATGCTTCCCAGCCTCCATGTGATGAGGTTAAAAGTCTGAAAAGCACAAAACAGCAGCAATCCTAATTAATTTGACTATCCCATCAGCAGACTCACACTTCCCATTGAAATACTGGTAAGTTTATGTTGCTTAAAACTGTTCTTCATTTTAAATATTGTATTGTTCTTTTGACACTACAAAAAAGATATATGCATTGCACATAGCAGTTCATTCATATATTTTTTCCCAAACTATAGTCCTCCCACTGCCAACAGTGTGAACTGGTCCTCGGCTTTAAAAACACGAGGACCCCTATTACTTATTAAATATTACAGACTCAGAACTCACTTCAGATTCAAATAAGGACATTTTATTTACCTATATTTCGACCGCAGCAAGGATATCATACACAAAAGTTTGAAAAAATGATAAAATTCCAGAAACAGAGGACTGGATAAATAAGTTGCAAGAGATAAAAGATATGGACAAATTAACTTTTTTTTTTTGAAGTAAAGCTCAGGAAAACCAATAAAAGAGACAAACTGGTCATCATTTGAAAATTACTTAAATGAGAGGAATCAATAGGACAAACAAGTAATAAGACTATCCTCGGGGACGTTTATTGGGAATATTTTTTTGGGTTGTTGTAGGTTTTTCCGGGCTATATGGCCATGTTCTGGAGGCAATTTTTCTCCTGACGTTTCGCCTGCATCTATGGCAAGCATCCTCAGAGGTAGTGAGGTCTGTTGGAAGTAGGAAAAAAATGGGTTTATATATCTGTGGAATGACCAGGGTGAGACAAAGGACCCCTGTCTGCTGGGGCTAGCTGTGAATGTTTCAGCTGATCACCTTGATTTGCATTCAATGGCCTGGAAGCGCCTGGGGGGAATCTCTTGTTGAGAGTGATTTTATGTGCCTGTTTGTTTCCCCTCTGTTGTTTTGCTGTTGTAATTTTTGAGTTTTTTAATACTGGTAGCCAGATTTTGTTCATTTTCATGGTTTCTTCCTTTCTGTTGAAATTGTCCACATGCTTGTGGATTTCAATGGCTTCTCTGTGTAGTCTGACATGGTGGTTGTTAGACACCTAGCTTTATTCAAAATTGCCTCCAGAACATGGCCATATAGCCCAGAAAAACCTACAACAACCCAGTGATCCCGGCCATGAAAGCCTTCGACAATACAATATTTTTTTTATTGCCTCTCTTTAGGCATATGAACGCGTGTACATGTGGTGTGAATGTTGAGTGAAAATGTAATTCCCCTTTGTTTGTTTGTTAACCAATGTAATTGTGAATCCAATGTAGTTGCATAGAATCTGTATGTTTGTATGTCCAATGTCATTCTTTGTCTAAATGTTTTTCTGTAATCTGATATACTCTCTCACACTGGAAATTACAATAAAAAGAACCCATGCTTTAAAGTCATTGAAACGTCATTCATGACATAAGGCCTTCTTTTATTGTTCTCGAGGCTGTGTATGATAAGGAGTAAAACAAATTTTGGAGAGAGAAAAACTCTCATATTGCAACCTGAAAATCAATCAGTATCTACCCTTTTCTGTGCTTCTGTGGAAACATTTAACCCCGACAAATAGAGATTATGTGCTCAAATGCCTTGTGCGTGTGGGTATGACAAGCTGCAACTCTAGTGACCTCTCAGCATATAAGTTTTGATATGGTTTGAAATGCTAAGAATTGCCCATGAGATTTGCCTGTGTGAATTCAGGAAGGGCAAGATTGTTTTTATGAAACTGTTTGCCAAGAAATAAATCTTCTGGGATCCCCATCTTCAACTTTCTTTAATTTACTCCCATATATTTAAAGAGCTATGATTCCTAATAGGCAATCAGTGTTCTTGACTATGCAGATACTTATACTGATTAGTCAGGGTTGATTCTTTTATTCACATATATCTAGCAAGGCTTCAATCTATCCTTTTGTTTTACTGAAATCTTTTACTATATCTGGTTGTATAGCAATGCAAAAGAATTTAATTTGCTGCTACAGTTATTCCTAATGCAGATATGTCAAAATGTCTCTTCACTCATCCTCCAGTTCATTCCTTTGATAAGAACATTCAAAGAACTGTGAAAATAGAATTCGGTCTGTGATAGAAATACAGAAATATTGCTATTTCACTGCGTAGTGGTGGTATGATTATCTTGAATTTAAGGGCTCGCTCATAGAAGCAAACCTGCATCTGATCAAAGCCTTTGGATGCCAAAGTCAATAGATTAACAACAACAAAAAACCCTGCGCATTTTCTGTACAGAAAAGCAGTTCTGAAATCCAGCTAAGTTGCAGTAAATTCATGTGTGCATTGTCCTTCCCATTTATTCTTCTACTAGCTGTCCTCTGCCACGCGTTGCTGTGGTCCAGTCTGGTGATCTGGAAAATAAAGTAATGAGAAAGTGTTGATTTCTAATATATGTAATTCCTTTATGCTTGTGAGTAAACAGTATTTCATGTTGTTTCTTTGTCAGTGTTGATGTGGAGAGTGTCTGGTTTGCCTACTCTGGAATATGCAACATATCATAGTCCTTCTTTAAGGGTCTTTTTCAAATCTATGATACTATATCTGTGTGTGTGAGAGAAAATCATATCTATCTATATTTATGAGTGGATGGCTCTTTCTCAGGAGGGCTCTGATTACATTTTCTTGTCCCAGTGAAGAGAGTTGGACTGGATGGCCTTAAATATTTTCTGTTGGTCATGGGGTTTCTGTGTGGGAAGTTTGCCCCATTTCTGTCTGTCATTTGTGGGTTTCAGAATGCTCTTTAATTGTAGTGAACTATAAATTCCAGTAACTACACATCCCAAATGTCAAGGTCTATTTCCTCCAAACTCCATCTGTGTTCATATTTAGGCATATGGAATTTTGTGTCAAGTTGGTCCAGATCCATCATTGTTTGAGTCCACAGTGCTCTCTGGATGTGGGTGAACTACAATTCCCAAACTCAAGATTAATGTCCACCAAACCCTTCCAGTATTTTCTGTTGGTCATGGGAGAATTGTGTGCCAAGTATGGTTCAATTCCATCGTTGGTGGGGTTCAGAATGCTCTTTGATTGTAGGTGAACTATAAATCCCAGCAACGACAATTCCCAAATGACAAAATCAATTTTTTGAGTGAAGGACATACATTGGGTTGTTAGGTGTCATGTGTCCAAATTTGGTGTCAACTCTCCCAGTGGTTTTTGAGTTCTGATGGTATCACAAACAAACATTACATTTTTATTTATATAGATGTATCTAAACTACATATATATACACACACACGGCGCAGTGGGTTAAAGCACTGAGCTTTTGACTGAAAGGCTGCACGTTTGAATCTGGGGAGTGATGTGAGCTTCGCTGTTAGCCCCAGCTTCTGCCAACCTAGCAGTTTGTAAACATGCAAATGTGAGTAGATCAATAGGTACCTCTCTTGCGGGAAAGTAACAGCGCTCCATGCAATCATGCCGGCCTTGGAGGTGTGTATGGACAACCCTGTCTCTTTAGCTTAGAAATTGAGATGAGCACCAACCCCCAGACTTGGACACTACTGGACTTAATATCAGGGGAAAACCTTTATCTTTACCTTATATGCACACACATACACACACACATGATGACAATCAGAGGTTTGCTCAATATGAAAATCCCCATAACCATTCCTCAACCATAGTTCAGAAAATGTTAACAGCTGGGATCTTTGTATCAAAAAGTAACCGTAGCAATTTTCATTTGCAACAGGCAGAGAGTCTTTGATTTAGGAAGATGATCGCTCCCTAATATACACTGTTTCAGGTAGAATCTTTTCTTATTTTCATCAATCCAGTTGCTGTTAGAAGGCTCAGAGGGACCAGGGAAACCTGAGAAGGGATGGCAGATTATACTATTCTCCAGTCTGCTAATCAAAATGCATTTGCATGTCAGCCCTGTTAGCCCTGGCTCCACTACCGCCTGGTGGAAATTTGTATTCTTCAATGCTTTTCTATATTATACTTTTAGGTCTTAAAATATCTTCTTCATATATTCCCTCTCTTCTGTACATGGAGTTTCAGAGTAATTTCCCATCTCAACCCTGGCAAAGCCAATGTCTGCTCAGAGTTAATAATATGTCATTAACCCATTAATGGGGCATTTTTCATGTGGCTTAAGAAACTATTTACTTTTGTGAGAAGGACTCCATGTCCTGGAGATGGTCTTTCCCAGGGAAAATGAGATGAAGGCCAAGGGCCAAACATAAGATGAGACTATAGGGTGTTCCTGAAAGTGAAAATTGCTGGACGAAACATTAACAACCTCAGATATGCAGATGACACCACTCTGATGGCCGAAAGCGAGGAGGAGCTGAGGAGCCTTCTAATCAAGGTGAAAGAGAAAGTGCAAAAGCTGGGTTGCAGCTAAACATAAAAAAAAAACAAGATTATGGCAACAAGAATGATTGACAACTGGAAAATAGAGGGAGAAAATGTGGAGGCCATGACAGACTTTGTATTTCTAGGTGCAAAGATTACTGCAGATGCAGACTGTGGCCAGGAAATCAGAAGACGCTTACTTCTTGGGAGGAGAGCAATGTCCAATCTCGATAAAATAGTAAAGAGTAGAGACATCACACTGGCAACAAAGATCCGCATAGTCAAAGCCATGGTATTCCCTGTAGTAACCTACGGATGTGAGAGCTGGACCTTAGGGAAGGCTGAGTGAAGGAAGATAGATGCTTTTGAGCTGTGGTGTTGGAGGAAAGTTCTGAGAGTGCCTTGGACTGCGAGAAGATCCAACCAGTCCATCCTCCAGGAAATAAAGCCCAACTGCTCATTGGAGGGAAGGATACTAGAGACAAAGTTGAAGTACTTTGGCCACATCATGAGGAGACAGAAAGCCTAGAGAAGACAATTATGCTGGGGAAAGTGGAAGGCAAAAGGAAGAGGGGCCAACCAAGGGCAAGATGGATGGATGGCATCCTTGAAGTGACTGGTCTGACCTTGAAGGAGCTGGGGGTGGTGACAGCCGACAGGGAGCTCTGGAGTGGACTGGTCCATGAGGTCACGAAGAGTCGGAGACAACTGAATGAATGAACAACAACATAGGGTATTCCATCAACTAGCTCAGGATTTGGTAGCAAATTATTTCAAGTATGAGCCTAGATAAAGACCTGCTCATGTTTAAGAGGCAAGGAATTCTGGGCGTGGGCACAATTGAATGAGGAGATAAAAGGATGGGCTAGGAAGGAAGGTGTTGGAGGAAAGTTCTGAGAGTGCCTTGGACTGCAAGAATATCCAACCAGTCCATAGTTCAGAAAATAAAGCCCGACTGCTCATGGGAGGGAAGGATAGTAGAGGCAAAGATGAAGTACTTTGGCCACATCATGAGAAGACAGGAAAGCTTAGAGAAGACAATGATGCTGGGGAAAATGGAAGGAAAAAGGAAGAGGGGCCGACCAAGGGCAAGATGGATGGATGGCAACCTTGAAGTGACTGGGTTGACCTTGAAGGAGCTGGGGGTGGTAACGGCCAAAAGGGAGCTCTAACGTGGGTTGGTCCATGAAGTCATGGATAGTTGGAAATGACTGAATGAATGAACAACAACAGGAAGGATGAGATATTATAATAACTCAGAGAGAGAAAGAGAGTAAAGGAGTGTTTGCGGTAAAGGATGATCCCACCCTTTCCCACTTGCTATGGTAAAGCTTTGAGCTGAGCAACAATTTCAACTGATGCTGCAAAGAATCATTCACCTCTCTGTGTTGCCAACATCACATTTTAATTATCTAAATAGGGGAAAAGTCTGCTGTTTTCGTATGAATCCAAATGTTTAGAGCACATTTGGCAGACTGCTCTGTTTCTGCTGACAAGTATTTTCATTTGAAGCAAAATGAGGAACTGATGACTGATTCAGAGAGATCTGTTTCTGTGTAATTTTACTTGGGAGTTACTTATTTCCTTGATTCTCTTTAGTGCTTCAGGCGGCAATTAGAGCAAATGGAAACAAAGAGGTGTTACAGAGACACTGCATCATTAGGCAGCAGAGGTATCAGGAGGAGAGGCAGGCAACTGCATGAAAATAGACATTGAAAAAGGAAAGAGATTGGCAGCCCCAGTGATTCCTGAAGAAGATTATAACATTTTAGAAATGGGGTAGATATATGGTCAGGACTGTGTGCATCTCTGTGTGTAGATTAGTATCAAAATGCAGAGTCAGTGTGGTTATTTTATTTCATATCAAAAGCATTGCATACATTAGTATAAAAATGATAAAAATAGAAGGAGCTCAGGTGGCTAAATATCTTTTGACCAAAAACGGATAACAGCAATGACATTGTCTGTAGCTTCCAACAATTCTTCCTCTGTACATAAGGCAGGGCATAGTGGACAAGCATACAGATGTGGAGTTGTCTGTTCTGCTCCACAGTCACATAAGGTGTGGGATTCTTTTAGGTAGTGCCATTTTGCCCGGTTGTCTTTTGATCTGCCCACTCCACTTCGGAGTCCCTTCAGGGACTTCCCAGTTGCCCGTTCTTGGTTTGCCCCCGGAGGAAGGCCATCCAGTTGGGATTTCCTGGTTTAGCTGCCCAGAGAGATACCCTTGCTGTTGCTGGGGGGACACCAAAAGGAGTGGTAGTTCTCATAAACCTTTTCCTTGATTTGAGTCTACTGGGAGGAGGCTGGTAACCATGTAGTGGGTGGCTTTAACAGTGTTTAACCTTATTTCTCTCATATTTAGCAGCAACTTCCCGTCACACATTGGGGGGGGGGGAATGCCAGCTAGCTATAGAGTTTATGAACAGGTGTAGGTTTAAGACATCCTGTGATTATTCTGCATGTTTCATTCAATGCTATGTTCACCTACTTTGCATGGGCAGACCTATGCCAAACAGGCAGGCATGCTAGGCAGTACAGTAACAGAAGGCTAGGGCTGATGTTCTTACTAATTTTGGGTCCGCACCCCATGTGCTGTCAGTAAGTTTCTGTAGGATGTTATTGCGTGCAGCTACTTTGTGCTTGGTGTTCAAGCAGTGTTTCCTATATGCTAGTGTTCGATCTAAGGTGACACTGAGATATTTAGGATGTGGTGTAGTGGTTTAAGTGTGGTGTAGTGGTTTAAGCATTTGACTAGGAATCTGTTTTTTTAAAATTTGTCAGTGTTTTTATGAGTGATGGTCACTCGTTGGCCTGAAAGGTGTATTGTGTCCAAATTTGGTGTCAATTCATCCAGTGGTTTTTGAGTCATGTTACTCCCACAAAAGAACATTACATTTTTTATTTATATAGATTACCAAGTATCATGAGACAAAGACTCCTGATCTAAAGGGGATTATCCCACAGATCAGGCTGTGGAACTGACAAATCGCAATTCTCCCCTAACATGGCAATGAAGAATAGAGGTGTTTCTTGTGAAAAAAAACCTGGGTGTTCTTTTTTATTTATTTATTTACAGCTTTTATATTCCGCCCTTCTCACCCCTCAGGGGACTCAGGGCAGATTACAGTGTACACATATATGGCAAACATTCAATGCCAATTTTGACATACAAACATATACAGACATATAGGGCCTTTTCTGTGGTGGCCCCCCTCTCTGGAACACTCTCCCCAAAGATCTTAGACAGGCCCCTACATTGGCAGTCTTCAGAAAGAATTTGAAGACCTGGCTGTTCCGATGTGCCTTCCCCGATTAGGAAATCTCCAATACCAAGTCCCAGAAGCACTTTATTAGAATTTATGACTGCCGCACACTGCACACTGCACTTGCCCTATAATATCACCATGGAAAAATTTGTTTCTAAACTCGATTCATTTTTAAGGGGTCCATCACATTTCGTTTCTTTAAAGAATTCCGAAATTTTCCTTTTAAAAATTTCGAAATATACGAAATTTCATAAATTTTGAATCGATTCGTTAATGGCGGACTCGATTGTGCAATATGCTAAAAAAAACCTCCAAATATGCTAAAAATATGCTGAAAAAACCTCCAAATGGGACAGGGGGAACTTCTGAAGCTTCCCTCTCCCTCTGTTGTTGACTGTTGGTGTGATAAAACAAACAACAACTATAAAACATGCACCAGACATGCGAAAATAATTACGAAAAAATTACGAAAAAATTATCGAAACAATTTTGAAATAATTACGAAATAAATTAAAAAAATGTTTCGAATCTATTTAACTCCTCACACTATTCCAAAATGGCTCAATATCGGGTCGTAAGCTAATTTAAATACGAATTAATAACGAATTACGAAATTAACAAATGAAACCGCCCAGCCCTACTATTCAAAGAAGACATACACAGAGGCTATTTAACTTTTTTCTGGCCGCCAGGGGAGCTGTCGCTTTCATCGTCCATCGATGCTGATGAAGCACTTCCGCATTCCCCACATGCTTCCCCACTGGAATGCTTTGCTGGAGTCTTCTTTATGGCCTCATAAATCAGTTAATTTAGCCTCCCCACACTTTAAGGTGGTACCTAATTTTCCTACTTGACAGATGCAACTGTCTTTCGGGTTGCAAAGGTCGACAACAGGCTACACACAAATTGGTTGGAAACCCACTCCAACCCGGGCTGGCTTCGAACTCATGACCTTTTGGTCAGAGTGATCTTAATGCAGCTGACACTCAGCCAGCTGTGCCACAATCCCGGTGATGAGTGAAATCCACAATTTCACTCATCATTTTATTTGATGAGGTGGAGGGGCAGGGGAAACAGTCTAAGGACCCTTCTACACTGCCATATAAAATCAAATGTTTTGAACTGGATTATATAGCAGTGCAAATTCATATAATCCACTTCGAAGCAGGAGACTAAGGTTATGATGAAAAGTTACTCATCATTCGATAAACTGTAGGTAATAAGGAGTGGCCCATTCCTTTGACTTTGAATGGGAGCATAGTGTCTAGATCTAGGGAAGCAATGCTACCCCTCTATTCTGCTTTGGTTAGACCACACCTGGAATATTGTGTCCAATTCTGGGCACCACAATTCAAGAGAGATATTGACAAGCTGGAATGTGTCCAGAGGAGGGTGACTAAAATGATCGAGGGTCTGGAGAACAAGCCCTATGAGGAGCGGCTTAAGGAGCTGGGCATGTTTAGCCTGAAGAAGAGAAGGCTGAGAGGAGATATGATAGCCATGTATAAATATGTGAGAGGAAGCCACAGGGAGGAGGGAGCAAGCTTGTTTTCTGCTCCTTGGAGACTAGGATGCGGAACAATGGCTTCAAACTACAAGAGAGGAGATTCCATCTGAACATGAGGAAGAACTTCCTGACTGTGAGAGCCGTTCAGTAGTGGAACTCTCTGCTCCAGAGTGTGGTGGAGGATCCTTCTTTGGAAGCTTTTAAACAGAGGCTGGATGGCCATCTGTCAGGGGTGATTTGAATGCAATATTCCTGCTTTTTGGCAGGGGGTTGGACTGGATGGCCCATGAGGTCTCTTCCAACTCTTTGATTCTATGATTCTATGATTCTATGACTCCTTTAAGAATGGTGCATAATTTTTTTTATTGATGCTGAGGAAAATGTCAACCACTTTCTTCAGCCTGGCTAAAATTCTTAATAGAAAAAAAAACAAAAGAAAGGAAAAGAAAACAGTAAATAGGAAACACATTGCTAGTCTTTGTTATTGTCCTTGAAGTCTCTCCTTGAGCATAACTTGTGTTAATGTATTAAAAGAAATGTTTGAGGGGCATGTATCTCATTTCTTTTCTTGTCCCTCTTTCTTTTCTCCGCCAGTTTTGTGATGGATCTCCTGCTTAGAGCAGGCCCCAGCAAATTAATTCCAGCAGCCCCCAGTCCACATAGCAATAGCCAATCTGAGCCACTATGTGCCTTGCAGTATTTCATTTTATTATCAATTGAAGAGATCCAGCGTTTATTAAACCATTTGCAACATAGTTTTATGAGGCTCTGACACTTCCTAGCCACAAGGTGCATGTTAAAATGAGTGGCATCACATACACATGCAAATGAAACCTTTGCCAGTGGGAGCTGAAAGCTACAGATCAAACAGAACAGGACTCTTGCCATTTTATTCATGATGGCTTTGGACAGCCCTTTCGGCAGGATATATGTAATATTTATTGGTTTTTCTACCTTTTGAAAGAAATTGTCATCGACAGAAAAGAGCAAAAAAGAGATGTCCAAACTTGTCTGCAGAAATATTTCATGTTTGGACATGAAATTCTATTCCAAACAAACTGTCCTTCCAATTGATTTGACCTGGACCAGAAAGGATTTTGTCATCATGATTTTGTTCATAATGTAGCTCACCAGTATTATTTTTGTTAAATTCAACACAAAAATAGCTCCAACATGAGTGTTGACTAGACATTTTTCTCCTCAGTTGCTAGGCTCCCCAAAGGCAAAGATGGCAATGGCTTCAGCAATGTGGAACTCATCTTGTGGAATCTAAGAAAATTGATGCAGAAAGTTCAGAGGATGCTGTTGAACTATGACTCCTACCAGTTCCAACCAGTATATCTAATGATGAGGACAACAGCTGAAGGGCTCAATGATTCCCACCTTACTTGTCTTAATTTTTTTATTTTTTTATTTGTCGTGTCAGGGCAACCAGTCAATTATATTACATTTCTAACAGAACAAAGCAA
>NW_026847660.1:63523081-63574801 GCF_025583915.1 Anolis sagrei ordinatus | reverse complement strand
TTGGACTTACTTTAAGCCTCTACAGAACTTTGTTTTGGGGAGGTCCAAGGGCCTTTCATCTGAGGCAGCCCCAGTGTCCCGTTGGGCACACAGAATTTATGTCCTGTCTACAGTCATATGCACAGGTCCAGCGTGCGACAGCACAGTTAAACTTTTCAAGCTTCTAAAGACTTTGTATAAGAAAATCCTTAGGGCCTCTCAGCGGAGGCACCCCGGCTTCCCGCTGGGCACAAAGAGCACGTCCTGTTCAAAAGCACAGTAGCCCTTTGCTGCAGTTTTAGGAAGAGCTGCATTGCTTGAAATGTCAGCAAAACTTTCAATAAAAGAAAGGAGGGATAGGCAGAAACTGCTGTTTTTATTATGCACATAGCTCTCCAAAGCATTGTGCCCTGTTCCCAGCTCTGAAGAAAATAAATGCCTAGATATCTGGCAGCCTTCACCAGGCTGTTCAAATATAAACCAGTGAATCTGTTGGAATGCTGGCTATTTTTCTCCCCTTTATGCCTCCCTTACAAGATGTCATATGTCTCCAACACTATCCCTCCTCCAACTCGAATAGCACTCCCTTCTCACGTCAGCACCTTGGAGCTTTTCACCCCTTGAGAAACTGGGAAGAGCATAACAGTATGAAATAGATTCCTCATGGCTCAAAAATGATCACTTCATATTTTCCCATGTTATGGGTTTTTTTTTCCTCCCAGGTTCACAAATCCAGTTCTGCATCTGCAGTTTTTTCCCTGTTCCGAAGCAGATGGCTGCCTTTTGGAATTCTTCCAAGCGCCGTTGCTTTTTAAATAAATATTCTTTGTAGCACAATGCCAACACACACAGACAGATACCTACATTAACACTTGTTTGGAGATGAAAACCAGAAAAGAACTCTAATGCTAAGGTTTGATCACACCTTTTGACATTATGACAGTCTATGCTGAGAATCCCCAGCTGCTCAAAAACCGCAAGGCTATCACAATTGAGGGAAGAATTCTGCTATTTATTTGCAGCTAATGTTTTGCTTCACACTTTATTGCCCACTAACTGTCTTTCCTCTTTATCCATTAAACCTGTTGTGAGCCATTGAGAAAATACCAATTTTTGTCAGTGGGGAATAACATAATCAGAAATGTTATACTTATTAGATTGCTTCCTATCTGAGGTGGTCATTCATTCTTAATAGCCCTGCTTATAGTCCCAACTCGCAATAATGACTTGCTGCTAATAAAGTTCTTAATGACACTCTCCAAATTACATAACTCCAATAGTGCTATAAATTTGTTAGGAAAGCATTAGCTATTTAAAACTTCAAAACAAGATGTTGAAGTTCAGTAACTTTTTCCCCCTCCCCTCCCCTTTTTTTACATAGATCCAGGTTGTATTTATTGTTTTAATTATTTTATTCATTGACTTCCTGACTTTGGGTTGTTGTAGGTTTTTTGGGCTGCATGGCAATGTTCCAGAAGCATTCTCTCCTGATGTTTTGCCTGCATCTATGGCAGGCATCCTCAGAGGTTGTGAGGTCTGTTGGAAACTAAGTAAGTGAGGTTTATATCTCTGTGGAAAGTCCCGGGTGGGAGAAAGAACTCTTGTCTGTTGGAGCTAGGTGTGAATGTTTCAATTGGCCACCTTGATTAGCATTTAATGGCCTGACCGGTTTTAGGCATGGCTTGTTATTGCCTGGGGCAGGCATGTAGTCGGATGGGGTGGGGTGGGGGCTTTGGGGGCTTTAGCCCCCCCCAAATTCTCATGGTGGTCTGCAAAAAGATCTTACTGGTAGATTATTTAAACTGTTATGTTTATTCATATCATGATCTGATCACCATGCTCAATATATCTCATATGCATGGGGGTATTGGGGTAATGATACAAAAGGTTTGCTAGGGTAGACCCTTTTTCACTCAGACTCAGCCCCCCCCCCCAGTCAAACCCCCCCCCCCCGAATCACAATCCTGACTACGGGCCTGGCCTGGGGGAATCCTTTGTTGAGAGGTCATTAGGTATTCCTGGTTGTAAAAATGGGTCTTTCTGTGTTGAAGTGATTAAATGTTGCTTTTTAAACAATAAGATATAGGAACTCCCATTTTTGTAAACAGTAAGTGGGAAACATAATTAAAAAAGACAGCATTTACATTGCAGCATTTACTTTGCAAGACAGGGTTGTGACATAGCTGGTTGGAAGTCAGCTACATTAAAATCACTACTGACCAAAAGGTTATGAGTTTGAAGCCAGCCTGAGTGAGAGTAAGCTCCCAACCATTTTCTAGATTGCGGTCGACCTTTGCAGCCCGAAAGACAGTTGCATCTGTCAAATAGGAAATTTAGGGAAGTTCATTTAACTTATTTATGATGCCATTAAAAAATCTCCAGCAGCATGCAAAAGAATGAGGAAGTACTCCATCGGTGTCACAAGTGGATAGTAAAGCAACAGCTCCCCCGGTGGCCGGAATTCAAAGCATACCCTCATGAAGCTGGAAAGTTAAATAGCCTCTGTGTGTCTGTCTATATGTTGTGTGTCTATGGCATTGAATGTTTACCACATATATGTGCATTGTGATCTGCCCTGCATCCTTTGCAGGGTGAGAAGGGTGGAATATAAATACTGTAAATAAATAAATATATAAATACTAGGCTTGGGTAACAACGGAAAAATTTGGTTCTAAACTCTTTTCGTTTTTAGGGGGGGCCTTGCGTTTCGTTTTTTTAAAAGAATTCTGAAATTTTCCTTTAAAAAAGTTCGAAATATATGAAATTTTGTAAAATTACGAATCGATTCGTTAATGGCGGACGCGATTGCGCAATATGCTAAAAAACCCGCTTCGAGTCGCCTTTTTAGGCTGATATTTGCGGTATACAAAAGAAGTAAATAAATAAATAAATAAATAAACCCTCCAAATGGGACAGGGGGAACTTCTGAAGCTTCCCTCTCCCTCTGTTGTTGACTGTTGGTATAATAATTTATTTTTTATCATTGATAAAACAAACAACAACTATAAAACTTGCACCAGACATACGGAAATAATTACGAAACAATTACGAAACAATTTTGAACCAATTACGAAACAATTACGAAACAATACGAAATAAATTGGAAAAATTGTTTCGATTTTTAATTACTCCTCACAGTAGTCCTGCATGGCTCAATATTGGATCGTAAGCTAATTTAAATACGAATTAATAACAAATTACGAAATTAACGAACGAAACCGCCCAAGCCTAATAAATACATGTTTAACATGATCTTTGTTTCTAACACCTCCATGGCAGGCATAGAGGTTCTTGTATGTATTGGATCTGGAAAGTTCAAATGGTGTTGCAGGTTTTCTCTCTAGAATTTGCCCTAAACTGCTAATTTCTTTATAGATGGTGCAGAAAAATCTGCAATACAGCGAGAAAGAGAAAATGAATGATTTTCTCACATTCTGAATGATGACTAAACAAAAATTCAAGACCAGACATGGCCTCACACGGATTAATTTTCAGCTATAATTGATACCTTGTGCTGCAGGGGGCAGTTCTTTGAAGTACAACAGCCTGAAAAGGAGCTCCTCTCTCCATTTTTTTTTAAAAAAGTAAATAAAAAGTTTGCTACCTTGATGAGCACTAAGATTGGCTCTTTTGCAGCAGTTTCCTTAATTCATTTCTGTCAAGGAATTTCTCTTTCTCATTCCCTCTCGTTCCTCTTGTGAGTACGCCCTCTTTAAAGCCATACTTAAAAAAAATACAGGCGAAATGAAGGAGAATTTGTCTTCATTTGACCCGAACTTCCCATTGCTGAACTGTGGACTACATCTAATAATCGACAAAGCGAGAACAAGCCAAGAGAGCTTTTTCCAAATCCCTTTTACAGTTTGGTTTCTTGTTTACACACCAGATGTAGGTAGCTTTGATCAACGTTGGGCATGGAAACAATAAAGAAGGCGGAAATATATCGACAAATACCAGAAACTCGGAGGAAATAGCAAGGGTGCAATCTAGATAATTTATTGGCTACAGGAGGTGGGGAGTGAGGAGAAGGAGAGAAACCTGGAGATGTAAACAACTGCTGAGATGGACTGAATCTGTGGGATCAATTTGTGGAATCTTCAGGTTGACTGACTGCTGTTTTTTAGGTTTAATAGAGAGAACTTGTACTAAGAACTGCAGGGAGAGACTACATACAGAACTCACATTGGCACAGATATTTCGATGGAGTTGCATGCGTCTAAGTAAAGACACTCCGTAGTTCAACGTGGTGTTACCAAGGGGCAGAGTGAGATTTTGGTTGTCAAGAAACGATAGAGAATGGTTAGTGATTTGTTTTTTAATGGTTGCATCTTTGATTAGCTAGAATTGGAAAGAGGGCATACATTCTGACATTTCAGAGAGGAAAATCCGAGGATGTGTATCCTGTATCCATATAAATAAAAATGTAATGTTTGTTTGTGGGATTAACATAACTCAAAAACCACTGAGCTAATTGACACCAAATTTGGACACAAGACACCTATCTGGCCAACAAGTGACCATCACTCATAAAAACACAGAAAAACACAGTGGAAGGGACTAAAAAAGTCAAGAAAGCAAAAAGATGCTACAGCGCATGCACAAAGCCGACAGTTACAAGCTGGATAGATGCGGGGAATGCCGTGGATGGAGCGTACCTGGATTTCAGTAAGGCCTTCGACAAGGTCCCCATGACCTTCTGGCAAGGAAACTAGTCCAATGTGGGCAAGGCAAAACTACGGTGAGGTGGATCAGTAATTGGTGAAATGGACAAACCTAGAGGGTGATTCTCACCAATGCTTCCTCTTCATCCTGGAAAGAAGTGACAAGTGGAGTGCCATTGGCAGGCTTCCGTCCTGGGCCCAGTCCTGTTCAACATCTTTATTAATGACTTAGATGAAGGGCTAGAAGGCAGGATTATCAAGTTTGCAGACGACACCAAATTGGGAGGGATAGCCAATACTCCAGAGGACAGGAGCAGGACTCAAAGGGATCTTGACAGATTAGAGCAGTGGTTCTCAACCTGGGGTCCCCAGTTGTTTTTGGCCTACAACTCCCAGAAATCCAAACAGCTGGCAAAATAGCTGGGATTTCTGGGAGTTGTAGNCCCCCCCCCCCTCGCTACGGGCCTGGTTCCTACTTCTTTCTTACATTTCCAACATAAGTTATTATTTTTTCTGTTGAATTTAGAAAGTTGGACTGGCGTTAGATGCCATCAGTAAAAGACTTTATACCAATTCTCTATTATGGTAGTGGCTTTTGTGAGTTTAGTTTGGTTCTTCCATATCCGTTCCCATTGTGCTTTTCCTGAATGGGAGGGAGTTGGACTTAATGACTCATGTGGTCTCTTCCAACCCTATGATTCTATGAAAGATATTTTGAATTTACAGCAAGACTACAATACTTTTCTCTTTTTTGGTAGATGGTGCAATATAATTTGTTTACATAAGGATCAGCATTCACCCCTGAAATTAGCTAGTAAATTCATAGATAGGTCTTCTAGTAACATGAAGGGAAAACTTGGTTGTCTCTCTCAATTATTTCTGTGTGTGCTTTGTAAAAAGATTAATCCAGGAACTAATCCTCTTCAAAGGTGCACATATTAAAAGCTTAGGTTGCTTGCCACACCGTTAGGAGGAGGAAACAAACATTCAACTGTGAAATCTGGACACTGAATTATGCACATTAATTGGATCCTAGGTGGTAATCAACATACTTCACTGTAAGGTAACCTGCCATGCAGCTGCTGTACCTTTTATGGTGCTAGCAGATAAAAGGAAAAGTCCAACAGAGCCTGAAATATTCTAGCACTTTTTGCTAGAGGAGGAAGATCAAGCTACTGCTGCTGTCATTGCCAAAGCCTGGTGTATCTTTACCTGTGGAAGTGTAGGGGTAGAAAAGCCATCTCTCCTGCTTCCTTGCAGACTCAGACCACCACCAGTACTGACCCAGGAGGTTCTGCTAGCCAGTTCTACCTACCCCAGTTGTGGAGTTGAGGGAACTGGCAGATAACAGCCAGAGTCTCTCTTTATGACAGTCAATCGATTATAAGGCAATGCAATAGTTATAAACATCTTAAACACATGTAAAAGTGATGTGTGCACACTATGTTGGGAAACATAAACAAGCCATGATGGGATCAAACAAAAGATATAATTAAAAACATTGTAGCAATGGCTTAAAATGCTTATAATTGAGTAGAAAACAGATACATTTAAAACCATCATTATGTGGATTAAGTTTAAATTAATACCATATTGCCATATTTTGAGTAAACAAGATTTTGATCTCCCTCCTACTCCTGAGACTATGATTCCCATATAGCACCTGGCAAGTTCAATCACCAGAGATCATTCATTCATTTATTCAGTCGCTTCCAACTCTTTGTGACGTCATGGACCAGCCCACGCCAGAGCTCGTCAGCCATCACCACCCCAGCTCCTTCAAGGTCAAGCCAGTCACTTCAAGGATATCATCCACCCATCTTGTCCTTGGTCAGCCCCTCTTCCTTTTTCTTTCCATTTCCTCTCGCATAATTGTCTTCTCTAAGCTTTCCTGTCATCTCATTATGTGGCCAAAATACTTCATATTGACGCTAACCAAGCTGTTGTAAACATCTATGGAGTAATGTAGAACATTGGTCTGCCAGAGTTATCAGTCTGACCTGTGAAACTCCCCTAGAGCCATATCTCTTCCCCAAGTTCACTCAATGCATGCTCATTTAGTGAGGAGCATGCATTGCTCCTCTCTCAGTGACAGGAAGAGAGAGCCGCTGCTTGTGTGTCAAACCATTTCCAACCTTCTGATTCAAATAATCAAAGCACACGTGGAGGCTCCAACACCAATTCTAGGGAAATTTTTAGAGATCTGTTCAGACACTTTCCTCATAGACTGAACTCAAAGAGGGAGGAGCAAGACTGTGCCTGCTCATTTCAAAGGCAATGTTGGCATGCGTATTCACCCTAAGTTCCACAGTTTCAGTAGAATATTGGATGCAGAATTTGCCATGTATAGACTTTACTTTCCTGAATCTAAACTTTAAGAAGGGCCACCATCAATGAATCAAAGTTTGGGTTGGCATGAAGAGAAGGGACAGTGAGGACCCAAGCTATGTAGCCTTTATCAATCAGAACCTTGAATTGCATTAAAGTACATGCCATTAACACAAAAAATGAATTGCTGTAATATATTCACATCTGTATAAGTCAGAAAATGCTCTCCATCTTCTGAGAATATGAGGTTATGCCTACAAAATGTCTTCTGCTCTCTCAGAGACATTTTAAACAGAACTTGAACCAATGCACCTCATTAATCTGAAACCTTCATAACTGTATCCTTATTTATCTTATGGGTCAACTGGAGTATTTAATCAAGAAAAGGAGACACTATAAATAATTTGTGTGATTTAAAGGTCAAGTTTATATGGTTGCGTAATCACTTGCAAAATGATTTTTTTATGCACATGACAGTAATAACTGATGCACTGGTCAAAAAATAATAAACGGCATGTGGTTGTGACACTGGCAAATTAATACTTCTCAGGTTGTAACAAGAAATCAGTCAAGTGAAAAGATTAGGCTCTTTGAGCAGAATTAGGTGGGCATGTGCAGAATGAAAGCTAATTAGGAATTGAGCTAGAAGGGGTTGATTTCATTCATCATTTGCTAAAGCACTGATATTTAACAATAAAACAGAATTAAAATAATAATATTTTGAACATTTTTTTAAAAAAAATGGAAAGCAGCAGTAGAAATTACACAAACTTAGGTAGATTCTGAAAGCTCTCCAAAATAGATTAATCTTAAATTAATGCCTGAAGGTCAGCAAGAAAAGCTGGTAAACTTTGCAGAGGCCTTCATGCCCCTGGCACCTGCAATTATGGTTCAGTTGGTGATGGGGAAAAATTGAAGATATAGATATAGTGTCACAGGAGACATCATCATCATCATCATCATCATCATCATCATCATTATTCAGTTGTAACCTCATGGAGTTGACCACACTCATGGAGTCATAACCTCATGGAGTAGACGATGCTAATGGAGTAGACCACACCTGGTGAGTGCGGGGAAGGGGTGAGGAAGTAGTCCTGGCCCTGGCAGAGTGCTGCGAGGGGATCACTCTGCCCATGCCTGTGTCTCGGAAGGTGCCTCAGTTGGGGAGGCTAAAGGAAGGAAGGAAGGAAGGAAGGAAGGAAGGAAGGAAGGAAGGAAGGAAGGAAGGAAGGAGGAAGAGGTCATGGAGAGAAGCTTGGAAGAGGTTTTTCTTTTTGGAGACAGCATTGCATGACAGCTTTAGTAGTAGAACGGAACTGACTACCATGTTCTAGAATACAAAGATTGTGGATTTTTTTTATGTGTGCTTCTGAATTATAAAGTAGGAAACTGTTAACATGGGGAGGAAGAAAATACAGATCACAAGAATAATGGACGAACGGAATAGACAGGTGATCTTCACAAAGAGAAAGTTTGGATTAATGAAGAAAGCCTATGAACTGAGTGTGCTTTGTGACTGTGAAATAGCACACATCATTTTTAACAGTTCCAACAAGTTCTTTCAGTAAGCAAGCATGGATATGGACAAAGTTCTCCTCAAATACAAAGAGTACAATGAACCGCATGAGAGCAGAACCAACTCAGATATGGTTGAGACTTTAAGAAAGAAAGGCCTTAATGGTTGTGAGAGCCCTGATGCTGATGATTACTTTGAGCACAGTCCACTCTTGGAGGTCAGATTCAGCAAACTAAATGAAGATAGTGATTTTATTTTCAAGCAAGGCCCTCCTGGGTTGCCTTTGCAGAACTTCTCCATATTGGTCATGGTTCTTATGTCCAGCCCCACTTCTTTAACGTACAGCCACCCTGGCACCTCACCTGTCTCTCCAGCACTGGCTGCCAGTTCCACATTGATGGATGCCACCATGTTATTTATTTGTCGTGTCAGGGCAACCAGCCAATTGTATTACATTTCTAACAGAACAAAACAAACAAACAGACAAAATACAAAATTTGTGAGTTTGGTAGTTGATTAAATGTCCTTTGACCAGTATCTGGCCACTTGGAGTGCTTCTGGTGTTGCTGCAAGAAGGTCCTCCATTGTGCATGAGGCAGGGCTCAGGTTGCATTGCAGCAGGTGGTCAGTGGTTTGCTCTTCTCCACACTCGCATGTCGAGGATTCCACTTTGTGGCCCCATTTCTGAAGGTTGGCTCTGCATCTCGTGGTGCCAGAGCGCAGTCTGTTCAGCGCCTTCCAAGTCGCCCAGTCTTCTGTGTGCCCAGGGGGGAGTCTCTCATTTGGTATCAGCCATTGGTTGTGGTTCTGGGTTTGAGCCTGCCACTTTTGGACTCTTGCTTGCTGAGGTGTTCCAGCGAGTGTCTCTGTAGATCTTAGAAAACTATTTCTTGATTTAAGTCATTGACGTGCTGGCTGATACCCAAACAAGGGATGAGCTGGAGATGTCTCTGCCTTGGTCCTTTCACTATTGGCTGCTACTTCCCGGCGGATGTCAGGTGGTGCAATACCGGCTAAGCAGTGTAATTTCTCCAGCGGCATGTTTCGTTAAGAGCCACATCTACTGTTTTAACGTGGTGAGATGTGTTCCACACTGGGCATGCATACTCAGCAGCAGAGTAGCATAGCGCAAGGGCAGATGTCTTCACTGTGTCTGGTTGTGATCCCCAGGTTGTGCCAGTCAGCTTTCGTATGATATTGTTTCTAGCACCCACTTTTTGCTTGATGTTCAGGCAGTGCTTCTTGTAGGTAAGAGCATGGTCCAGAGTGACTCCCAGGTATTTGGGTGCGTTGCAATGCTCCAGTGGGATTCCTTCCCAGGTGAACCTCAGAGCTCGGGATGCTTGTCTGTTCTTGAGATGAAAAGCACATGTTGACCCCTCCTCAAGCCTCCTTGCACTGAAACATATCACCTGGGGGGTCCCCAAAGGCCATCCAGCACAGGCAGCGCAAGTGGTATGTTGACGACAACAAATCTCTCAGTGCCAAATGGAGCTGGTTCAAGTCCAATGGGGAATGGCTTTGTGAACTCCCGAGCTTCACCAGGCTTGCATGAGCAACACCGGGAGTGGGAACGGCCTGAGCAAGGTGATGCTTACCAAATTCTCCCCTCCACCCAGAGGAGGCGACCTTGGAATTATTATTATTATTTTATTTCTTACCCACCTCTCCCCATGACTCATGGCATGTCACAGCACAGTCAAAAATACACAAATACTATAAAAGTCCTACAAACACTCATATTAAAATGCAGTTCCATAACAGATACATATCAAAGCATTTCTGTAAAATACACATTAATCACAGAGGACAGAAACCCAAACAGAGGACATGTGTTTAAAATTCATGCTTTCAACTGGCTGGGTAGCCCTGGCAGAATCCAACAGAAAAGGTCATCCATGGCTAAATTAGAGGTCTCTTTTCCCTTATATGAATATGAAAGATAAATTTGATTATTGAAATCTATCACCGAGCTTTTCATAATGCCAGGCAAAGCTAAAACCGTTTCCCACTAGAATCTGTGAATTTCCTGTCTATCTATATATCTATATATATTGGGAGGTGATGAAGCAGATGCAGGTTTTTAAAATGCTACAAATGTTCATAATTGTTGAAGACTTGTTTGTGAGGAGAAGAGTAGTGAAAAACAGATAGTTTAGCATTTGATTCAGTTGCAAATCCAAAGGCAGAGAGGAATCTCCAAGATGCAATCTAGCAGACAACAGATCAAGAGAAAATAAATGTATTGCAAGGATACTTGGGCACACATAGGTAGGTTTTTTGTTTGTGGAAGTAAGGTTGGCCAGTATCAAGTTCAAATGGGCAGATTTATCTCCACCTAGACTGTCTTCCCATTTCTTCCATGGAACTTATACAAATCTTTTAATCAAGTCATTGGCTAGGGATAGTCTAGAGCAGCGTTTCTCAACCTGGGGGTCAGGACCCCTGGGGGGGGTCGTGAGGGGGTGTCAGAGGGGTCACCAAAGACCATCAGAAAACACAGTATATTCTGTTGGTATGGGGGTTCTGTGTGGGAAGTTTGGCCGAATTCTATCTTTGGTGGGGTTCAGAATGCTCTTTGATTGTAGGTGAACTATAAATCCCAGCAATTACAACTCCCAAATGTCAAGGTCTATTTTCTCCAAACTCCAGCAGTGTTCACATTTGTGCATATTGAGTATTCGTGCCAAGTTTGGTCCAAATCCATCATTGTTTGAGTCCACAGTGCTCTCTGGATGTAGGTGAACTACAACTCAAGACCAATGCCCACCAAATCCTTCCAATATTTTTTGTTGTTCATGGTACTTCTGTATGTCAAGTTTAGTTCAATTCCATTGTTGGTGGAGTCCAGAATGCTCTTTGATTGTAGGTGAACTATAAATCCCAGCAACTACTACTCCCAAATGACAAAATCAACCCCCTCCTCCAACCCCACCAGAATTCAAATTTGGGCATATCGGGTATTTGTGCCAAATGTGGTCCAGTGAATGAAAACACATCCTGCATATCAGATATTTGCATTACAGTTAGCAACAAAAATAATTTTATGGTTGGGGGTCACCACAAGATGAGGTACTGTATGTTGTCGAGGCATTTGGAAGGTTGAGGAACACTGGTCTAGAGAAAAACTGGGTTTCCCTCTCATGTTCAGAATTTTAAAAATTTCAATTTTCTCTCCAGAGAGTGAGGTTACACAATTTTCCTAGATTATTCTATGGTGATGTTGTTATTGTTAATCACGTCAGACACTGGACTAACCCCCTCCCCCAATTTGTGTGCCCCTTCCAAACTTTTTGTGCAGAACATATTTTAACTATTGGCGTAGCTGATTTTTTAAAAAAGCATTTTGCCCTCATGAAGAATTGGGGGGGGGGGGGGAGAGAGACAATGTTTCAATCACTGAGGATGAGAAGATTTGTGACTATTATTTACATCAGCTCAGGCACATTGACACATACGTAGCATCAACATAGCATTTGGTTGGGAAGGAGCATTATTTTTAAAATACTCTTTTCTTCTTCTTCATTCTTTGCTTTCTGGCACTCACACAAGCTATTGGTAATGTAAATCAGATTGAAAAGGACCAAATAAGAATTTGGTGTCTGTGGACTAAAGATATGAAAGTCTATCAGAAAAACTAAAACAACCAGGAAAAAAATCACATATTTATTTTATTTTGTCTGAATCCCCATTTTTCTGAGGAAATGGAGAAGAATGTATTATGGAATATTTTCTTTTAAAAATTATAAATAAAGTAGGTTCTTGTGGGGTTTTTTGGGCTATAGGGCCATGTTCTAGAGGCATTTCTCCTGACGTTTCGCCTGCATCTATGGCAAGCATCCTCAGAGGTAGTGAGGTCTGTTGGAATTAGGACAATGGGTTTTATATATCTGTGGAATGGCTGGGGTGGGGCAAAGAGCTTTTCTCTGCTGGAGCTAGGTTGTTGGACCACACCAACAACCACCATGTCAGACTACACAGAGAAGCCATTGAAATCCACAAGCATGTGGACAATTTCAACAGAAAGGAAAAGACCATGAAAATGAACAAAATCTGGCTACCAGTATTAAAAAACTCTAAAATTACAACAGCAAAACAGCAGAGAGGAAACAACCAGGCACATCTTAACACCTCTCAACAAAAGATTTTCCCAGGCTCAGCCAGGCCTTCAAATGCTAATGAAGGTGGTCAGTTGAAACATTCACACCTAGCTCCAGCAGAGAAAAGCTCTTTGCCCCACCCCAGCCATTCCACAGATATATAAACCCATTGTCCTATTTCCAACAGACCTCACTACCTCTGAGGATGCTTGCCATAGATGCAGGCGAAACGTCAGGAGAAATGCCTCTAGAACATGGCCCTATAGCCCGAAAAAACCCACAAGAACCTAGTGATTCCAGCCATGAAAGCCTTCGACAATAAATAAAGTGTTTTAGACTTAAATATTATAATAAATATAGCAGTGTTACTCAAATTGGAGGTCTGTATATTGGTGTCAGTGGATGAGCCATTGCTCACTAATCCATGGTGAGAATCTATCTATACTAGGGTTCTTTGAATGTTAGAATGTCACATTAATTTAGCTGTAATTAAAGAAGGCCAAGTTCAAGAAGCTTAAATTAGATATACTTAAAAGTGGACATATTATTTTAAAAATCTATTAACTTAATAATTTCAAAAAAAAAGTTATGTCTTAATTTTAAACTTAACTAACTTTTTAATGACTTTGTTGTGTATGTTTTTTTTTGTTGGAAAGCGTTTAAATATTTGGTTGCAGCATGAAGGTGCACAGTTTCAGTTGCTGCTACAGGTCTCTGTCATAGTAAAATAAATGCTGTTCTTGTTTATCTTAACTTGCATTTTGTCTTTTTATCCAGGCAGCATTTTTTAGTCTTAGTGGTCTGCTGACTACCGATATAGACATAAGCTCTAAGTCTTTACCAAGTGATACACAGGAAGTAAAAAATCAATTTGTGTTTGGTAGAAAGGAATCTGATTTTCTAGAGTATAACCAGGACTTTGGGAGAGTCTCCTTGTGGAGAGAAAAAGTGGGGTATAACCAAACGGTAGTAGTAATAGTAGTAGTAGTAGTCGTCATCGTCGTAATCGTAGTCGTAGTCGTAGTAGTAGTAGTAGTAAGAGGCCCTTGAGAAGAGCCCGATATTCAGAGATGAATCCCAGACACTTGGACCTAATTATACATGTGTGTTGTATTGTTATGTACATGTAAATAAATCATAGAATCATAGAGTGGGAAGAGACCTCATGGGTCATCAAGTCCAACCCCCTACCAAGAAGCAGGGAAATTGCATTCAAAGCACCCCTGACAGATGGCCATCCAGCCTCTGTTTAAAAGCTTCCAAAGAAGGAGCCTCCACCACACTCCAGGGCAGAGAGTTCCACTGCTGAATAGTAGGCCTGGGTAACAACGGAAAAATTTGTTTCTAAAATCGATTTGTATTTGGGGGTTTTTTTGTTTCGATATTTAAAATAATTACAAAATTTTCCTTTTAAAAAGTTCGATATTTACGAAATTTCGTAAATGGTAAAAAATTAACGAATCAATTTCCGAAACAATAACGAATCGATTCGTTAATGGCGGACGCGACCGCGAAATACGCTAAAAAACCTCCAAAACCTTCTGAAGCTTCCCTCTCCCTCTGTTGTTGACTGTTGGTGTGATATTATAATTTTTTTTCACTAATTAAACCATAAAACTGGCCCAGACATGTGGAAATAATAACGAAACGACCTCAAAACAATAACGAAACAAATACAATATTGAAATACGAAGCATTTACAAAACGTTTTTGAAAATTCGTTTTTTTAAATAATTGCTCCAGAATGGTTCGTTATCGTTTTGTAATTGAAAAAATTAACGAATTATTAACGAATTACGAATTAACGAAACGAAACCGCCCAGCCCTACTGAATAGCTCTCACAGTCAGGAAGTTCTTCCCAATGTTCAAATGGAATATCCTTTCTTCTAGTTTGAAGCCATTGTTCCACATCCTAGTCTCCAGGGAAGCAGTTCTTCCTAATATTCAGATGGAATATAAATAAATAAAATAATGATTTGTAGAATTTATAAATTTCATAGTAAACATTTCTTAGTTCAGGGGCAATGGATTGGGAGAATTTGTCACAGGTAAGCAAACATTTAGTTTGAAAGGCATATACCTAGAATACTAAACATAGACCTGCAGATACTTTATATGCATAGACATCACTTTTGATGAGGAAAAGCATTGTATAGCCAATAGCCATATGTTTTAGAAGGCATAGCAGGTTGCGCAGAAGATATGATAATATTTTAATGTTGCCAAACAAGAGTATCAGTATGAAACAGTTTCTGGAAGACTCATTTAAATATTCATTGTCCACAATCAAGATGAATGCCTCAATTATGGAAAGTAAGAACTATCTTTCCCTCTGAGACACCAATTGTCTCTAAAGGACAGTTTGACTGACATTCTTGTTCCATGAGGAGAGGCTTCTTGATAAAACTGAAGTAACTGCTCTCAAATATTCAAAAAGTCAAAAAAGGAGTTAATATGAATATGAAATTTCTAATATGAAATTTAATTTTCCATTTTGATTTCATTCTGATTTTAAAACTTGAATATTAATCCATGATTATTAGGGCTGTGCAATCGATGAAAAAAAATGTTTCAAAACTCATAACAAATTTAGGGGGTACCAGAATTACATTTCTAAAGTGTTTCTAAAGTGTAGTTAGTGAAACTTTTGTTACTATAATGAAAGCAAAGAAATTTCATCACTTTTTCATTATAGTAATTGTGCAAGTGGGGAAATTCAGGGGCTCGTTTCTCCCTCATTTTTACAGCTATTGGGGTGAAACTCGCTACAACAGTAGAACATATTTACAACTGTTAGCCCGTCAAGTGTCAGAATGTTTCACTTAACCATGGTTTTTTTGTTATTAAATAGTCTTTATTGTGATTTTCACTATAACAATGAAAGAGGGGGAACAATAGATGTGATAGAAAAGGTTGGAAAATTGATAGGTTGGTATAAAGATGGGGGAAAGGGAGGGGGGGGAAGTGGGAGCGTAGGGGATTTCAATAAGGGCCAGTCCGTCTACCTGTGCAAAAAAGAGAGAGAAAAAAAAGGAGAAATAGGGTCTTTGATGGCTTCCGTTCGGTCCGCCGAGGAAGTATCTTGAGTTTTCAATCAATCAATCAAAATATTTATTTCGGTCATTGACCAGCACAGGAAATATGTCACATTTCCATACAAACCTGGCATTTTTGGTACATTAAAAATATAAATATAACTACTAAAAACACAATATGGGTGAGGGAGCAGAAGGGGAAACAGGGTAAAAACATACAATGCCCAGATCCATCACCAAATTGTAGATTCAAGGAAGAAGATTACTGGACACACAGTTGACTTTTGGAACTAGTCATTCCCTGGCGGATTTTGTATGCTGCTGCACAGAACTTTGCGACATTGTAGGTTGTAGCTGAATTAGTATCTGCAAGTAGCAGGGAGGTATAAAATTGTCCTGAATGGCCTGGGTGCTTGTCTATCAGAGGTAAGATAAGCCTGGCACGGATATCCCTGTAGAACGGGCACTGAAGGAGCACATGTTCTATTGTTTCTACATGACCCGAGTCACAGGGGCAGAGTCTCTCTGGGAAAGGGATCTTCCGGTAGCGTTTTACACATCTTCTTTTGGTCTCACATTCTTTTCTTGTTCTATTAAATCCCTGGTGCCTAGTATTATATGTTAAGTTTGTTTTTCTTTCTCAAGTATTCTTTTAGTTGGTTCCAATTTATTAGTTTTTCCTTACTTTGATCCTTTAATAGATATGAGAGTCTATCCAAGTCCATAAATTCTACTACTTTCTTGAACCGTTCATCATTGGAGGGGGTTTCTTTAGTTTTCCACTTTTTTGCAATTAATATTCTTGCAGCTGCAGATAGAAAAAAAACTTCCTCACTGTTCTTTAGGTCAAGGTTTATTATATTCAGTAAATAATACTCGGGTTTCATTTCAAATTTTGTTTTAATTATATTTTGTATGTGTTTGTGAACCTGTACCCAAATTTTTGAGTCTCCTTGCAACCCCAGAAAAAATTGATGTATGTTCCTATTTCTTTCTTACACTTCCAGCATAAATTGATGTATTTTCTATTAAATTTGGAAAGTTGGACCGGCGTTAGGTGCCATCGATAGAAGACTTTATACCAGTTCTCTATTACCATGGTGGCTCTTGTGAGTTTAATTTTTTAAAAAAATTAAAACTTAATCATGGCTTTTGAGGGAATGTTCAAAGTTTTTATAAACAACATTAAAAATTACAAAAGCTATCTCCTTGGATTTTCTATACAATGACACAAGATAACAAGGAATAATTCCCCCCAATGTTCAGAAATATTCATACCTCTACTGATTTTATGGATTTTTTTAGTTTTGACAAAAACTTTTTTTTAAAAAAAAAACAAACATTCACATCAGCTATCTCATTGAATGTATTTCATATTAACCAATAGAACTTCAATTTCAGGATTTATTCCCAGGCCAGCACAGATATTTACTCACTAGAAGTAGCAGTTAGTCCTCCTCTTTGCAGATTCAACAATTTATTGGAACCCTGGCTGGCAGATACTACGGAGGGACAAATCTTTCCCCTATCATAATTGGGTCCTTTGGATGCTGAGCAGAATCCTGGGAAATGTAGTTTAGGGTAGGGCCTTTTGAATTTTCTGACATAGGGCTCCTCACCTTCCCAAACTACATTTCCCAGAATTCTGTGCCTTCTCATTTTCTTTCTTAGTGAACTCTGCTTTCTCCCTGGTCCTTCCCTCTTCGAATAATGAAAGGCCATTAATTTAAAGAAGAAAGGCAGCCTTTTTGGCTTGGCTTTGCTTCACACTGTAAATGAAACTGACTTTGGGAGGCTTTTGGGATTTGCAAAATTTAGATAAAAAAGTATTGGCTAAGTTTCAATTTTAAAGTTTTTGGTGCAGGCCATGCCCACACATCAGTTATCACATCATAACATCATAACTATGAATTTAACTAATTTGATACAACTTAAAACAACAAATGAAAAAATTACCCACTCCAAATGCTTACATACAGGTCAGTGCTACTGTCTGAAGTAGAAGTCAATCCCATTCAAGTTGGTGGTGTTTAATTTTTAGAAGAGAAAAAGTCTCCCAGAGGTTATTTTGACTGTCATGGTTTTATTTGGCAGTGGGTATCAGCTCTCAAATAATAAATCCTGTTTCACACTGGCTATAAATTCAATCAGATCTTAAGTTCTATTGTATGTCAACTATCAGAATAACTGCTACATTCTACGGTGAGGTGGATCTGTAATTGGTTAAATGGACGAACCCAGAGGCTGCTCACCAATGCTTCCTCTTCATCCTGGAAAGAAGTGACAAGTGGAGTGCCACAGGGTTCCGTCCTGGACCCGGTCCTTTCAACATCTTTATTAATGACTTAGATGAAGGGCTAGAAGGCATGATCATCAAGTTTGCAGACGACACCAAATTGGGAGGGATAGCCAATACTCCAGAGGACAGGAGCAGGATTCAAAACGATCTTGACAGATTAGAGAGATGGGCCAAAACTAACAAAATGAAGTTCAACAGTGACAAATGCAAGATACTCCACTTCGGCAGGAAAAATGAAATGCAAAGATACAGAATGGGGGACAATGCCTGGCTTGAGAGCAGTACGTGTGAAAAAGAGTCCTCATAGACAACAAGTTAAACATGAGCCAACAATGTGATGTGGCAGCAAAAAAAGCCAATGGGATTTTGGCCTGCATCAATAGGAGCATAGTGTCTAGATCTAGGGAAGTAATGCTAACCCTCTATTCTGCTTTGGTTAGACCACACCTGGAATATTGTGTCCAATTCTGGGCACCACAATTCAAGAGAGATATTGACAAGCTGGAATGTGTCCAGAGGAGGGCGAACTAAAATGATCAAGGGTCTGGAGAACAAGCCCTATGAGGAGCGGTTTAAGGAGCTGGGCATGTTTAGCCTGAAGAAGAGAAGGCTGAGAGGAGATATGATAGCCATGTATAAATATGTGAGAGGAAGCCACAGGGAGGAGGGAGCAAGCTTGTTTTCTGCTTCCCTGGAGACTAGGATGCAAAGTAATGGCTTCAAACTACAAGAAAGGAGATTCCACCTGAACATGAGAAGAACTTCCTGATTGTGAGAGCCGTTCAGCAGTGGAACTCTCTGCCCCGGAGTGTGGTGGAGGCTCCTTCTTTGGAAGCTTTTAAGCAGAGGCTGGATGGCCATTTGTCAGGGGTGATTTGAATGCAATATTCCTGCTTCTTGGCAGGGGGTTGGACTGGATGGCCCATGAGGTCTCTTCCAACTCTTTGATTCTATGATTCTATGACTCAAAATTCTTGTAAGCCATCGTAAATATAAACTTCACAATTCTTTGCTAAACTTTTTCTTGATTAGTTACAAATGGATGAAGAAGTGTCATGAGATGCAGTGGAAAATAATATACAAAGAAGCCTTTTCCAGAAGTTCCCCCCAAATATTTACAATCTCAAATATATTGATTTGAACTGAAGAAGTTAGCAGATACTAGAAGGAAGCACAATTCATTTAAGTGAATAATTCAGCTCTCTGGTCTCCCTCAACCATGTTGTTTCTTATTTCCTGAATTGCCTGACCATGTGGCTGAACTTTCGTCCAAGGCCAAGCTTCAGTAAATTATCAGTAATTAAAATTGCCACAGTGGAACCCAGGGGCTGGAGGTTGGAGAGCCTGACACACCGGATCCTGGCAGAACAGAGATCATCAGATCTTTTATTAAACACCTGCTTCTGGGATTTGTACAATTTTACCTACATTAGCTGGCAAGATGTTCTGAACAGCAGGAGTACTGCTGATTTGATTCAACAGTAAATTATGGTCAATTAACCAACAGCTATTTATTCTTCATAAATTCTATCAAATTGACAGGGGAAAATTGAACTTTTTTCTTTTCTTACACTCTTTGGAGTTATCTTTATCAAATTGGCATGTATCTTAATTTTCTCATGCATGATTAGTTCTGCTTTGTTTAGCGAATACATACCCATATATCTTATGACTGTTCATTTGATATACCCTATATACTTGCATGTAAGACAGGGAAAATTGTCAAAAATCGACCCACAAAACCTGCCTCAACTTTTACATGAGTCAGTGGAACAAACTTTCCCCTCTCCGTTGTGGAGGCGTGGCTAGGGGTGGGGCTCTTTTCCAGCTGAGGCCCCGCTCCCTCATTCTGCAGGCGAACGTCAACCCACCCACCAGCCACCAACAGTATAGCGGTTTCGGTCGCCCAGGGGCCAGGTAGCATTTTTTTTCCTTTCATGTTCTGGGAGGGTTTTTCGCCTACCCTATACTGTTAACAGGGCAAATTGGGAGGTGTGGTCAGTTAAATAGGCTTAGCGTAGTCTCTAAAATAAGTACATATTCTGGTGTACACCCAGGCACCTGATTTTTGGTGTAGGCCAGAAGCGAATTCCCCCGGCTAGGGTTCAAACAACCCAGGCGGGGGATGACGGTGATGGCCTAGAAAGAGGAGAGGCTTGACCACAATTCCTTGGGGCAAAATTCTCCGCTATGTTTCCCTTAGGTCATCCGGGTTTAAGTTTCACGGAGGCCTGGTGTTTCGCCCTAATTGTGATGCCAGTCATGGGTCGGGAAGGACCGCTACCTGGTAATTTGGCTCTCACCAAATCTAACATACTCAAAGGTTTTGCTTAGTTAATAGTTGCAAATTTAAAGTTTGGTAACAGTTAATAAAGTTGCCCTAATTTGAACCCAATATACTGTGTGGTCTCCTCATTTCGGGGGGTTGGATGGCAATATCTCTTTCTGCCACAGTACTGCTGTGGTCATTTTATAAGGCCTGCTTAGGAAAAAAGCTGGGGGCAGCTCTTTTGTAGCTGCCCCAGTTCAACAGAGGAAGTAGAGGAGCTAGGTGCTCCTAACAGCCTCATCAGACTTGGTGATTTTACTGTCTTGGGACACTTTCACCCTGTCTGGGGGACAGAGGCTGATGACGGACATCACACAACATTGTGTGACTTCTAGTGCAGGCCACACCCCCAACCAGGGTGAAAGAGTTGTCGAATGCTTCTACTCCAACATGGGAGGCTTCCCGTGTTGTGTTGGCTCCAATAGAACCAGCACAGGACTTCTCCGCAATTGCAACACATTCCCCATGTGATGTGGAAAGCATCACCAAGAGGGAACTCCATGCAGGGTGACAGATTTGCTCTGATATCTCCTCTTTCCTCACAAAAGCTTGGCAAAGTGGGACGCTTTGCCAGGGCTTTATGATGAGGTCTGAAACCAGACTATTTTTGCTCCCAAAACCTGCTCTTGACTTACTGTATATATGATGTCAGCATATATGTGAATATATATGTCATACTTGTGGAAGATCTAATTTTTCTATAATGCTGTCACAATAAATTAGTTTCTTGTGCAAAGGCATAATAAAATGGAACAGAAAACATTTCAACATACATCTTGGGCCAGCCCAGCTAATGTTGAAATGCCAATTCACAGCATCTAAAACGATTTCCTTCTCTCTCTTGACATCACTATGTTGAACACTTTCCCTTTCCTGACAATCATTAGTGGCTGTCATTGGGGGCATATGGAAAAATACTGTAGCACAAGGAAAAGATATAGGATAAATTGTTCTATTTTGGAGAGGGAGGAAAAGGAACTAGATGTGGTCCTGTCATTTTCAGCAGCTCTTTTGTTCCTTGCAATACCAATTTTCTTCTTAATAAAGCCTTTCATTGTAAGAAAACATTCTTGCTCCCTTTTAGTGAAGATTCAAAAGATTAGATATCCTTTTTCTGCCATGGTAGCAGTGTAAATTTCTTAGGTGTTACCATTACTTACCCCTGTTAAAAGTGTTCAATAGACCTTAAAAGAGGATAATTTTCAACACAATTAAGCATGGCATAAATATTGTTAAGTATAGTGAGTTTATTTTGGATTTGCCAGTTTAGAGGACAAGAAGAGGATGATACTATGGGTAATGCCGGATAATTGAAGTAAACGTGACTTAAAAAAAGTTTTCAGGTGTTACACAATGAACCCTAGAAGTCTCATGTTGTTTTAACTGTTGTGCAGAAAGCATTAAATCCATTTGTCAACCTGCAATTGAGAATTCAGCGGAGAATTCAAAGTCCAACTAATGAAGGAAAGTGCTGCAGAAAGAAGGTGCTATTAACCAGAAAGGTGGCTGCTAAGGCCCTCCTTCAGTTGTGTTTCTGCTTTAAAAGCAATTTGCCTAGCTTTTTGGTGTTTGGAAAACACTCAGGAAAATATGTTTCCTCTATAGCAAGGACCAACCAGTTGTTGCCTAAGTGCTGCATGTAAACACTGGATTCTACTTTTATACTTTCTGAAACACACCAGTTCCCCAAAGTCCCAATCCTCCAGTTTTTAAATATATATATATATTTGGCATGTTATATGTTTGAGTTTACATTCAGCTGAGCATCACTGTCATTCAACACAAGGATTTCATGGCATAATCAGTACATGCCTTTGGATAAGCTGATTTATGCCACACAATCTTGATATAGGATCTTGGGCCTTTCCCTCCCAAATAAATGAGTTTATGCTAATATAATAAATAGACTGGAATATATGTTTTGAGACTGAGACTCTTACATCGAGTGACAAAATAAATAGGATATGCATGCACACATGCTAAAACTTTGGCAAAGGGCACATCAACATTGATCCATTATCTCAAGGGGGGCGATCTAGCTCTGTAGCAACTGCATGATCCACTGAGATGATCTGGGTTAATGTGGCCTTGACCCACATTAACAAAAGATATGAGTTGCAAATGATGACTTTGAGTCAAGTAAGCTGTTGGCTCAGTTCTGAGATGGAATAGGCCACAACTGTTTACATGACCCTCAGGGGTGACTCAATCCATTACGCAAAGTAAGCATTTGCAGTATAGTTGATTTTGCCCAGGGGCGCTCTTGAGGCCCTCTTGGGGGAAAATAGACCTTTACATATGCAGTTGTAGTTACTGGGATAGTTCACCTACCAAAGAGCATTCTGAATTGGTTAAGGGGGGCTGAGTCTGAGTGAAAGAGGGTCTACCCTAGCAAACCTTTTGTATCGTTACCCCAATACCCCCATGCATATGGGATATATTGAGCAGGTAGATCAGATCATGATATGAATAAACATAGCAGTTTAAATAATGTACCAGTAAGGCCTTCTCGCAGACCACCATGAGAATTTCGGGGGGGGGGGGGGCTGAAGCCCCCAAGCCCCCCAAGCCCCCCCCCCCCGGCTACCTACAATCAAAGAGCATTCTGAACTCCACCAATGATGGAATTGAACCAAACATGGCACACAGAACTCCCACGACGAACAGAAAATATATATCAGTGATTGGTTGGGGGGCGGGCAAAATACTGTTTGCTTACAGTTGAAAATTACCCAGGGCCACCTCTGATGACCATACTGGATAATATGAGCTCAGGCAACCTAAGGCCATGGGGTGGCTCTTCCCTCTCCCCTTCCTGTCATAGCACCTGCCAGCAGGAGTGACACTAGTGTCAATTGCAATCTCATCTGAAGTGATGTCGGTCAGGATGCTGGGGCGATAGACAAAAGGGTGGAGGAAAGAAGGGGGTGATTCCTCTTCTCCCTCTCCTTCTATGTGGTTGAATACAGATTAAGGCTCTTGTAATTGTAATCTGATAACTGATTGTGGAGCAGGACAAGGAACCATAAAGTGGATGAAGGTTCATGTTCTTTCTCAGGCTGGATCTACACTGACCTACGAGGAGTACTTTTTAAGTAAGGTCCGTTTTGTTGTAGACACTAGTAGTACGCGCGCATACCACAACGAGCGCATGCGTCGTGTACCGGCATGCCTCGGGAACAACTGTGCTCAGTTTCCGCTCTGTAGCTAACCTGTACGGTTCTGTTCTGTGCTTTAAAAATGTTTAAGACTATCAACTCACCCTGCCGCATGTGAGGTTTGCTCAGTGATACGGTTTTTGTCAGCAAGGAACCTGCCTGCTGCAGAAATTCATCGACAGATTTGTGAAGTGTACGGTGATACTGTTATGAGTGAAAGCAAAGTGTGTAAGTGGGTACGACAATTCAAAGATGGCCGTGACAACGTCCATGATGAGGACCGCTCCGGTCACCCTTCTTTGATTACAGACGATTTGGTTATCAGAGCAGGCGGCAAGTTTTTATGAAGAGGGTATTTTAAAATTGGTTCAGAGGTATGATAAGTGTTTGAACAAACTTGGCAACTATGTCGAAAAATAGAGTGAAGTATGTACTTTCTGAAAATAAATTTACTTTTTTGAAATAAACTTTCATTGTGTACTTATGTTCCAACAGACCTTACTTAAAAATAACCCTCATATATCTCAGGATCTGATATCAGATTATCTGCTGTGAATTGATTACATGAGTCTACACTGCCAGAGAATCTTGGGTAAGAAGATAATCTGGGATCAAATCCTGGGATATGGGGCATTGTAGGACCAGGCTCACTTTCCAAACTCAAACTTTGAGCCAAACGCACCCCCTTCTAATACAGCTGTTGCCTCCCCAGCTGAAAGTAAGAGATGATTTGGATTGTAACATTACCAACTGTCTTTAAAAAGTAAATGTCAACATCATTCATGTCATTGTGTGTGAACCCTTTAAAGAATTTAGTAACTGCTTTAACTTCACTTGCACATCTTTGACCTTTAAGTTCATCTTAATTTCTATTCTGGCAAACCTTAGTGAGAACACTACCCAACAAACTAACTGATACCTATGGCTTTACAACAGTAAGATAAAGCACATCTGATGGAACTTGACAAACAACCTGCTACTTGGAGAACTCTGTATCACAAGAGTTCAAGAATACCATCCTTGTTCTATTTTGAAGCAGCTTTGCCAGAATATAAAATATATTTAAATTAGGCTAAACATATGGGGAGAATTTTCTGACTTGCTTTATTAAAATTCTTCAGAGCATTTGTACTGTTTTTTAAAAAGAAATTAGCATTGCAATAGTGATCTTGATCATCCATCAAGTGCTTTTATTTTTTTGTTTTCCATGAAGTGCTTTTTGTTAGTGGCAAATGATGTTCAATGAGTGCACCAAAGAGTAATGTTTTAACTTTATAGTAACATCAGGCTAGAACGCTGCACTATGAACCAGGAGGAAGTCCTGAATTCAAATACCACTCCTGGCACTAGATAGTAATAAAGACAGACAACATAATAAGCACAGCATATTGTATTGCGCAGTTTAGACTTTGTACATGGGAGGCTAGAACGCTGTACTATGCCTTGGTCACCTCTAGATTTGACTACTGTAATACGCTCTACGTGGGGCTGCCCTTGAAAACGGCTTGGAAATTCCAACTGGTCCAACGGTCGGCGGCCAGGCTGTTAACTGGTGCTCCTTACAGAGAGAGGTCAACCCTCCTGTTTAAGGAGCTCCATTGGCTGCTGTTCATCTTCCGGTCCCAATTCAAGGTGCAGGTGCTCACCTACAAAGCCCTAAACAGTTTGGGACCCACCTACCTGCGTGACCGCATTTCCATATATGAACTCACGCATTCCCTTCGATCATCTGGAGAGGCCCTGCTCATGATCCCACCGGCGTCGCAAGCGTGTTTGGTGAGGATGAGAGATAGGGCCTTCTCTGTGGTGGCCCCCCAACTCTGGAACTCTCTCCCCAAGGACATCAGACAAGCCCCAACGTTGGGAATCTTTAGGAAGAGCCTGAAGACCTGGCTGTTCCAGTGTACCTTTCCAGATTAGGAAACTCCCAGCATCATGTCCCAAATGCACTTTGTTAGGGACCAGGATTGTCTGCACATTGCACCTACCTCCAAAAAACCTCTACATACCTCCTGCCAAGTTCAGCACTTTTAAATTTTATCCATTACATTTGGCCCAGCCTTTAGGTTTTAAATGCATCATGGTGTCATTGTTTTTAGTGTTGTTTTTTTTTTGCTTATGAGTTTTACTGTTATATTTGTATGTTGTTGTTGTTGTTGGCGGCCTTAGCCTTTGTAAGCCGCATCGAGTCCTTCGGGAGATTTTGCGGGGTATAAATAAAGTTAATAATAATAATAATAATAATAATAATAATAATAATAATACTATGAACCAAGAGGAAGCTCTGGATTCAAATACCACTTCTAGCACTAGATGGTAATAAAGACAGACAACATAATAAGTACATCATATTGTATTCTGGAAGAAGCAAAGAATACTAGCGCTCAAGTATTCCTAAGAGGTCAGGTGTTATCAACAATACTATGGATTTTGAGGAGGCATAGATAGAGGGCAAAAGGGAGAGATGTATTAAAAGGAATATGTGTCAGGTTGTTGGGACTGCTTTCGATTTGGAAATATATTTCCCCACTGCAAAAGACCATGTGGATCCATGAATAAGTCTCTACAGAATAAGTCTCTACAGAAATTTATGGACTCTGCCTTTGGAAGACAATTATACCCTGCCACAAATGATAGCCTGTAGGGGTATCATTTTTAATTCATTTTTTGGATCTAATTCATTAGATTCATACATATAGAGTGATACTGAGAAGCACAAGAAGCTTCTTGGAATTTGACTAAGATCAAATATGAAATAACACAAGGGATGGCCATGCCAAAACTTAAGATTCAAAATACTGACCTATGACTTTCGGATGAGTTATGTAAATTTCATAAATATTTCCAGGTCTCTATCATAGGCACCACTGTTCCCCCCAAAAGGGCTGGGTTTGGTTCCCCCAAAAGGCCCTGAGGAAGATGGTGAGGATGGAGTGGAGGAAGAAGCTCTGCTTTTCCCACAAAGGGGGCAGAGAGGGGTGCCAAGGAGGGAGGGAGGACTGGATGGATGGCCAAGGAAGAAGCCCCTCTATACATGGTTGGCCCAGAAAGAGAGGCAGAGACCACAGGAGTCCTTACCTTTCCAAACTTCAGTTCAGTTCAGTGTCAAGAACTCCAGGGAAGCCTTCCCACAGCCTTGAGAGTTTCCAGGAAGACAGCCTTAAGGTTTAAAGAACTCCAACTGGAGAACATCCATTGCCTTGCTGGTAGGTCCTCTCAGCGTTCGAGAAGCAGTTCGGCCTGGCAGCGGAACCCACACCAGTGAGGGTTGGATTTTAGTCAGCCTTGGAAGAAGTTAAGAAAGGGAAATTTTCCTTTAAAGAAAGTTATTGAAGTTAGTGCCTGTCCCCTGTGGGCAAGATTGAGAGAACTAATTCTTTATCAAGAAAGCTTTGAAGTACCTGTTTGATTCATTAATAAAAGACTTTGTTGTATTTTTCAAGCCATACGAAGATTCTTTAGTAGTAGAAACCTCTGAGAACCTCTTCTTAGGCCCCTGGCTTCCCGCTGGGCAAAGGTTACACATCCTATATTTAAAGCCATCCAAATACAGGCCCAGTGGCGACAGAACATTATCTGTACATAATACTTTATTCCTAGCCAACAATGTGCTGCCACCTATAAATCTTTTTTGTACCTTTTGAAAAATTTTAAATGCTATGTGCATTTTTAAGGATACGTGGGACCTTTTCACAGTACATACAAATAGTGCTACGATTCTACTTTTAACTGCCATGGTAACATATTATGGAATTCTGGAATTTGCAATTTATGGTGAGTCTCTTAGCATTTTCAGCCAGAGGCAACTCTAGTGCTGCACCTGACTGCAACCCCTGGGATTTGATAGGATCCTGCCAAGGCATTAAAAGGCATGTGGAATGCCCCTGTATTTTGGCTTGCATATTAGTTTGAAAGTGGATTATGTCAATTTGCATTATAATCTGACTTGAGCTAATTTGTCCCTTATTCAAGGCAACAAAATATTGTTTCTGACTTGCAGTTAGCAAACATCATGCTGATTCAAAATTTCATTGGTGCTGCTGATGCTGCCCATTCAGAATGCTCCAATCAAGGTTAAAGCACTTTTAAGATGCATTGATTTCAGTGCAATGTTGAATACCTGCTTACTTTGCACTCCACTTGTAAGCACTCCACTTGAATAGGACTACGAATTATTGCCAATTTCTTTGGAATATGCCAGAAGCAAGGAGATGCACTTGAAGCTAAGCAGAAAAAGACTCATCTCATTTTGAATTCAGTCCACAGAAAACCGGGCTTAGCTTCTATAAACATTTGATTCAGTGCTTAGCTATTCCAGCTTTGTGAAAAGATAAAGTCCATCCCTGTTATAAAGTGAAAGTAAATATACATTCATGCAGATGAAAGGTAAAAGGATCCTCCTGGTCACTGTTATGCAGCAATAATTCATGTCAGTCAGTTCTCCCTTTCTGATCCTGGAGGGGATTTGAACATGAAATCAGTGCAATCGGCTCTTTAATCATCTCATGTGTCTGGTTTATACTGTGCTGCAAATCAAATTTGCTATTTTTCTCTCTAGAAGACTGTTGGACCAGTGCAGGAGGAACAAGATATGTGTAAAAGTTACAAACCCTGTACATTAAATTGATTCCCTAGAGATAGTAACTTCCTTGACCTACAGATAATAACATTTTAGACAAGACAAAACAAGTATCTCAGGAGTCAACTCTTTTCATTAGCCCTACCTTTCAAGGTGCACAACTCATTATGGCAGCATTTCAGCAGCTGTTCTGTCATTTCTCAAACCCACTTCATGTTATAGTGGGAAATGCATTCTATAGGGCAGGGAAGGGAAGATTTAGGCCCCATCTACAAGCCTGTAGCGGGGGGGGTGGTTTTAGGGGTTCAACCCCCCCCCCCCGAAATGTTTCAGATTTTTTTAAAAAACCTGGTTTACTCATGAATTTTAACTGGTTAACCAAATCCCCATGCTAAGTCTATGAGATGCAAAAAATTAAGAGTCCCTCCAGAACTGCAAGCACTATCTCAAGCAAATATTGACAATTTATTCACACTGTCATTACTTGCAGCAATAGCCAATGTAGTGAAGCAACCAAGTTGGGGGGGGGGGGGTTGAATGCTTACATTAAGGAGCCAGACTTGGTGGAGGTGGTTGACAGGGATGGAGCTGCAGGCTATTGAAGGCTGCTCTGCCCCCCGCTCGGCTCTTTGCTTCAGTGTGAGCTAAGAGGCAGGTTTCAACCCCCACCCCCGAAAATTTCAACCCCTCCTGAATTTTTTTTCTGGCTACGGCCCTGCCCATCTAATTTGATCATTAAATGCCATTTTTGATAGCTTCGAACAGGGGTGGCCACAAGAGCATGTAAATGGAAAAGCCTTAATATTCACAGTGTTCTGTGGTTTGTGCACTCACCATCCAAGCCTCAAACTGGATGAGGGCAAAGA
Organism: Anolis sagrei ordinatus; assembly: GCF_025583915.1. Taxonomy (NCBI): domain Eukaryota; kingdom Metazoa; phylum Chordata; class Lepidosauria; order Squamata; family Anolidae; genus Anolis; species Anolis sagrei. The sequence goes on along the minus strand of NW_026847660.1, from coordinate 63,545,947 downwards.
AATTGAAACTGAATTTAGAGAAGACAGAAGTACTCCTGGTCAGTCGGAAGGCAGAACAGGGCATAGGGTTACAGTCTGTGTTGGATGGGGTTACACTTCCCTTGAAGACGCAGGTTCGCAACTTGGGTGTGATCCTGGACTCATTGCTGAGCCTGGAATCCCAGGTTTCGGTGGTGACCAGGGGAGCATTTGCATAGTTAAAACCTGTGCACCAGTTGTGCCCATACCTTGGGAAGTCTGAGTTGGCCACGGTAGTCCACGCTCTGGTTACATCCCTTTTAGGCTACTGCAACACGCTCTACATGGGGTTGCCTTTGAAGACTGTCTGGAAGCTTCAAATGGTCCACCAAACACCAGCCAGATTGCTAACAGGAGCAGCACTCAGGGAACATACAACTCCTCTGTTGTGCCACCTCCACTGACTCCCAGTTTGCTACCGGGCAAAGTGCTGGCTTTAGCCTATAAGGTGCTGGCTTTAACCTATAAAGCCCTAAATCAGTGGTTCTCAACCTGGGGTCCCCAGATGTTTTTGGCCTTCAACTCCCAGAAATCCTAACAGCTGGTAAACTGGCTGGGATTTCTGGGAGTTGTAGGCCAAAAACATCTGAGGACCCCAGGTTGAGAACCACTGCCCTAAATGGTTCTGGCCCAACTTACATGTCCGAACACATCTCCCCTTATGAACCATCTAGGACCTGAAGATCATCTGGGGAGGCCCTGCTCTTGTTACCGCCTCTGTCACAAGTACATTTGGCAGAAACGAGAGACATGGCCTTCTCAGTTGTGTCCTCTTGGCTGTGGAACACCCTCCCTATAGATATTAGATGAGCCATCTCCCTTTTAACATTCCAGAAAAAAGTCAAGACATGGCTTTTTGAACAAGCATTAGCAAATGCAGAATAATTGACACAGGAAAATGGAATGACTAGACAATGAGTTCGGACAACGTTTTTAACAAGGAGACACTATGTATTTATATTTTATTGATTTGTTTAGTTTTTATTATATCTTATGGTTTTAATTGTATAGAAGACATTGTAAGCATTGAATTTTGCCCTGTTAACCACCTTGAGTCACCTGCGGGCTGAGAAAGGTGGTATACAAATACAGTAAATAAATAAATAAACAATCTGGTTCCAGGATTTCCTATGCAGTCATCAGCACAGTGAAACCACTTTCTTCAGTACCAGTTTGAAACTGCATTAAAATGTCAGTGGAGATGGGGCTGTACAGAGTACACGGAAAAGAATACAATGGAAGTAAAGCTCAGAAAACTTTGCAGACAGCGGTGCCCAAAAGCCTCTGGCCAGCATAGAGAATTACTAACAGTGACCCATTATCAATGAAGGATTCTGGGAATTGTCATCCAAAATAATTATTCCAAACTTTGTATCTAGTGGAGTGAAATGGGACGTATTGCTTACTACAGTGTGAAATCTGAATACTTGGTAAACTTCTGGACTTGGGGAGGGGAGTGGGAGTGGATTGATTAGTCTGCATTTGATTCTCATCAATCAGTTGGCTTCCTCTGGACAGGAATGCAGACACTATGCTTCTTAAGCATCATGATAATTCATTGGCCAAGAGAAGTGACCTGTTTTGTTTATTCCCCCTTTTTCAGTATTGTGTGCAAATCATTTCTGGAAATAAGAATTTCATTTGGTTCATTTTCTACTGAAGATCTGGTTTGCTAAGGATCTCACATTTGTTCCTGAATGGGTCAAATAGAATTTAAGTTTCTTTTAAAAATGAATTTGGAAGAAAGTGAAGATGACAGATTTGTCTGTCCCTACCACTGTGTGATTTCATCTGCTCTGGTGTCAGAGTGCAGGGCATTTGGCGCAATGTCAAGCCCCATTTGGTCTCCCATAAAGAGACTTGCTATTCATCCACAGTGCTTGAGAAAATATATTTTGGAGTACAATTTCTGCAGTAACCCAGGGAGCATAACCATTGACTGTGCTAGCTAGGGATTCTGAGAAGATTTAAAAGAAGATGCAGTTTGTGCTGTCTCTATAGTCTGTCTACTCCCCTCCACAATATCATAGAGTCAAATCATAGAATCATAGAGTCAAAGAGTTGGAAGAGACCTCATGGGCCATCCAGTCCAAGCCCCTGCCAAAAAGCAGGAATATTGCATTCAAACCACCCCTGAAAGATGGCCATCCAGCCTCTGTTTAAAAGCTTCCAAAGAAGGAGCCTCCACCACACTTCGGGGCAGAGTTCCACTGTTGAACGGCTCTCACAGTCAGGAAGTTCTTCCTCATGTTCAGATGGAATCTCCTCTCATGTAGATTGAAGCCATTGTTCCACGTCCTAGTCTCCAAAGAAGCAGAAAACAAGCTTGCTCCCTCCTCCCCGTGGCTTCCTCTCACATATTTATACATGGCTATCATATCTCCTCTCAGTCTTCTCTTCTTCAGGCTAAACATGCCCAGCTCCTTAACCCGCTCCTCATAGGGCTTGTTCTCCAGACCCTTGATCATTTTAGTTGCTCTCCTTTGGACACATTCCAGCTTGTCAATATCTCTCTTGAATTGTGGTGCCCAGAATTGGACACAATATTCCAGGTGTGGTGGTTTAACCAAAGCGGAATAGAGGGGTAGCATTACTTCCCTAGATCTAGACACTATGCTCCTATTGATGCAGGCCAAAATCCCATTGGCTTTTTTTGCCGCCACATCACATTGTTGGCACATGTTTAGCTTGTTGTCCACAAGGACTCCATTATCTTTTTCATACGTACTGCTCTCAAGCCAGGCATCCCCCATTCTGTATCTTTGCATTTCGTTTTTTCTGCCTAAGTGGAGTATCTTGCATTTGTCCCTGTTGAACTTCATTTTGTTAGTTTTGGCCCATCTCTCTAATCTGTCAAGATCGTTTTGAATCCTGCTCCTGTTCTCTGGAGTATTGGCTATCCCTCTTAATTTGGTGTCATCTGCAAACTTGATGATCATGCCTTCTAACCCTTTATCTAAGTCATTAAGTCCTTAGTCCTTAGATCATGATTAAACATTAAAAAACCATAAATGGATTGTGTGTAGCATCTATGTTGGGAATCAGATGAATATGAAGAATGAATTGAACTTGGTTTTTTATTGTGTACCTACAGATCTACTGGTAATAGTGTTGAATAATACAGCTTTCTTGTTCTTAATGTTTTGCTTTGAGGTGCTGAAGGATGTAGGGTGGATCTACACTGCCCTATATCCCAGGATCTGCTCTCAGAATATTTACTTATGCCAGACTATCTAGCAGTGTATGTTCTGTCGTGCGCTGGGCTTGAAATAAATTGCCTTTAATACAGGTCGTGTAACTTTAGCCCAGCGGGAATCCAGGAGGCCCGAAGAGAAATTCGTCAGGATTTTCACCATAAACAGTCTCTAGAGGGCTTTTATTGGTGAACAATCAACAGAAGCTTCTTTTGTCTTCAAAAGGTTAAACAAATGCTTCCAGGCCTTTGTGCAACTGGTGGTTTCTAACTGTTACTTTACTCTAAAAGAAAATCCCTTTCCAAACTTCTCCCAGGCTGACTGTGACCTAATTGATGTGGGCTCCACTACCTGGTTGAACTGCATCTCAAAGCACCGAGTGGACCTACCAGTAGGCCTGTAGTCACTTCAGCTGGAGTTCTTAGATGTTCAAAGCTGTTTTTCACTCCGAAATTCCTCAGGGTTTTAGGGTTGTGTCCCTGGGAATCTTTGGGAATCCTTTTGCTCTTAAGGCTGTTCCCCCCTGGGAAGTCTTAAGAGTTGAAGCCTTTGTACAGGAGAAATTTGTATGCGTCCTGTACATTGACTTTCTTTGCTGAGACTGACTGAAAATGGCTCCCTTCCCTTCACAATTGTCCTGAACAGGGGGCGGAACCAAACTTAACAATGATGGACAGGGGGCTTGCCCTATAACTGCAAACTTTAACAGGAAGCCACCCTTCTGCAGAATCCCAAGCCTTGGGCTGCAAGCGAACACCTAATGCAAGGCAAATAAAGTGGGAGCTTCTGGTACAGCTGTACCAGCACAGTGTAGATTTATATAATACAGTCCAAAGCAAATAATCTGGGATCTGATTTTGGGAAATAGGGAAATAGGGCAGTGTAGATCCAGCCGTAGGTGCAAAACATTTCAGATCTTTAATGGAACAGAATCTGGCTTCTCATTTCAGAAACCTATGCATTCATAATTGCAACTACAGAAATGCCTGGCAACAATTACAGGCAAATCTACTTAACTGTTTCATAATTTGTAAATTATGATATAAACACACTCCAGCAGTTTTCAGATTCTGCAAATGTATCCTTACATATGTAATTCCACTTGTATCCACTTATGCTCTCAAGAATTACACTTGAATTTGAAGTTGCTCAGGTTCACTTTTTTTCTCAACAGCAATGTTTATGTGGTGAGATGCCCTGTTGAGGAAGTTATCATATCTATCCCTTAAACCAGGTTCTTCCATGGTAAACCTGGACAGGATGGTTCTTCCATAATAAACCTGGCTACCCCTGTATGTTACTGCACAACTCTTTTTTGAACATTTTCAGTGTCACTTTTCAACTGTGCTGTGTGATGAGGAGAAACCACAGCTGAGGTGGAGGGGTGATGGAGGAGCTATGACATTTTTTTCTGACCACTAAACTAAACTCAACCATTTCTCCTCACCTGCAAAGACAAAATTGAAATCAAAATATTCAAATTTCAGTGGCATTTGCAGTTTGACATTCCTTTCACTGCCATGGTTCAATGCTATGAAATCTTGGAGTTTGTTTCACAAGGTCATTAGCCTTCTCTCACAAAAAATGCTAGTGCCTCCCAAAGGCGGAAAATCTTGTAAAACTGCAACTCCCTTGATTCCATAGCATTGAGTCATGGCAAATCAAGGGGTGTCAAAATGAATCCCGAGAGTTGTAGTTTGGTGAAGCACTAACACTCTTTGGCAGAGAAGTTAAAAAATCTTGTGAAATTACAACTTCCCGGATTCCATAGCATTGAGCCATGGAAGTGAAAGTGGCATCCAATTAAGTTTGATGATGCACCAGTAAGGCTAAAGACCTTGTGAAACTATAACTCCCAGGTTTCATCAGATGGAATATGAAGAATGAATTGAACATGGTTTTTTTATTGTGTACCTACAGATCTACTGGTAATAGTGTTGAATAATACAGGTTATCCAAAGCATCAGAAGAGTTGGAGATCAGCTCTCTGAGAAAGATTTCCTTGTTTGAATAGAAAGTGTTGATGATCAAGGACATCAGCTGCATCCATGTCATACTGAATTAATTCTACCATGCAGATATACCAATAGAGACAAAAAAAAAGGACTTATTTGGGAGTAAATCCTATTGAAATCAAAACTTCATTTGGATTTCAATGGGATTTATTCTCAAGTACGTTTTCCAAGTGTGCATCTACACTGTAGAATTAATATAGCTTGTCATATTGTGGGCAGAATGGAGGAAAGTAGGAAAAGGAGGATAATTTTTAGGAAATGTTTAAAAGTTAAATAAGTTCCAACTAAGTTGAGTTTCCAGGTCATCTCATGGCTTTGATATCTCTTAACCTTCTTCCTTATTGCTCGCTTCTTTGTTTCTCACTAGCTGTACACTTCCTTAGAAGAGGCAACAAAAAGCAGCCAGCCATATGACCTATTTTCTTTTCCTCCCCTTAACACTGAGTCAGGAAACATCCAATAGCAAGTAGTAGGGTGAAAGCTAATTATGTTCACTGCAAATAGTAAATTACAACTCTTGGTGTACAGGCAAAAAAGTAAGACTGTTCCAGCGTCTTACTGCCAAACATAATTGGACATCACAGTATCTCTTACAAGACATGTTACATCCAAACTCTGATCATTCTAACAGAGTTTTATCCTATATTTCAGCCAGAACTAAAGAGCCGACAACTGATAACAGGAGTGGAGATGCTGTAGCACTCCATATGTTGCTGGACCATAACATCTAACATTTCTTATGATTGTCTAGGAAAGAGAAGGGGAGGACTGAGAAGACGGCAAATAATGACATAATGTTATAGCTGTCCAGTTTTTGTAAGAGGGTATTCTCTATTTTTGTTCAATTATTTCCACTCTGTTGCATAATAAATAGATAAATATTAAAATGATTCTAAATGAGTAAAATTCAACCTGTAGTCCCTCTACCAGAGTATGATCTAGTAAAATGCCAATGCAACATTTCCAAATAGTGAAAGAAGTGCATTCATTTTTCCAAATCTTAATAGTATTTCCATTTGGATCTTTTGCAGTTCATGGAAATAGGTGTCCTTAATAGCAGAAAAAGAACGGTGTCAGCACTTCTTTGTGATAACCAGCAGGGGCTTCTTAAAATTTGCAAAAAAAGGCAAATGGGTAAAAGGGACAAAATTCAAGTTGTATGTTTTTCTCTGGGTTTTTTTAGTAATAGATATTCACATTAAAAACTAAACAAATGCTCTTTTCCCTTATCATGCAGAAGTGGACATTAAATTGCAACCTCTAAGGAACTCCCTTTTATCACTTTCTCTGCTCGGAAGTCTTCCTAACACATCTGCTACAATACTACTATGCAAAGTGCAAGATGTTGGTGTTTGTGTTGTATGCAGAACATACTTCAGTTTCTGAAGAGGCACTATCCAAGTCTTCTGAATTTCAAAACCATCTGACAAAGCTTAAAGTTGAAAAGTTACTTTTAAGAAAAGCAAACCGAGTGGTATGCTGAAGTGAACTGGTATTTAGAGTATTGTATTATCATTTCTCAGTTAATGAAGATTTCATACAATCATAGAGTTTGGAAAGTGCAGGAACAAACATTGAAAGCACTCCTGACAGATTCTCATCCAGCCTTTGCTTAAAAATCTCCAGAGAAGGGACTCCATCACACTCTGAGGCAGCATATTCCACTGCCAAACTATGGACTCATGTTCAGCTTGTGGCCTACTAAGACTCCTAGAGCCCTTTCTGTCATGAACCAGAAGCCTTAAAGGAGCCAAACACAAGTAAAAGGTCCAAACAAGGTTTATTAACAAACAAAAATAGCTTAGAAACACTTGAATTCAGTGAGTCTAGCAATAAAACAAAGTCTGTAGCAACTGCTAAGCAAAAAACGCAACTTGGAGAATAATCTGGATTATACAGAGATATAATCCGGTATAACAAAAACTTTAAGCAAACTGCTTCAAAAGTACAGAGTCCATAAAACACAAAGTAGCAAGGTGGGAGCAAATAAAAACGAAGTCAGGAAACAGTCCAGAGTCAAAACACGTCCAAGAGTTGAAGTAGAAGTCCAAAACACGATGTCGTCGTCCAAAAACAATCCAAAGCCAGCAGGAAGGTAGAAGTCAGCACCTACAGGATTCCAGTAGGTAGTAACATGGAAACACAATGATCTGCAGTCCCAGGACCCAAAGCGAGAGTAATGGCAGCAACAAAGGCCAAAGCCCAAATACAACACTTTGCCTACTGCAAAGTTCCAATAGTTTGATACCTTACTTTTATCCTATAACTCCTCATCAGAGGTGGAGCTGGACTCTACCCTGTTGTCATCACTCTCAGGTGCTTTTGCTTCCACAGCTGCTCGCCACCGCCCGTCCCTCCAGTTTTTCCAGTGTCTATCAAGACTTAGATCACCCCATGCATTTCCAGGTTGCCAGTCTCCCGAGAACCCTTCAAACTCCTCACTTGATGTGGGTTTACATATGTCCCTGATCTCTTGTACACGGGTCCAATCTAGCCCATCCTCCTCCCCGTCATCACTCCCAGTCCCATCACTCCCTGTGAACCCCATGAAGTCTTCCTCTTCAGTCGGAGCATTAAGTATTTCACGGATCCGCTTCCTTTCCCTCTCATCATCTGATTCTTGATCCCGAGTAACCCGCTTCAAACCTCTACATTCCTCTCCCTCCTCCTCCATCTCAGAATCTGTAAACCCTTCAAATGACTCAGTATCTGTAGGTGTCATGAATATTTCCCTAATTCGCTTCCTTTGCTGCTCTTTTTTTAAAATAAATGTTCTTTATTCACATTTTCAATAAGAGACATATAAAAAACACAGAGTATTAAGGGAGGTGGGAGGGCGGTAAAAGTAGGAATGGAGGGGAGGGGTAAGTGGGGCAGGGGAGTGGGGGTCAGGTAAAGGGAGAAAGAGGGGGAGGGGGGAAAGGATAAGGTGAGGTTCTGGGGATTAGGGGAAGGGGAGGGGGGTACAATATTTTTTAAAAAAGCTTGACTTCCAAAATAGTCTGCGGGGTTGTCAAAAGTTTGTTGTTTCCTTTCTTCGTCTCGTCTTGCTTGTTTCCACTACCTCCTGCCCCAGCATTCTGGTGCAATGTTTTTCTTTTCCTTTAAGTACGACCTCATTAGCTCCCAGTCAATCCTTCTTTTCTTACTTTTATCGTACACTAGATTAGCTAGTGAGTCCATTTCCATTAGGTCCCTGGCTTTTAATAGCCACTCTTCCGTAGTTGGAAGCTCTCTTTTCTTCCATTTGCTCACCAGGACGATTCTTGCTGCAGCCGCTAAATGATATAGTATCCTGTCTTTATTGGGATCTAGATTGAAATCTAGTAAATAAAGTAAATAGTATTCGGGTTTTAATTCGAATTTTATCTGTATTATTTGTTGAGTCTGTTTGTGGATCTCTGCCCAGAAACTTCCTTTGCTGCTCTTGATCCAACACCTGAGCAGCCCTCTTTGCCCTTCTACTACTCGTTGTAGCTTGCTCAGCACACTCTACTACAACACTTCCACATGTACTGTTTTCAAGCCAGGTATCACCCATCCTATAACTGTGCATTTCATTTTTTTTGTCTAAGTGTACTATTGTACATTTCTCTCTTTTGAAATGTATTTTGTTAGTTTGGGCCCAGCTCACTAATCTATTAAGGTTATTTTGGATTCTGATCCTATTCTCTGGGGTATTAGTTATCCCTCCCAATTTGTTGTCATCTGCAGATTTCATAAGCATGTCTTCTATTCCATTTTCCAAGTTATTGATAAAGATTTTGAGTAGCACTGGGCTCAGGACAGAAACCTGTGGCACCCCACTGGTCAGTTTGACATTATGTTCATTTTCAAATGTTAATGGAAACTTCTGAAGCTCTGACATGAACTGGACATGTGTCCTAGTTTTGCAATCAGGAAAGGTTATTTTCTCTTTCAGATAAGAAAGTTTGTGAGCTGAAGTTTAAAAAAATAGCTTTCTTGAGCTCTATCTATTACACACTAAATACGTAGCAGATTGGTAGTGGACAGGTTGTCTTTTATGGGAGCTTTCCTGCTACTACTGATCTTCCACTGGAGAATTTCTCTCAAGCTCAAGAAGCTGTTTTATTGTTGTTGTCAGACTGTTTATCCATCTAGTCCAGTGTCATCAATTCTGACTGTGCAAAAAACCCCAGAGAAATTTCACCAAAATTAATTTGGCTTCTCTCTGAACTCTTCCTGAGAAAAAAATCCTCTTCTCAAATCTCTTTGAATACTCCTTTATTCGTAGATGTAGTTTCCATCCTATCTCCTTGAATACAGGAAAGCAAGGACACAGAAGAGAGAACACAGACACACACACCCCGCCCGGTGACATGTCACCCAATAAAACTCTGCAGTACAGAAACAAATGAACAAAACCTTGGCCTTTGACAAACAAAAGCTAAACAATCTACAGCCGGTGTATTAAAGATGCTTATTCCATTCTCACATAATTTTCCCCTCATTGTTGCCGGTACTAGATTATCTGTCATTCTAACTCATGATGAGACCCCTCTAATGTAGCATGGCAAGCTCTGGCTTCTCTTTTGCATGTCATTTACTGGAATTCCAGACCTATTTATTTGTTCAATCATTAGTTCATTCATTCATCTGGAAACAGCACTTTCCAAACCAATTTTGCTAGATATTTTAAATGTTCCTTTGGTCTTTCAGATCTTTCACCACATTCCTTGTACACATTCCTTTCTTAGAATTTTTTCAACACATGAACTTATCTGTGCAGAACTATCTGAACACAGAGTGGATGGGTGCTTTGGGAATATTGTCATGGGACTGATCTGGCATTTTGGCTCAGCAGAACTCATGTGTATAATTGAAAAGACAATAAAATGGTATGTATGTGTGCATATGTTTCATTTGTGTTTCACTGTCAGGAAGAAGGAGAGACTTCAGCAAAAAGTAGAAATCTTTGTTACAGGAATGAGTGTGCGTTTGTGTCTGTGTGAGAGAGAACTGAACAATAAACCAAATCTTTGTTGACAAAAATCTTACACAAAAATTTATGCAAAAAACCAATAGGACTATTGTCGAAGGCTTTCATGGCCGGAATCACTGGGTTGTTGTAGGTTTTTCCGGGCTATATGGCCATGTTCTAGAGGCATTTTCTCCTGACCTTTCGCTTGCATCTATGGCAAGCATCCTCAGAGGTAGTGAAGTCTGTTGGAACTAGGAAAAAAGGGTTTATATAACTTGTCAGAATTTGGTGGCGCACAACGGAAGGATTGCTAGATCAACAGACACTGTGTTGCAAAATAAGGACTCTGCAGGCTTTTAGTTACAAAAGAAACTAAGTTTTACTAAGCACATTCACTAGACACGTCTTACTACAGTGAGCTACAATTCAGGAACTAGTCAAAACGAAAGTCTCTTCACATCTTCTAATCTCTTCTTGCTGAGACCGGTTACTCCCTTCTGTTCCCAGCAAGAGCAAAACTTATCTTACTTCTCTCAAGGTCACATAATCACAGCCTCATGGTATGAACATTCTGCACAGCATTTCTAATACACAGTGGAATCCATCTTGGCAATACATAGAAGCACATTTAAAACACATACATAACTAAATTAATCCCGACATATCTGTGGAATGACCAGGGTGGGAGAAAGGACACTTGTCTGCTGGAGCTAGGTGTGAATGTTTCAACTGATCACCTTAACTAGCATTTGATGGCTTGGCAGTGCCTGGGGGAATCTTTTGTTGAGAGGTGATTAGATGTGCCTGATTGTTTACTCTCTGTTGTTTTGCTGTTGTAATTTTCTCACAACCACCATGTCAGACTACACAGAGAAGCCTTTGAAATCCACAGGCATGTGGACAATTTTAACAGAAAGGAGGAAACTATGAAAATGAAAAAAACCTGGCTACCAATATTAAAAAAACTCTAAAATTACAATAGCAAAACAACAGAGAGTAAACAATCAGGTACATCTAATCACCTCTCAACAAACGATTCCCCCAGGCACTGCCAAGCCATCAAATGCTAATTAAGGTGGTCAGTTGAAACATTCACACCTAGCTCCAGCAGACAAGAGTCCTTTGTCCCACCCTGGTCATTCCACAGATATATAATTAGGGCTGGGTAACCACGGAAAAATTTGTTTCTAAACTCGATTCGTTTTTAGGGTTTTTTGCGTTTCGTTTTTTAAAAGAATTCCGAAATTTTCTTTAAAAAAGTTCGAAATATACGAAATTTCGTAAAATTACGAAACAATTACGAAACAATTACGAATTGATTCATTAATGGCCTACGCGATTGCGCAATATGCTAAAAAACCCTCCAAATGGGACAGGGGGAACTTCTGAAGCTTCCCTCTCCCTCTGTTGTTGACTGTTGGTGTGATAATTTATTTTTTATCACTGATAAAACAAACAACAACCCTAAAACTTGCACCAGACATACAGAAATAATTACGAAACAATATCGAAACAATTACGAAATAAATTGAAAAATTGTTTCGATTTTTAATTACTCCTGCATGGCTCAATATCGGATCGTAAGCTAATTTAAATACGAATAAATAACGAATTACGAAATTAACGAACGAAACCGCCCAAGCCTAGTGAATACCAGGTGAGAATTGCTCAGAAGTATTCTTTTTCTGTGCAGTAGAATGGGGAAAATGTGAAAATCATTTGTCTTCATTTGCAAGATCAAAATAGTCAGGTATTAACATCCCTACCCTGCTGGGATTCATGTCTTTCAGCCCCACTGATGACTCTGAAATATGTTTTCCATTTTTAAAAAGCCTTAAATGCCCTTAGTAGGATATGTTTTATTCCAGAGAATCAGGAATGAAATCTGAAGAGCTGGTAGTTTTCAGATTGTGCTAAGCTGCCCTCATACCTTGCAAGGCTGCATCAAGCTCTTCACATAAACCATCTCCTTAGTTTCTGCCCTTCCAGATCTTTTCCTGACTCTATCCCCATTCTACACTTTACTATATTTTGAACTCTAATTATGTAACCTGCTGAGGATTATTGATCTGAGAGATCATTGTTGTCACCAGTGCTCAGAAAATCACACCAAGGAAGGAAGTCATTCAACAGCTTTTATTAGACAATCTGCAGAACTTTCAGCTGTTGTTATTGGGATATGGCTTCTAGATAGATTTGAGTTGAGCTGTGTTTTTCTGTCTATACAAAAATATATGCAAATGTTCACATGCATTTTCACCTGCATTTTTAAATAGTCTGTAATTCCATTTACATTAAATGCACAAATATTTGCACATTTTCTTTGGATGCATGGGAATACATATTTTAACCTGTATTACAAATTTTGGAAATGCATATGTTTTGATTGTAAATTGCCTTGGATTGTACACAATAGGTTAGTTTATAGTAAATTTTCTGATAAAGTCTGTTCTGTCGCCGCTGGGCTTAAAATGAAGTGCTTTTAAAACAGGATATGCAACTTGAGCCCAACGGGAAGCCAGGGGGCCTGAAGAGAAGCTCTTTGAGAATTTCCCCCCATAAACAGTCTTTAGAGGGCTTGAGCTTAAATACAACAAAGTCTTTTATTGATGAACAATCGAACAGGAACTTCTTTGTCTTCAAAGGTTAAACAAATGCTTCCAGGCTTTAAGCAACTGGTGGCTTCTAACTGTTTCTTTAAAGGAAAATCCCTTTCTAGCTCCTCCCAGGCTAACTGTGAACCTAAACCTAACTGATGTGGATCCACTACCGGGCTGAACTGCGTCTCAAAACTGAGTGGACCTACCAGTACTAGGCCTGTAGTCACTTCGCTGGAGTTCTTGATGTTTAAAGCTGTTATTCCCTCCGAAATTCCTCAGGGCTGTAAGGCTGTTTCCCTGGAACCTTTGGGAATCTTTAGATGCTCTTAAGACTGTTCTTCCCCGGGAAGTCTTAAGGGTTGAAGCTTTTCCACAGGAGAACCTAGACACATCCTGTACATTAGCTTCTTGCTGAGATTAACTAAAAAATGGCTCCCTTCCCTTCTCTAAATCCAAAAGGGGGCGGGACTAGAGAACGTAATGATGATGAACAGGTGGCCTGCCCTATAACTGCAAACTTTGACAGGAAGCCACCCTGCTGCAGAATCCCAAGCCTAGGATTGCAAGCAAACATTTAATACAAAGCAAATAAAGTGGGAGCTTCTGGTACAGCTGTACCAGCACAAAGTCATTGAGCAGTGAACAAAATAAAATATTCTTAACATGGCTAATTGCTTTGAAAGTTGGCCACATTTCTTTTTATCCAAAGACATTTTAATGTCCTGCCATAATATAATATAATATAACAATATAATATAATATAATATAATATAATATAATATAATATAATATAATATAATATAATATAATATAATATAATAATATAATATAATATAATATAATATAATATAATATAATATAATATAATATAATATAATCTTTATTTTTGTATCCCGCCTCCATCCCCTTGAAGAGGCAGCTTATGTGGGGCCAAGCCCGAACAACAGTATAAAACATAATAAAAACCAACAACATTAAGGTAAAGGTAAAGGTAAAGGTTTTCCCCTGACATTAAGTCCAGTCGTGACCAACTCTGGGGTTGGTGCTCATCTCCATTTCTAAGCCAAAGAGCTGGCATTGTCCGTGGATACCTCCAAGGTCATGTGGCCGGCATGACTGCATGGCGCGCCGTTACCTTCGCGTCAGAAGAATTGATCTACTCACATTTGCATGTTTTGAACTGCTAGGTTGACAGGAGCTGGGGCTGACAGCAGAAGCCCATGCTGCTCCCCGGATTAAAACCTGCAACCTTTCAGTCAACAAGTTTAGCAGCTCAGTGGTTTGCCACTGGGGCCTCCAACAACATTATAACCATATATAAAACACATATATAAATTGTTGTTGGTTTTGATGTTTGTTTTTATATATGGTTATAACAGCATTATAACCATATATAAAAACAAGCATCAAAACCAACAACAGTAAACAATAAAATGAATATAATATAATAAAATAGAAAGATATTGTCAACAATCTTGTTTCTCCCAAACAAATTGATGTCAGATTTTTTTCTCCAATACATGCCAAAAAGAAGTATCTGTAGAAATGCCAGTATGAATAAAATAGTACAACTACCCCCTGGCAGATTTTCATTTTTTAAAAGAAGAAACAGAAGGCAAAGTATTATTAACAGTCATTGAACTATAATGATAACTAACATGTCACTTGCAGCAAAAATTACCCTTTGTTTCCTTCTGAAATAAAATCTATGTTTATCCCGGTCATATTAATTAGGGTTCCAAATTATTAATATTTTAAAAGCTTGGTGAAAGGTCCTTACAGCATAATATAATTAAGTTCCAGTTGATTAGGAAATTATAAATAAATGAGCTTTTTTCTATGACAATAGTGCTCTCTGATAAACTGATTTATGGAATGAATGAGATAAAAGGAATGTGATGGGAAAGATGGATATTTATCAAACAAACTTCATCTGCCCTTTGAAGGAAACATTAACATCACTTCACTAATTTTAGGACTTTTTTTGAGAGAAGGAGATAAGAAACAACTATCAGCCAATTTGTTTCCTCTCAAAGTCAATTATTCACCATAAATTTCAGCTGAAAGACATTTGCATGTTCAATTAAAGCTTAGTTGTGAAGAAGTCCATGCAGTACAACATTCAAAAATTTCAATTATACTAATGATGCTTCTGTATATGAAACATACAACAATATATTATTATTTTATTTGAAGAGGTTTCTCCCACAGGACAAGCTTATCTAAACCAGTAATGGCTTTTGTTTCTGCCATACATAAAAATACAACTTCTAAAGTTATTCCCTAGAGCAGTGATGGGCAACCTTTTGAGCGTGGTGTGTCAAAATTCACCAAAAAACTCAGCGTAATTCAGGTGGTGTGTCACTTCAAGAAAAAAACCATAATTTCGCAATATTTAGTTTAAATAACAAAAAAATATAATTGTAATTCCCACTTTCTTTCTTATCATGTTGTTCTACCTCTCTTTATGTAAATAATATCCTTTTTGAAGTGTTTAATAAAAATATAATTTTAAAAACCCAACAAAATATTATTTATTTTTAATTTAATTTAAATGTATTTCTAGCATTTAATATGCTATTTAATGTATTTCTAATAATAATAATAATGCAATAACAATAAAGTAACATTGCAAAATAATATTTTGATATTTAATTTACCATTTCATTTAAGACACACACACACACACACACACACACACACACACACACACACACATATATATATATATATATATATATATATATATATATATATATACTGCATGGAGCGCCGTTACCTTCCCGCCGGAGCGGTACCTATTGATCTACTCACATTTGCATGTTTTCGAACTGCTAGGTTGGCAGAAGCTAGGGCTGACAGCGGAAGCTCACGCTGCTCCCCGGAATCGAACCTGCGACCTTTCGATCAACAAGCTCAGCAGCTCAGTGCTTTAACCCACTGCGCCACCGGGTCCATGCAGTCATGCCGGCCACATGACCTTGGAGGTGTCTACGGACAACGCTGGCTCTTCGGCTTAGAAATGGAGATGAGCACCACACCCCAGAGTCAGACATGACTGGACTTAATGTCAGGGGACTACCTTTACCTTTACCTTTTATATCGGCATATATTAAAAATATTTAAAATGCATTAAATTAAATGTCAAATTAAAATTCAATTTACCATTTCATTTAAGGCATTCTGAAATATTTGAGTAATATAGCAAAGTATTTATCATTTAATTTAATTTAAATATGTAACTCCTTAATATTTAGGAAACAATGCAAAATAATATTCGTTTACTTAATAATTAAATAAACCGATATTATTTTGCAATGTTACCTAAATATTAATAATAATTAAATATTTTTAAATTTGACATTTAATTTAATGCATTTTAATATTTGAATAATATAGCAAAGTAATAGTATTTATCATTCAGTTTAAATATGAAACTCCTTAATATTTAGGTAACATTGCAAAATAATAATTTCTTTCCTATTTATTTTTTAAAATGGCATAAAATAAATAAACAAATAATATCAGGCGGGCGTGTGTCAGTAGAAATGGCTATGCGTGTCAGTACTGACACACGTGTCATAGGTTCGCCATCATGGCCCTAGAGTTAGAACCTATAATGTTTGTTATAGTGTTTCTTACTCTGCAGAAGATAGTCCTCTATTTGGATCATCTTCTGTTGAAAAAAATTCTTCAGTCCACAATGGGATTTAAAATAAATAATGCTAAAAAGAAAGAGTAGGGAACTTGAAGTTTTCTATCCACAGCACCTGGGCAGAAGTGAGATTTAGGATAAATGATCAAAGTGGTGAAAAGTTGTATATTATTTTTCTTTAAATGCTTATTTATTTACTATTATCTCCCTTTCTCCTTGTCCAGGACCCACGATACATGCCTTTTTGATAATGGTAATACACATCCTTTTATTGTAGGGATGATGCATTTCCTCTCTTGTGAGGAAACAACGTTAGAGAAATACATCATCATTTCTCAATACCAAATCAAAGATTTATTCCAAGGCTTATGTGAAGATAAAGTAGGGCGTGAAATCTGCCTGTTCAGAAAAGATTGGGTCAATCAATCTGTCAGGAGTTGTCAAATATTTCTAACATCTTGCGATGGAGCTCTGCCCTTGCTCCTGGCTTTTCACTCCTGTTTATTTTTATTTTTATTTATTTATATTTCAAATTTATATGCCGCCACTCCCCTGGGGCTCGGAGCGGCTTACAGAACAGGCTAAAATCTAACAACACTTAAAAACAATTTAAAAACAATTTAAAAACAACAATATCAGAGATCAAAGGCCTGTCGAAACAGATATGTCTTACATGCCCTGCAGAAAGCTGATAGGTCCCGCAAGGCACGGACTTCAGGTGGCAGAGTATTCCAGAGTGATGGTGCCACTGCTGTAAAGGCTCTGCGTCTGGTTGCTGTTAGACGCAAGGTCTTGACACTGGGAATTTCCAATAGATCTTGGTCCTCAGAACGGAGGGATCTCTGGGGTTGGTAGGGGGTGAGGCGGTCCCTCAGGTACATCGGCCCCAGACCATGCAAGGCCTTAAAGGTGAGTACCATCACTTTGAAAGTGATCCGGTGCTCAATTGGTAACCAATGCAGCTGCAGTAAGATTGGTGTTATGTGGCATCTCATTGGAATTCCCGCAAGAAGCCGAGCAGCTGCATTTTGTACCAACTTGAGCTTCCGGATCACCAACAGAGGAAGGCCAATGTAGAGGGCATTACAGTAGTCCAGTCTTGAGATGACCGTGGCCTGGATCACCATAGCTAGGTCATCCCTGGACAGGTAGGGGGCCAGCCGTCTAGCCTGCCGCAGATGAAAAAAGGCGGTTCTGCTAACGGCCATTTACTCTGCAGAATTTTTAAGGTCTTTTAGACAATTTTTTTGCTGTTGTATTGTTATTTGTAGTAATCTTCATTTTTATTTTAATAATGTTGCGACCTTTAACAATTTTGTAACGTTCCTTAAATGGAAAATTAAGGTAGAATCATTTTATCAGTTTTGTGGCAGCCAAATACTGTATGGAGCTATTCCAGAAAACGTGGGGCAAAACCACCTTAACACATTCTTGACTAAAGTCAAATTATAGCCCAAATTCTGGCCCGAAATTCAGACATCTAGGGAAAATTCAGGCTATATTTGCTCTTCAGTCTTTGCATTGATAGAACTTTTCCATACATATTTAAAATGAGTCAATTTTATTCATATCATCTTGTTTTACCATATAGCTTTCATGACCTTACATTGAAATCAAAAATGTGATAGCATGGACAAACCTTACTTGAGTATCTTATCCTTACATGACAGAATCTTAGATTTAATGTTCTTCCTTTAACTTTTACCTAATTGGTTTATGGTCTGTAGAGCTTTGTTGCTCTTTTTTTTTTTTTTTTTGCTGAGATATATTTCATTTTCTTCTTCCAATTCTAGTACCTTTTTTTTACTTTAAAAGAAACCTCCTCTCTCTCTCTCTCTTTCTCTCTCTCTCTCTCTCTCTCTCTCTATATATATATATATATATATATATATATATATTTTTTTATTGAGGTTTTTTTACAGTGATACATAAAAGGACAGAAGAAGAAAAAGAAAAGAGAGAATAAAAAGGATGGTTGAGAATATTGGTGGGGTGGGAAGACGGGTGGGTTAGGATGGGTTTTGGGTGTATTGGAGAGACAGTGAAAAAGGGGAATGAAAAAAAAGAGAAGAAAACCAAGAGTGGGGAGGGGGGTGGCGGCTGAGAGACACGGTCTATATAGTCTCTCTCGAATAATTTTTTGCGATGAACACACCACAGACTTCACAAAATTTAGTCGATATTTTGCTTTACTTCTTAATCCTAGGCAAAAGTTTCTCTATCATATTTGATTCTGCTCTGTTTCCTACTTTTGCATTACAATTGCCTATGATTGCTATGATCAATTTCCACCTGAGCTGCAGCACACTATATTTCCATTTCTTCCTCTTCTGCCTCAAAATTTTCATCATACACTTGGATTATGTTTTCCTATAAATCTTATTGATATTATTTTTTGCATTATATATGATGTGACTGCTTTTGCTACATCTCTTCTCACTATTAATGTCACCCTATTTCTTCTTGAATGATCCCTAGGTAAAGCTTACATTTTCATAGCTTTGGCAATGCCTTTACTGACCTTCATAGGTGGTAGCATTGAATGTTCCTGTGTAACAAGAAGCCATGTTACTGGTAGCACTGCTACTGACAGCAGACAAGCTTTTTGATTGAGGAACCTTTTCCTACCTTAACAGCAACAGCAACAAAAATAATAAAAACAATGGAATTAATCTGAATATTTATAAGCCACTTTTCTGGGACAAGTCCATTGCTGTGTTCGAATTTTTTAAAAAACTTTCTATTCCTTGAAGTCATACTGGCTGAATTTACTGTATATACTCGAGTATAAGCCTAGTTTTTCAGCCCCTTTTTTAGGCTGAAAAATCTCCCCTCGGCTTATACTTGAGTCAATGTAATTTACTATTTTACTCTGTTATTAGTATTATTTTTATTTCATTTATTATTTTACTCTATTCATTACTTTATTATTTACTTAATTATTGTTATTATTACATTTACATTGTTATTACATTTATTATTATTACATTTTACTCATTTATTATTATTATTATTACATTTTATATTTTACTCTCTTCATTATTATTGGAAGGATATGTAAGCACATTTACATTGAAGAAGGTTTGAATAATGGTTTAATCAGAGTTGGACAGTCTTATCTTAAATTACAGTTTTATGTAAATATTCAAAGAAACATTTAGCCTGCTGGTGCCTCAGTTATACCAGCAGACGTTGGCTCCGGTACCTTCAACATCGACATCGGCGTCGACGTCAGCTGAGGTATCCAGGCCTTCGACATCAGCTTCGACGTCGAAAGCATCGACATCAAAATCTGTCGATCCCTCGACGGAGACCGAGCCTCGCCAGACAAGGGCGAAGAAGGCTGCGCAGAAAAGGCCGAGAACAGCTATGTCGACAACTTCTAAGGCCTCGGTGTCGACAGCTTCCAAGGCTACAAAGCCTACGAAGCAAAAAGCTCCATGCACGGTCACGACCGAGACCGTACGCATCCGGCACTCTTCGACCAGCTCAGTGGCGTCGGTGAGATCGATCAGGTCCACGAGGTCGACATCGGCGACTCCGCCATCTTCCACGGCGGTTTGCATTGCTTTTCGCCGGTCTCAAGAAGAGTCTCGGCGTGCTTCCACCTCATCCTCCGTCCCGCCCACCCCGGGCAAGTCTGTGTCGAAGACAACTCAGCCGCCGGCAAAGAAGAAGAAGACGATGCCGCCTCCATCCTCGTCTTCTTCTTCTTCCCGAAAGCAGACCACCGCCTCCTCGGCCACCTCGTCGGCGAGGTCATCGCCGTTGCAGCCTGCTCAACCGCAGCTGGCCACACAGCCTGCTCAGGAGCCACAACCTCTGCCGGAACTGCCTTTGGAACAACCCGAGTCCCCGGTGATCTCGGTGGACACGGTGATCGAGGCACCAGCTCGACATGTGACAGCCAGACAGGAGCTTTTCCCGTCGGTCACGACCTTGACAACTGTGACGGCAAGACAGGAGACTTCTCCAGTGTTGGAGACTCCAGAAAGGGGCAGGCAGACTATGAGACTGGCCCGTGCCATTCAGGCTTCGGCCTCAAAAGCCCCCCCAGTGGCTCCACCGCAGCGCCCGAGTCGGGATGTCTCCTCATCCCCTCCTCCCCAATCCGTGGCTGCCGATGACGAAGAGGAAGATGGCGAGTTACCGGGATCGGTACACTCGGGGTCTGTGTTATCTCTCGGGATCGAGAGATCACCCACTCACGACGCCTATGAGGCTGATCCTCCATCTCCCACGGACAATGTCCGAGCCTTTGCAGATCAAATGGCTTGCATGGCTGATGCCCTAGGCTTGGAGGTCAAGCAGACTTCCAAAGCGGTGCAAGACCCGGTGTTTAAGAGGGTGCAATCGGAATCTCCACCCGCTCCTCTTCTACCCTTCCTTCCCTATCTCCTTGAAGTGATCCAGGGCTCCTGGAAGACCCCTTCCTCCATCCCTCCAACCTCTAAGAAAATTGAATCATGGTACAGGACGGATGATGAGGGCTTGGAGTGGCTGAAACACCATCCCGACCCTAACTCGGTGGTCGTGAAGGCGGCTCAGGGGTTCGGAAGGCAATCGTCGACGCCGTCCGATCGGGAGGGAAAGAGATTTGACGCTGTGGGCCGAAAGCTCTACTCTGGTGCCCTCTTATTGGCCCGCATGGCCAGCTATGGTGCTTGTATGGGCGCATACTAGCAAATCCTTTGGGAAAAAGCGGCTCCGTTTTTCCAAAGGATGTCTGATGAAGATCGCACTGCCCTCTCCACCCTGGCTCAAGAGGCGAACTCTCTGGCGCATCATCAGATGCAGATGGCCAAACACACGGAGACACTGCGGGCAAGATGATTGCTCACGCCGTGGCAATCAGGAGGCATGCCTGGCTTAGATCCTCTGGCCTCTCTACATCATCGAGGCAGGTGATCGAAGACCTTCCGTTCGATGCCCTGGGGCTCTTCAACGCCGGAACGGACGACAAGCTGAAGTCAAACCACGACTTCAAGACCTTGGCTTCTAAGTGTGGGTTCGAGAATCAGAACCAGGCGCAGAGGACCAGATGGTTCCAGTACAAACGCCGACACACGGTCCCGTACCGCACCATACAGTACCGCCAACCAGCCCGTCCCCTGCATACCTCCCAACAAACCCACCCTCAACAACCCCAACAGCAAAGGAGGCAGCACCAGCAGCAGCGTTCGTGGTCCCGTCAAGCTTCTGGAGGCAATCAGGCCAGGCGCCGCATTTGACGCCCTAATGGACGATACCGTTTGCTCTTTCGTTACAGATGTTGTTCCCATGTCCCTCCCAATGGTACCCGCCCTCATCCTTCCATCCTGATCGACACCATTCGGGGATCGCCTGACAAACTTTCTCCCTGCATGGGAAAATATCTCCTCAGATGCATGGGTTTTAAAGATTGTCGACGAAGGCTATGCATTGGAGTTCGAAGAGCTCCCACCAACAGGGCAGATTGTTGATACCGAACCATCCTCGGCAATTCTGACAGAGGTCGAGACCTTGCTTCTGAAAGGGGCAATTTCCCCTCTTCCGGACTCTCAAAACCATCGAGCCTTCTTCTCCAGGTACTTTACTGTCCCGAAGCCGGATGGCTCCCTCCGTCCAATCCTCGATCTCAGAGACTTAAACTCCTTCATCGAACCCCAAAAGTTCCGGATGGTGACGGTATCGTCCATTCTTCCTCTCCTCAGATACGGAGACTTCTTCGCGTCCGTCGATCTCCGGGACGCTTACTTCCATCTCTCAGTCAGAAAACATCACAGACGCTTCCTGGCCTTCAGGGTAGTGGGACAGACGTATGCCTTCAACGTGCTCCCGTTCGGGCTCGTGAAGGCATCGAGAACTTTCACCAAATGCATGTCGGTGGTCGCAGCAGCCCTCAGAAGGGAAAAAATCCGCATTTTCCCATACCTAGACGACTGGTTGTTGGCAGCACGCTCCCCGGACCTCCTGCGAACGCAGGTGGCAAGGACGCTTTCCCTCCTCGAAGACCTGGGCCTCCAGCTAAACGAGGAGAAATCTCATCTCGAGCCCACCACTTACATAAAGTTCATCGGCACCATGTTCGATTCTCTCTCTCAGTCAGTTTTCCTTCCAGAAGAGAGATTCAGGGCTCTTCGAGCCGAAGCACTCAAAGTGCGTCGAGCCCGAGTGGTCCCGGCGAAGCAGATTCAGGTCCTCCTCGGGCATATGGCCTCCACGGTGATGGTGACACCATTGGCGAGACTCCGCTTCCGTCCCCTCCAGAGATGGTTTCTGGACCACTTCAATCCCATGCGGGACAGTGCTGCGAAGCGCTTGCTGATACCAAAGTCGGTAAAGGACTCCCTGAGCTGGTGGATGAATTGCCAGCATGTCTGCAGAGGCATTCCATTCCACCCAGAACCCCCAGCTGTCACGATCACGACGGACGCCTCGATGTTCGCATGGGGATGCCATA
>NW_026847660.1:63468075-63521600 GCF_025583915.1 Anolis sagrei ordinatus | reverse complement strand
TGACAGCAGACAAGCTTTTTGATTGAGGAACCTTTTCCTACCTTAACAGCAACAGCAACAAAAATAATAAAAACAATGGAATTAATCTGAATATTTATAAGCCACTTTTCTGGGACAAGTCCATTGCTGTGTTCGAATTTTTTAAAAAACTTTCTATTCCTTGAAGTCATACTGGCTGAATTTACTGTATATACTCGAGTATAAGCCTAGTTTTTCAGACCTTTTTTTAGGCTGAAAAAGTCTCCCCCGGCTTATACTTGAGTCAATGTTATGTATTATTTTACTTTGTTGTTGTTATTATCATTATTACCTTTATTATTTTATTATTGTTGTTATTATTACATTTATTATTTTACTCTATTTATTATTGTTATTGTTACATTTATTATTTTACTCTATTGTTATTATTACATTTATTATTTTACTCTGTTGTTACTGTTATTATTACATTCCATTATTTTACTCTATTATTATTACTATTATTTTACTCTATTTATTATTATTATTGGAGGACATGTAAGCATATTTACATTGAAGAAGGTTTGAATAATGGTTTAATCAGAGTTGGACAGTCTCCTCTTGAATTACAGTTTTATGTAAATATTCAAAGACATTTAACCTACTGATGCCTAAGTTAATATAATTTTATTGGTATCTATTTTTATTTTGAAATTTACTAGTAGCTGCTGCATTTCCCAGCCTCGGTTTATACTCGAGTCAATACATTTTCCCAGTTTTTTGTGGTGAAATTAGGTGCCTTGGCTTATATTCGGATCGGCTTATACTCGAATATATACGGTATACTCGTATACAGTTTGTTTAGTTTTTTTCATTGTAAGATAAATAAATATTTTGAATTGTCAGTGTCACGAAATACTTTACCCTAATAACATTTAATGGACTTTTAAAGTTCGGCAACTGCTAATAATAGAACTGCTTTGGCAAAGTAGTGTGACTGACTTGAAGGGGAAGGGGTATTTTTTTTTCCTTTTTTAACAGTAGCTGTCAAAAATAAGAAATATGTGAATTAAAATATTCAGAATTTATGTACACCATCATTATAGGATATATTATGACAAGTGTTGCTATTCGCTTTGCAAATGGAAATGGTATTTGCAAACATAAATAAACAAAACAAACATGTTTTTCCTATTGGGGGTTATTACCTTAGAGAAGTAATTAATCAGTATGTCCACTACCATCATTCTAGATATTTCAGGAAATCTTCTACAGCAGATGATTAAAAAGAAGATACCACATGTTTGAGCTGTGTTTTTTAATGAGAGAATAAATGGGTGATGGCTAGCAGGAGGGAATGGCATACAAAGCTGAGGAATTTCATTGATCTTGTTAGGAACATAACAGCATCTTTAAAAGATTAAGGTGCTTGTTTTATATTTCACTACCCTCAGTTTCTCAATAGACCCCGCTTAAGGAAATCAAAAGAAGTTGTTGGCAACCTGGTCAATTTTCCCGTATTGTTGTAAAATGTGCTGTTTCCTTCACATTACATTGCAAGCTGAGAAGCATTTGGATTTCAGATTGCAAACTGAATGCATTTCCATGTTTTACCTGGGAGTGGTGACCAAGTAAATCCATTTTTTAAAAAAACATAGTGGAGAAAATTTCTCACACATTCGATTAAAATCATTTTGTGGGATTTTGTATATGCATCCAATGCTCCTGATGATCCTAGCTGTGGCAATTGCTAAAGAAATGAATTAAAAAGGAGCATGCTTTGCTAGATGAGTCAAAAGTCACACAGACAGTCAGATTTTGCAGTATTCATTCTAGAGGAGAACACAAGAACACAATATTTTTTAAAGTTTCAGTTCTTTTAAAGCAGAGCTGGATAAATTACTTCAATTTCCAGTATTACTTATTATTCATAATGCAGGCTGGAGATGATGGGAGTTGTGCTTCAACAACATTCGGTGAGCTGCATTTTGCTTACATCTGCTATAATGAAAATTATTATTTATGAATAGCCAAACCAACTGACATTATGACAAGATGTTCTAAAGTTTGTACTTCGTTGTTCATTTGTTCAGTCATTTACAACTCTTCGTGACCTTATGGACCAGCCCACGCCAGAGCTCCCTGTTGGTCGTCACCACCCCCAGCTCCTTCAAGGTCAGTCCAGTCACTTCAAGGATCCCATCCATCCATCTTGTCCTTGATTGGCCACTCTTCCTTTTTCCTTCCATTTTCCCCAGCATAATTGTCTTCTCTAAGCTTTCCTGTCTTCTCATGATGTGGCCAAAGTACTTCATCTATGCCTCTACTATCCTTCCGTCCAATGAGCAGTTGGGCTTTATTTCCTGAAGTATGAACTGGTTGGATCTTCTGGTGGTCCAAGGCACTCTCAGAACTTTCCTCCAGCACCACAGTTCAAAAGTTTGTATTAATGGGGTGATAAAGGGAACATGGCATGATAAAAAAAGAGTTTGGACTATCTGTATCTGATTTAAAAATTGTCTTACAATTTTTCTCTTTTACAGCTTACAACCTTTGTGTTACTAATTGACTGCTTGTATGTTACTTAGGAGTTCAGACACAAGGTATATTTATGGGAACTTCTTGTTTGTTCAAAAGGCACCCCTCTACAGTCTATTCTTGCATCACTATCAGCTGTAACTATTTTCTCTTCCCTCTTCCCTCTATAAAACTACAAATCTGCTTTTCTATAAATATTTGTCCATAAAGGTACTTCATATGTTTAACAAAGAACAGTAAGCCTTTCCCTCCTTTTTTTCTTCTAAACCTTGCAGCTATAGGTAAGGACAAGTTTTTGCTCAGATTCTGCCTTATTAATTTTATTATTCTGTAAGGGTACTCTGACATTTTTCAACACATCTATCATAACATCATTAAAAAAATTCAAGGAATGACAAAATATTTTTTCCATTTTTGTTTGAAGTCTTTGTTTTCCGAAAATATGTGACATCCTTCAAAATTGTCAAGAAAGTCTGAATAAGACAAATTTCAAAGGAAATTTGGAGATTCCTTCTAAGAAGTTCTGACCTTGGAGAGAAGTTCAACAGAAAGGAAGTTGATTTTAATCTGATAGACTCGTTTCAGATTTGGTTACCTCTAAATTATCCTGCTCAATACTAAAACTGATTAATTAGAATGTAGAGGAGACCTGTTTACTTGATACCACCAACTTTTCTGTCAACTCAATTTTTTCTGGCTTTTGTGTTAAGTTGAATTGATAGCAAAGCTTCTTAAGCTATGGGTGTCAAGACCCAGAAGCTTTAAAGAAGGCAAACACAGTATGCAATGTCCAAACACAGTTATATTGTTCACAAAAGAGTCTTTGAAGCACTTACTTCAGTGTCACAAGGTCAAATAAAGAGTTGGTATCAAAACCAAGGTGAAATAAGCAACTAAAATATAACCCAGGTTATCCTGGCGTATAATCCGGTTTAACTGAAATATGCAGCAATCCGCTTTAAACTCACAAGACACAAAGAATGTTCAAAAGCACGTTAGGTAAAGGCAAAAGCAGAGTCCAAAAACAGTCCGAGGTCGAGACACGATGCAAACAAGATGAGTAAGTCCAGGAAGCAAAACAGCGTTGTCCAAAATGATCCGGAGTCAAAAGCGGTTGAGTAGCAGTCGTCGTTCACGGAATCACAAGATGAAAACACAGGAACACAGGAATCTGTAGTCCAAGGACCCAAGCTCGAAAATTGTGGCAGAAACAAAGATTCACACCTCAAAAGAGACACTTTGCCTTCTGCAAAGGTCCATTGAAACAATACCCACTTTTATCCTAAAGTTCCTCATCAGAAGATGAGGTGCTCTCCACTCTTTCATCATCGCTCTCAGCTGCCCCATTTCCTGCAGCTGAACCCAGACACCCATCCCTCCACCTCTGCCAGCATTTGTCAAGACTTAGATCTTGCCAAGTGCTCCCCAGTTGCCATTGCTCTGTAAACCCCTCGAACTCATCACTAGAGGGGGGTTGGGTACAAATATCCCTAATCTCCTGTACACGGGTCCAATCAAGCCCATCCTCCTCTCCCAATCCCCTCACTCCCTTGAAGTCTTCATCCTCTGTAGGAGCGTTAAGTATATCACGGATACGCTTCCTTTCAGTTTCCTCGTCAGACTCTTGTTCGCGAGTAACCCGCTTGAGTCCCCTGGTTTCCTCCCCATCCCCCATTGCACAGTCGGAGAAGCCTTCAAAGGTTTCAGAATCACTCAGGGCCATGATTATCTCTCTAATCCGCTTTTGCTGCTGCTCCTCTTCCAACACCTGCGCAGACCTCTTCTCCCTCCTACCAGTAGTAGCAATGTTACCATCATGCTGAACTACAACAATGGGTCACACCCCCATATGAGGTCCCCTAATTAAATGTGGGGTATGGAGGGGGTCACAAAAAGTGTGTGTGTTGCTATTTAATAGTTGTTTTAGACATGTACACAAATCCATTAGCAATATTTCAGATATACTTCATACTTGATGGCTATCTTTTCAGTTTCAAAAATACTTCACTTCAAATTTTGATTCTAAAAAACAAAGGTGGGTTTTAAATAAAATAAAAAACATCAGTCACCTGCCATTAAAAGTTCAAAAAGAATTTGCCTGCAATCTGTGCAGGGAGGGAAGAGTATATGGCCTATTTGTTTTAAGGGGAGGAAAGGGTATGGATTGCATCTGTTCCATGTAGACAGATTGTGATGGGAACAAGAGGGAAGCGTATCTGGGTCTATTTCAGTCTCATGGCCCACCATGGAACAAAGGACTCTTTAAGTTGGAGGTATGGACTCCCAAACACTCCATTGTGATCTCCAATACAGGAGGGAAAAAAAGAGCCAGCAAAGTATATTCTGCCAATGTATTGTCGAAGGCTTTCATGGCCGGAATCACTAGATTGTTGTAGGTTTTTCCGGGCTATATGGCCATGTTCTAGAGGCATTTTCTCCTGACGTTTCGCCTGCATCTATGGCAAGCATCCTCAGAGGTAGTGAGGTCTGTTGGAAGTAGGAAAATGGGTTTATATATCTGTGGAATGACCAGGGTGGACAAAGGACTTTTGTCTGCTGGAGCAAATCTACATAGGGATGACCAAACGCAGCATTGCCCAAACACGAATCAAGGAACATGAAAGGCACTGCAGACTACTTCAACCAGAGAAGTCAGCCATAGCAGAGTGCCTGATGAACCAACCTGGACACAGCATTTTATTTGAGAACACAGAAATGCTGGACCACTCTCACAACCACCATGTCAGACTACACAGAAAAGCCATTGAAATCCACAAGCATGTGGACAATTTCAACAGAAAGGAAGAAACCATGAAAATGAACAAAATCTGGCTACCAGTATTAAAAAACTCTAAAATTGCAACAGCAAAACAACAGAGAGTAAACAATCAGGCACATCAAATCACTCTCAACAAAAGATTTCCCCCCAGGCACTTCCAAGCCATTAAATGCTAATCAAGGTGGTCAGTTGAAACATTCACACCTAGCTCCAGCAGACAAGAGTCCTTTGCCCCCACCCTGGTCATTCCACAGATATATAAACCCATTTTCCTACTTCCAACAGACCTCACTACCTCTGAGGATGCTTGCCATAGATGCAGGCGAAACGTCAGGAGAAATGCCTCTAGAACATGGCCATATAGCCCGGAAAAACCTACAACAACCTATATTCTGCCACTTTAGGTTGCAAACCAAGCATATGGCATGACATGAAAAATGTTCAAGATATTCTACACCAGGCATGAGCAAACTTCGGCCTTCCACGTGTTTTGGATTTCAACACCCACAATTCCTAACAGCCTACTGGCTGTTAGGAATTGTGGGAGTTGAATTTCAAAACACCTGGAAAGCTGAAATTTGTCCATGCCTGTTCTACACCTTGCAATGTCAAATATTCAGCCAAACACATAGATTTCATTAGTATGCAAATTTGCTTTAATCTTTAACAAATTGTAACAGTATATGTATACAGAATAATTTCTTTGTGAGTTATTATCGGAAAATGTTTGATTTGTATACCAATTTTATATATTGATATTAGGGCTGGGCGGTTTCGTTTCGTTAATTCGTAATTCGTTAAAAATTCGTTATTTTTTTTTATAACGAAGCGATAACGAACCATTCTGGAGCAACTTAAAAACGAAATGAATTTTTAAATTCGTTTCGTAAATGCTTCGGATTCGTTATGTATTCGTTTCGTTATCGGTTTGAGGTCGTTTCGTTATTATGTCTGGGGCAAGTTTTATAGTTGTTTTTTGTTTAATTAGTGAAAAAAAATTATAATATCACACCAACAGTCAACAACAGAGGGAGAGGGAAGCTTCAGAAGTTCCCCCTGTCCCATTTGGAGTTTTTTTAGCGTATTGCGCGGTCGCGTCCGCCATTAACGAATCGATTCGTTATTGTTTCGTTATTGTTTCGTTATTGTTTTGTAATTTTTTTACCATTTACGAAATTTCGTAAATATCGAACTTTTTAAAAAAAAAATTCGGAATTCTTTTAAATATCGAAACGCAAAAACCCCCAAAAAACGAATCGATTTTAGAAACAAATTTTTCCGTTGTTACCCAGGCCTAATTGATATACCTGGGATTGTAAAAAAAAAAAGTCTTGGGTGAAAAGGGATCATGACTAGAAAAAAAAGTTTAAGAAGCCCTGAGTTATGCTACATTTTCAGATGATGCCAATGATAACGAAAGCACCTATGTTAATTCTGTAGGAGCCTATGCCTGGCATTTCTTGAATTAGAATCATTTCTCGAACAAGTTGTCTTTTTTGCATGTCCCCTGGCTGCTGAATGAAATGGTACAGTAATCTGAACGCAGTAGCATTTGTAAGCTAAATTTATGTCACAGATTTACATGTTAAGTGCTTTAGTGGTAAGAGCAACTCTCAAAGACAGCATGTTTATACCTCCATTTGTGCTTACATTTGAATGCTAAAATGGAGCCAAATAAAAAAACACAGATGATTTTGTATACTCAAATATGGGCCATTTATTTTAATTGTTGACTGAAGTGACCCTCCACACTGTGAAAAAGGCAGCAGTTAGTACCACAATCTATCAGTTTGTGATTTTTTTCATCCATTTGTAGTGCAAGCTCTGCTGCTAGATTTCTGTGGCTGCTTTTGCTTTGAAAGAGAATTGTTTTAAATGTTTTATTTGGTCTCTATAAAATATTCTTGAAAGGTGGAAAAACACTGTCTATCATGCATTGCAGTCACAGTTCTCCTATCTTACTTTTTGTTCCTTCTCTCCCTTTTTTGTCACATTTTAAACATTTTAATATACTTTTGAATTCATCACTCTTCTTCACCATTAGCAGATCTTCTGTTTCTGTACATTACTTCTGTTCCTTTTTTATTTGATCATCAAACAGTCCTATTAAGATGAGTTCTGGATTGTTGTAGGTTTTTTCGGGCTATATGGCCATGGTCTAGAGGCATTCTCTCCTGACGTTTCGCCTGCATCTATGGCAAGCATCCTCAGAGGTAGTGAGGTCTGTTGGAACTGGGCAAAAGGGTTTATATATCTGTGGAATGACCAGGGTGAGACCACTCTTGTCTGCTGGAGCTAGGTGTGAATGTTTCAACTGACCACCTTGATTAGCATACAATGGCCTGACTGTGCCTGGGGCAAACTTTTGTTGAGAGGTAATGAATGTCCCTGCCGGCTTCTTCTCTGTTGTTGTGCTGTTGTAATTTTAGAGTTTTTTAATACTGGTAGCCAGATTTTGTTCATTTTCATGGTTTTCTCCTTTCTGTTGAAATTGTCCATATGCTTGAGAATTTCAATGGCTTCTCTGTGTAGTCTGGCATGGTGGTTGTGAGAGTGGTCCAGCATTTCTGTGTTCTCAAATAAAATGCTGTGTCCAGGTTGGTTCGTCAGGTGCTCTGCTATGGCTGATTTCTCTGGTTGAAGTAGTCTGCAGTGCCTTTCATGTTCCTTGATTCGTGTTTGGGCGCTGCGTTTGGTGGTCCTTATGTAGACTTGTCCACAGCTGCATGGTATATGGTAGACTCCTGCAGAGGTGAGAGGATCCCTCTTGTCCTTTGCTGAACGTAGAATTTGTTGGATTTTCTTGGTAGGTCTGTAGATAGTTTGTATGTTGTGTTTCCTCATCAGCTTCCCTATGCGGTCAGTGGTTCTCTTCATGTATGGCAAGAACACTTTTCCTCTCAGTGGATCTTCATCTTTATTCTTGTGGCTTGTTCTTGGTCTTGCAGCTCTTCTGATATCTGAGGTGGAATAACCATTGGCCTGTAGAGCCCAGTTGAGGTGGTTCAGTTCATCTTGAAGGAGGTGGGATTCGCTGATTCTTTTTGATGAGTTCTGATTTGAGTTCTGATTTGAAACTGATTCCTATTTTAAGAATTTCTTAGATTATACCATGAATTTGTCTCCCAAATGTTTAGGCCTTTTTACAAGTCCACCACATATGTTAGTAGAACCCTTCCTGGATTTCACATTCCCAACACTTATTATTTTCTCCTTTGTACGTTTTTAACTTGGAACAGGGGAGTAAAATACCAGAATACATTATTTTGTAGAAAAGAAATAAGACAATTATGTTTATTTTAAAGATAATAACTTTTAAGAAAGGTATG
This sequence comes from Anolis sagrei ordinatus, assembly GCF_025583915.1. Classification (NCBI taxonomy): domain Eukaryota; kingdom Metazoa; phylum Chordata; class Lepidosauria; order Squamata; family Anolidae; genus Anolis; species Anolis sagrei. The sequence goes on along the minus strand of NW_026847660.1, from coordinate 63,512,996 downwards.
TAAATTTTAGAGCCTTCTGCCACATTTAACCCATTACTCTAATTCTATATATAAATAAAAATGTAATGTTAGTTTGTGGGATTAACAAAACTCAAAAACCACTGGATGAATTGACACCAAATTTGGACACAACACACCTATCAGTCCAACAACTGACCGTCACTCATAAAAACACTGAAAAATAGTGAAAGGGACTCAAAAAGCCAAAAAAGCAAAAAGATGCTAAAGCGCATGCACAAAAATGACTCCCCAGCTCATAAAAAACCACACACAATAGCATATCTGCACTCTCTTCCGGACTACAGCTCCCAGCATCCCCTAGACCAGGCCCTTTAGGAGAAGATGATGATCCAAATGCACTGCTTCCAAGATGCAAGCTTTTCTCTCCTTGGATTTCTTTGAGAGTATCCCAATACCTGTATATTTCCAATTTCCTATTTTTGGATCGCAACTCCCAGCAATCACCCAGAGAGATAGATTAGATAGAGATAGGTAGGTAGGTAGGAGGACTGCTGGGAGTTGCAGTCCAAGATAGGTAGAGAAGGAAGAAAAGGAAGAAAGAGGAAGGGGGAAAAAAGGGGAGGGGAAGGGGAGGGAAGGAAAGAAGGAGAGAAGGAAAGAAAAAAGGGAAGGAAGGAGAGAGAGAGGGAGAGAAAGAAAGGGGGGAAGAAGAGAAGAGAAGGAAAGAAGGAGAGAAGGAAAGAAAAAAGGGAAAGAAGGAAGGAAAGAAAGAAGGAGAGAAAGAGGGAGGAAAGGTTGGCCACAGCAACGCATGACCGGTACAGCTAGTTATAACTAAAATTCTATGCTCCATTAACCATACATTCTTTAATTTCTTCTTCCATTTTCATTTTCAATCAGAACTCATACATGGCCATCATTAGCACATCATTGTATCTCAAAGCCACTCATCTTTTTTCAAAMCAWATAGTTTAAAATCAATTTTAATTTTTTCCCCACAATTGTCTAGACCAGAGGTTCTCAAAGTGTAACCTGGGGAGCCCTTGACKCTCCGTAAAGTAGCTCCCTCCTCCCCCTCCCCCCCCCACTCCAAAAGCCTTTTTTCCCCTCACTTTCCTCACTTCCCAGATCTTTTCCCCCACACCTTATTTGGTTCCAAAACCCTATTTCTCTCCCATCACTCAAGGTGAGGTTTAGGGTGCTTTGATTGTGCTTTCCCTGCAAGGCAGAAAGGGATTGGACTGAGTGGTCCCTCGGGTTTTCCATTGGTCAAAAATTTGCCTATGCCTGATATATATATATATATATATATATATATATATATATATATATATATCAGGGTTGTGTGTGTGAGTGTGAGTGTGTGTATGTGTGTGTRTGTGTGTGTGTACATTATATATAATATAATATAATAATTTATTGGGGCTCCACAAGAAACKTTTTCCATGGCTGAAAAGRTTGGTGAACCCCTGGATTAAACTGGTACCAGTTCATATTACATCCCTGTATAAAGCTATCTTGCAAAATTTACATTTATTTCAGCTTTCTTGTACCATAAATGCACATGCCTGTCAGAACCTGGAAGATTTCAGAAGTAAGACACACTCACTGTAAGACAAATCACTGGAAACTTTATTTCCTTCTTACCAAATTTCAAGAAAACCAACTCTACCAACCCCAACACACACACCCTCCTTTCTGTTCTTTTCCAGTTCTCAAAATAAGCTTGAGACAGATGGTTCTTATATCTGTGGTGCTCTTTGGTCCAGTCTCTCACTCCCGCTTCCTCCCTGACTTGAGATTCCATGTCAGGATGACTATTTCAGTCAATTCCAATGGCTGGACTTGGCTTTCTGACAATGCCAGCCAAATCTCTGATTATGTGTCTCTAAAATTAACATTTTTTATCTTTCAGTATTATCTAATCCTTTCCTCATGTCAGACAACAAGCTGCAAAATACATTTTCATACCTGGTAATCATAAACTCCCTCTTTCACTATTATTTTGTTATACCTTAAACCTTATTCTCAGTTTCTTTTTCTTCCATATAAAATTGGTTAAACTTTTTGGCCAGTTCTTAAATGGCTTGTCATTTACTATTATTAGGATTATTTGGAATATAAATAGCATTTTTGTTAGAATATTTGTTTTAATTAATGCAATAAATGCTAGTAATGATAGTTACAATTTATTCTATCTTTCTAGGTCCTCTTTAATTTCTCCCCAATTTTTATTGTACTTATTGAAATCAAACAGAATTTTTAACATACATTTTAATACCCAGATATTTTATTTTCTTCTCTGTTATACATTCTGAAATTTGTACCAGTTTCAATTTTTCCTCTTCATGTTTTTAGTTATCATCTTCATTTCTATTTATTTATTTTGAATCCTGCCACTTCTCCATATTCTTGTAGTGTTTTCAGTAATTGTTTTATACTATTCAAGGGCTCTCCCATGGTTAGCATAAAATTGTCTGTAAATGCCTTTTTCTTATAACTTTTACCTTGCAGGTGTTTGTCAAATATTCTTCTTCAAAGTAAACAATATTGGGGATAGTGGGCAGACATGTCTTGTACCCTTTTGAATTCTGCATGACTTTGTTAGACCTCCTTTTACCCTTTTGAATTTTGCATGACTATGTAAGATCTCCTTTTACTGCATATTGTAAATGGATTTTATCCATGATATATTGGACCTCTCTTTTCAATTAGGAACATGAAGAATTCTCAACATAGGTGCCAATGTAGTTTATCAAATGCTTTTTTGGCATCCAAGAAAATTAGCAGGGGTTTGGGGAGGGAGTTAGGGTGTCTGGGTGTTCTCCCGGGAGGTTCCAAGAGCACATCCGGACATCTATCCCAGAAAGCATGCGCGGATTAGGACCTGGGAACATTCGCATTTTTAAAACACAATAGTTCCGGGGTAAAGGACTGTCCGGATGCACTCTGAGTTCAAAATCCCCAGTTAGCAAGGCAACTGTGCTTAAGCTGTACTCAAGAGTTAATCTCCTCCCTCCCTAGTACAAAATTTCTGGCATCAAAGTGGCTAATGCATTCTATCATCTAATATATCTATTATCTCATTAATCTCTCACCTTAGCCAGTCAAGGTCTTAAAAAATGTACAATAGAAAATAATATTTAAAACATGAAATACACAATTTTTAAAAATTAGAAATGGTTCAAAGCAGGCCTCTAGCCAGGATTTTGATTCGAGGGGAGCTGAGTTTGATTCGGGGGGGGGGGGGCAGAGTCTGAGTGAAAGAGGGTCTACCCTAGCAAACCTTTTGTATCATTACCCCAATACCCCCATGTATATGGGATATATTGAGCATGGTGATCAGATCATGATATGAATAAACATAACAGTTTAAATAATGTACCAGTAAGGCCTTCTCGCGGACCACCATGAGAATTGGGGGGGGGGCTGAAGCCCCCTCCCCCCCCCGGCTACATGCCTGGTTCAAAGCCTTTTTGACCATAGTTGCCAGCATCCCTTATTCTGAACATTCTGGAAGAGCGAAAACATTTCCAAGCTCTGGTTTTATGCACACTTTGTTAAATTTTATAGGCAGTACTGCATCATAACATTAGAATTCTCATCAGAATGATAAATGTTTTGATCAGTACCTTTATTTAGGAAGTATGAATCAAGTCAGTTGACTCCAAACTGAGGACTCAACTAAATTCTTGAATGTTCCCAGTTGTTTGTCTTCAGCATCTGGTAGTCAGAAGCAGATGGTCTATAAATGCAGAGTTTCCAGTTAACTATCATGACTAATAGCTACTTAGTTTTATTCTCCATGAATTTGTCATCCTGCCCTTTTTATGATATCATTATCAAGTGTGTGTGTGTGTGTGTGTGGGATGCTATATAAAATAATTTTTCTAACAGCAAATCATTTTCTCCATCCCCACAACAACACTGTCAATATTATCTAATTATGTGGATGCTGTAGTTGCAAGATTTTTGTAGTCAGAATGAGATAGAGTACGCAGTCCCTCAAATTTGAAAGTGAACTTTATGTAGAAACTTTCAAAATATGGCAAGGCCACTATATGCACTATGTGAATAAGTGTTTTCTTTTCTGAGGAAGTGCTTTCTTTGTTTATTAGTTTTATTTATATAAAAGTGATTTAGGAATATTTCTTTGGAAATCAAAAAGTAATTTATGATTCTACCTCTCACTTCCAAAGCAACAACTGTGGGGATGATTATGTGATTCAGATCAGGGTGCCAAAAGGGAGAAAGGACTCACTGCAGAAGGTTTTGCTACTGAGTTGGCTGCTCAAGCACAGGCAAGGACAAGCACAGCTGACCCTGATTAGAATTAGCATCTTCTTGCTGTTTTCTTTTACGGTAGCCTAAGGCACAGGGGAAAAGGGAATCATAGAATCATAGAGTTGGAAGAGACTTCATGGACCATCCAGTCCAACCCCCTGCTAAGAAGCAGGAAAATAGCATTCAAACACCCCCGACAGATGGCCATCCAGCCTCTGTTTAAAAGATTCCAAAGGAGGAGCCTCCACCACACTCCAGGACAGAGAGTTCCACTGCTGAACAACACCTCTCACAGTCAGGAAGTTCTTCCCCATGTTCAGATGGAATCTCCTTTCTTGTAGTTTGAAGCCATTGTTCCATTGTGTCCTAGTCTCCAGGGCAGCAGAAAACAAGCTTCCTCCCTCCTCCCTATGACTTCCTCTCACATATTTATACATGGCTATCATGTCTCCTCTCAGCTTTCTCTTCTTCAGGCTAAACATGCCCAGTTCTTTAAGCCATTCCTCATAGGGCTTGTTCTCTAGACCCTTGATCATTTTTGTTGCCCTCCTCTGGACACATTCCAGCTTGTCAATATCCCTCTTCAATTGTGGTGCCCAGAACTGGACACAGTATTCCAGGTGTGGTCTAACCAAGGCAGAATAGAGGGATAGCATGACTTCCCTGGATCTAAACACTAGACTCTTATTGATGCAGGCCAAAATCCCATTGGCTTTTTTTGCTGCCGCATCACATTGTTGGCTCATGTTTAACTTGTTATCCACAAGGACCCCAAGATCTCTTTCACACGTACTGCTCTCGAGCCAGGCGTCCCCCTTCTGTATCTTTGCATTTCTTTTCTTCTTCTTTTTTGCCTAAGTGGAGTATCTTGCATTTGTCACTGTTGAACTTCATTTTGTTAGTTTTGGCCCATCTCTCTAATCTGTCAAGATCCTTTTGAATTCTGCTCCTGTCCTCTGGAGTATTGGCTAACAAATTAGACTTCTGTTTCTCATTTGTTTTATTTGGGAGGATGAGCTGTCCTTATTTCCTTCAACTAACTTTGTTCACCACTGCAGCTACTCAGAGCACCACCTCTGCTGCCAGGTCAGAGGAGAATATGTTCATTTCTATTTGATTCCTCTTTCAATGAGCTCTGAACAGTGAGCAGAGCTTTCCTCCCTACAATTTAAGGCCTTAGGATCAGGCAAGCTGAGAACAAGTGACTGACCCAAAGCCACTTGTGAAGAAGATAGCAACCCTAGCAGAAGGCAGCCAATCACAGTTCAGGGAATGTTGTACTGACTTTTAACATGTGACACTTTTGTCTGAATGTAATGAGTCAATGGGAACGAGGCGTTCAGGTAAACCCTGATCTCTCTCTCTCTCTCTCTCTCACACACACACACACACACACACACGCACACGCACACGCACGCACACACATATATGCTAGGAATCATAAATGATCTTTTACATTATTCTATCCTATCATCATATATGCCCCAGTAAGTCTGGACAGTGGGGATGGAGGGAAATTAATCACATTTCCCTACAATTTTATCATATTCATAATCTGCAAAAATATGTGCATGCAGATTTCCTATAATGGTCTAACTTTGATTTATTCCACTTTTTCTGGGTTTTTTTTTCTTTTATAACTATTACATTTATTAACAGAAAGAAAAAAAAACCAGAATACAACTATAACAAAGTGAGCAAATACATCATAAAATTATATTTTTATCTACTTTCTAACTAGTACAAAAATTACACATGACAACACACACCAAACTCTAAATATAAAAAAATCAAACACACCAACACACAGGTATACATAGTTAACATAGATAGTACTAAAACAAGATTAACAAATATAAAGACTAGTTTATAGACTTTTCACTCTTTGTCTGCTGGTTTTCTAATTCTAAAGAGTCCACTCCCTTCAAGAAATATTATAAAGTCACATATCTACATTGAATAACATATTACAAGCTCATAGATGGCACAATTAATGAAACCCGCAAAAATTGTTGGAACATATTATTCAGTAAATCCCAAATCCCAAACATCAAAAAAATTGCATGGGTTTTTGCTGAATTTCACACCCCTAATGTTCATATCAGGGCCCCCGGTGGCGCAGTGGGTTAAAGCACTGAGTTGCTGAGCTTGTTGATCGAAAGGTCACAGGTTCGAGTCCAGGGAGCAGCGTGAGCTTCCGCTGTCAGCCCTAGCTTCTGCCAACCTAGCAGTTCGAAAACATGCAAATGTGAGTAGATCAATAGGTACCACTTTGGCGGGAAGGTAACGGCGCTCCATGCAGTCATACCGGCCACATGACCTTGGAGGTGTCTACGGACAACGCTGGCTCTTCGGCTTAGAAATGGAGATGAGCACCACACCCCAGAGTCAGACATGACTGGACTTAATGCCAGGAGACAACCTTTACCTTTAATGTTCATATTCTCTGTGAGGAAGAGAGGGAGAGAGAGACAAACATTCAAGAATAAAATGAATGTTGTGGAATAATAATCTTCAGCCAATTCCTATGTTTGACTTTAATGAATTCCATGTTTGCTGTATCAGATGCTTAAAATGATTTAAAACTGTTAGTTAATAGTGAATGATAAAGTGTAACATTTTGTAATGTTACACCATTAAGCTGTATCACTGGCATTGGAGAGGGGTTGGCTGGTGTCTGCTGGAAATGACAAGCCGAGGTGTTGTATTTCGGTATCGATGTTGACTTTGGTGGAGAGTTGGCTGCCAAGGTGGTCAACATTTTCTAATGTTACACCATTAAGCTGTATTTCTGGCATTGGAAAGGGATTGGCTGGTGACTGCTGGAAGAGCACTTTGGTTTTCTCAATGTTCAGTGACAGGCCGAGCTTCTCATATGCTTCTGCCAAGGTGTTTAGAGTGGCTTGTAGATCTTCTTCTGAATGCGCACAGACGACATTGTTATCAGCATACTGGAGTTCTATAACAGATGTTGTTGTAACCTTGGTTTTGGCTTTCAGTCTGCTGAGGTTGAATAGCTTGCCATCTGTCCGATAGATGATTTCCACTCCGGTGGGAAGCTTCCCATCAACAAGGTGAAGTATCATAGCGATGAAGATGGAGAATAAAGTTGGGGCAATAACACATCCCTGTTTGACACCGGATTCCACCTTAAATGGGTCACTTTGGGAGCCATTGCTGTCCAAGACTGTTGCCATCATGTCATCATGGAGGAGCCGCAGGATGTTCACAAATTTGTTAGGGCACCCGATTTTTTGGAGGATGGTCCAGAGAGCGCTGCGATTCACTGTGTCAAATGCCTTTGCAAGGTTGATGAATGCCATGTACAGAGGTTGATTTTGTTCTCTGCATTTTTCTTGGAGCTGTCATGCAGTGAAGATCATGTCCACTGTTCCTCTGGAGGGGCTGAAGCCGTTCTGGGATTCTGGGAGGGTGTCTTCTGAGAGGGGCAGAAGGCAGTTTGCAAGGATTCTTGCGAGGATTTTCCCAGCTGAGGTTAGAAGGGAGATACCTCGATAGTTTCCGCAGTCTGTTCTTTCCCCTTTTTTGAAGAGGGTGATGATGGTGGCATCCTTGAAATCTGCTGGGATTTTCTCGTATCTGTACTTGTATCTGATGTCTTCAAAACATAGAACACCTCCATGCCATGAGTTCACCACCAAAGTTGATGAATGAAAACATCTGGGGCCCCGCATGGGGAAAGAGCCTGATAAAATGAACCGGCTTAGATTGGAAGCCCGGAGACTGTACAGAGGAACTTTTAGGAGTTGAGAGGGTGGGACTTTTGGAGTATTGGACTGATAAGCTGTCCATGTTTTCTTCATTCGTAACTTTGTTGTACAGTAGTAACCTAGCATTAAAGACATTTTCAAGATTTCCATGTGAGCCAATTTAATTATTGTCAAGGTTCTGCCATCATCACATATGGTATAAAATAGCATTTTAAACATTATAGGTTGGTTGTTAAGCCTGTAGTAAGGAATTGAATAAACAGGACACTGCATACAAACAATAGATCGTCTTCTTCAAGGCCTTCCATTTATCTGAGTAATCAGGTGCATCGCAAATAGATAGCATACAATAAAACAGTATGAATTTGTGACACAGGAATAGAACCTCATGGGGAGAAGATGAATTGCAATTCTTTCTACCCACTTAGCTTTTATTTGAAAGTCTCAGTGGTATACCTTGAAGGTAAGGCAAAGAGTCCTTTCAAAAGAAAACGCGAAGGCCATTTTCTAATATCATACTGCAATAGCTCATGACTCCCTTCTTCGGCAAGCCCTCATTTTAGGCGGAATGAGCAGATGCACGTCTACACTGATCAATTAGGTTGGTTTGGAACTGGTTTGGGAGAAACTGGTTTTGCTCTGTAAATGATGAGACTTATTTATTTATTTATTTACAGCTTTTATATTCCGCCCTTCTCACCCCGCAGGGGACTCAGGGCGGATTACAGTGTACACATATATGGCAAACATTCAATGCCAATTTTTGACATACAAACATATACAGACATACACAGAGGCTATTTAAATTTTTCTGGGGGGGGAGTATCTACAATTCACTTTGTATTCTGTGGAGCCAATTTTGCCATGTAATGTGGTTTATATTTTATTTATTTATTTATTTCACACATTTCTATCCCGCCCTTCTCCCCACAAGGGGACTCAGAGCGGCCTCACATAGGCATCAACGAAGCTTACAACATATACATCAAAGAATACAATAAAACAGTTGCTTTGCTACATCGGCTATTGCTGCAAGTAATGACAGTGTGAATAAATTGTCAATATTTGCTTGAGATAGTGCTTGCAGTTCTGGAGGGACTCTTAATTTTTTGCATCTCATAGACTTAGCATGGGGATTTGGTTAACCAGTTAAAATTCATGAGTAAACCAGTTTTTTTAACCTGAAAAATTTCGGGGAGGGAGGAGGTTGAACCCCTACCCCCCCCCCCGAAATATGTCTCCAGGTTTGTAGTTCAGCACTGAAACTGCTATATCATGCGGGTTCACTGTCTTCATCAGAAGCCTTACACAGAAGTGCATTATTTAAAAATGTTAACTCAATTTTATGATTTATTTCAGTTAATTGAGACAGATGGTCTGATTTTTATTATTATTTTAATATATCTATACATCCAGATCATCAAGTCAATTTGGGCTGATCAGATCCTGAATCGATTGGTCTGACACTGTCCAGAGTAGTTTAAATCACACTAATTTAATATCGGAGAACTAGTTTAAACACAAACACCACATTATGTTTAATCTGGGGGTGAAAACTCAGAGAAAAGTCTCCATTTTGTCTAACTTAAGAAAAATGCATCCTGTTTAGCAACCAGGGACAAAGCTCTGTTTGCAATTGGTTTCATTTTCATTGCTGGCTTTTAGGTAGAAGTGAAATGAATGTGATAAATCAAACAGAACAGTGAAGGTCTCTCAGGGGATCCTAGTGTGAATGCTTACTGCTGGTCAAAATACCATCCTATCCATCTGGAAAGAATGCGAGTTCATATGTATTTGTGTGTGTAGGTGTTTGCACAAGTGTGTACGAGTGCATGCAAGGTGAGAGAAATAATATTTTAAGATCAAAATAGAACTGTTTTTGGATACTCTTGCATGAAAGCTGCCACTGATATGAGAATGAGAGTGCTCTGCTAACCACATCCAACAGTAAGAAGATAACATCCTAATATACAAAACATTAAGAGACTTCTATAGCTCTATACTTCTGCTCTAATATGTTCAAATACTTTTGCAGCTCTTTCTACTGTTAAAAACTTACTCCTTATGTCTGTGCTACCATTTCCAGGCCTCTCTTCAGATAGGGGCATGTGGGGCAGCTGCTGTAGTTCACAGCCTTATCCCTTGTTTACTCCCAGGGCTCTTCCACACATGCACAAAATGTGGCTTGGAACCAGGCCGGGGCCTGGGGAGTGCAAGAAGGGTGTGGGGACATGATCATGAATCCTACATTGGAATATGGGATAGTAGTCCCCACTGCCCCAACAGTGAGAAAAGTCCTGGTCTTCCTGCAGGATTAAGACCCTTCCTGCTGTTTTCTTAAAAAGCATGGCCCGACTTACCGGGCCAAAGAAGTTGCGGTGCAGGGCGTCTCCCACCGCCATTCTTGCCTCAGGGGGGCTTCTTCCTCCCAGAAGCCCCCTCGGATGGCGGGAAAGTTTCCCGCCAACAGGTCACTTGGCCATTGGCCAACTGACCATGCCTCACAGCAGGAGAGGCCTGAGCTGGCCTCTCCCTCTTTGTGGGCAGCCATTATAAAGCTGCCCCAGGCTCCCCAGCAGGCACTGGGCCTGCAACAGCTGATCCATTCCACCCACCCTGCATGCGGTTTATGTTTTCATTGGCGGTTAACTTGTGTTGTTGTTTTCCTTGTCCTGGTTACCTGTTAACAGTTACTTGTTTGTTTTATGCTTCTTGTCACAACTCCTTGTTAGTGTGGGGCATGGGCCCTGGATCTGGTTTGGTATCACCCCTAGCGGAAAGGGGGGATGCCTGGTGGTCCCAGGGGTGCTGAGTTGTGTTTGCCTGGTATTGTGCTGGCGACACCCTGGTGTGTGCGGGATCGGGCAGTATTGGGCTGCCCAATCATGATCCAGGACCCATGCTTGGCTGCCAACCCTTGTTCCTATTATCAATAAATGAGTTGTGGCCATTGTTCATCCCAACAACATGTGTGAGCATACTTGGGTTGGCTGTGGGAGGTGTATCACACTTGCACACGCAACTCAGGGTCAACCTGGATCAAGTGATTTACCTTACATTGAATTGTATTGCAGACAAGATGGAGCCCTAGTTATGCTGAGGAATGGTGATTATAGAACATCCAGACCCAAGTAGCCACTCAGTTCTCAGTTCATCACTGTACCAACATCACTGCTATATACCCGTAGCCCCAAGGATGCAACTGCCACATTTGTGCTTGCATGTAAAGGAAAATTCAGCTACTACAGCAGTGCTGCCATCAGGCTTATTTGGACACTAAGACCCTTCTGCAACTATATAAAAACCCAAAAGAAACTAGTATGTGTTGCTAAATGAAGAATTGGGTTAACAGGTGAAAAGTACGTGTTTAGAATATGCTTAAAACCTGATTCCAGCAAAAAAAAATATGCTTCCTTGCATTATATCCCTGCACTTATGGAAAACCCATAACATTATTCCGAGCCCCGTGTAGACTGCTCCAGTGCATGTGCGGATTTTAAAAACCAGAAACAGCTGATCGGGCTGTCAAAAATGGAGATATAAACAGAAGCAGTTTACAAGTACACTTAAAACTCTTTGCAACCATTCCTTTGTTCTAATGTTTATAATATTAAATAGAGCTTGAATTTATAACTGGGTGAATAGAGAGAACCAGAAATCTGCTTGTGTGTACATTAGGATCTCTACATGAGCGCATATGAGGTGCAGGGCATTTTGAAGAATTTAAAAAAAAACTTCCACCGGATGTCCCCCATCCGCCCTCCATCTTGCAGACTTATAACATCCACTTCAAAAAAAGGAGTGAGGATGTCAGGGGACCATTTCCTAGGACAGACAGGTATGTCTGTGAACTTGCTGTCAGGTCCCAGGATTTTTGCCCCACTTTTTAAACTCACATTTTAATGCTGTCTGGAAGCACCCTAGGAGAATACTAAGCCAATGTATTGTGCTTGACAGACTCTTCGGAGGCACACAAGCCCCCAGGAAATCCTTCCCTAAATGAGTTTATTCCTGACATGTCCTCCCTTATTTAGTATGGATTGTGGAAGTAAGTTCCAAAACACGATCATCACATGATGGAAACTTCGGATTGGCCCAACCAATGTTGCTAAAGACCCTTTTCTCTGCAGCATTCAGCCTCACCAACACCCAAGGACCAACTCCAAATTGTGAATATACATATATTGGGTTGGAATATATGGGGATTATCAAGGAATGAAGTAAAGGAATATATTTTAAATTATCACATGGCTGCTTAACTTTGCTGATTTCAATGTGCCTGGTGTCTATTGTGACACCCCCTTTGATCAAGTACTGCTAAACTCACTAGAGCCCCACTGGGTGTTTAAATAATCCTTTAGTGCTCTGTGGATTTTTCACTCTTTTTTCTTCCCTTCCAATGTGGTTCTTTTATGTGTCTAGCTTCAAAAGAGGTCAGAGCAGTGCAGAAGCAGGGGAATTGTTCTTAGCTTACTTTTTCAGCCTATGCTGTTATAATACAAAGATCTTGCTTTTCTGTCTTAGTGTATTACACTGTTTAACCAAAACTGAGATGGAGAGATATTCCAATAGAATTTCCCATAATGAAGAATATTTTTTTTCAAAAAAAATTATTTTAATCCCTTAGTAAAAGGGTAAGAAACTAGTGTTAGTATGCCTGTTTGTCAAGAGGACTGCATCTTGACAATTGGATTAACTCTGTTTTGCATCAAAGAAGTTATAATGTAATACACCAACTAGGGCAGAATACTGAAAGCATAGCAGTGTGCAGCTCAATATGCATTTCCATTCACAGCCCTCCCCAGTGTTGCAAACTTATCTATACATGCACAATTGGAGAGCAATTAGAATTTTCTGCAACCATTCCTTTCTGTAGATCTTTATAATATTAAACAGAGCTTAAATTTAGAGCTGGGTGAAGAGAGAGAATACGAAATCTGTTCTTTATGATGTCTGCATGAGTGCATATGAGGTTCAGCACATCTTAGAGAGAATTAGAAAAAAAAACCTGCTTCCATTGGTTGTCCCCCATCCCCCTTCCTCTTATGGATTTGTAAAATCTGGTTCAAAGAATGGCATTTCCCGGGACTGACAGACCTGACTTGCTGTCAGGTCCCAGGATTTTTTGCCCCACTTTTTAAATCTACATTTTGACCCTGTCTGGAAGCACCCTCAGTTCAGGCTTAATAGGCACATCTCTCCCTAGCCTAGTAAGAACCATCTTATACTTTTTAGTCATGTAAACATTAATAATGAGTAGCCTTTTTTTTAAAAAAAAAGAAAGAACTGTTTTGAGTCTCTTTGTGGAGAGAAAAAGATAAACATTATTATTATTATTATTATTATTATTATTATTATTAATAATAATAATAATAATAATAATAATACTGTGACACTAATTTATAGTAAGCCAAAGTTATGCTTGTAGAAATCTTCAAAAGGATACCCCTGTTAGTCTATTTTACCACTCACATTTTTAAAAGAATCCTTTAGCATCCTTTAGCATCTTTGAGACAAACTGGGAAGAAGAAATGTCTATTATAAGCTTCCATGGCTCAATCTTATTGGTTTTAACCTTTAAAGCCCTAGATCAGGGGTCCACAAACTTTTAACACAGAGGGCCAGGTCACAGTCCCTCAAACTGTTGGAGGGGCCGGATTATAATTTGAAAAAAAAAATGAATTCCTATGCACATATCTTATTTGTAGTGTAAAAAAACACTTAAAAACAATACAATAATTAAAATGAGGAACAATGTTAACAAATATAAACTTTTTAGTATTTCAACGAGAAATGTGGGCCTGTTTTTGGCTGATGAGATAGGATTGTTGTTGTTATGTACTTTCAAGTTGTTTCAGATTTAGGTTGACCCTGAGCGAGAGCTGGGTAAATGACCTTGAAGGGCCATGTTTGGCCCCCGGGCCTTAGTTTGAGGACCCCTGCCCTAGATGGTTTTTATCCAGGGCAAATGCCTTCTCCCATTCAATCTACCCCGCACACTGAGGTCCTCAGGGGACAGTTACTCCAGCCTGCCAGAACCCGAACCCAACTGGCAACTGTCACCCAGAGGACTTTTTCATCGGCTGCCCCAAGAGCTTAATCAGCTGTATTTAAAAACCATGTAATGACCTATCTCTTTTCACACTATTGGTGTTTTCTTAAACTTAGGTTTGGTAAATTTTTATTAAGACAAAATAGAAATGAAATTCCTATCAATCCCTACTTCCCAAGCTACTTTTTCCTGGATTAAAAAGGAATGGTTGTCAAGTAAAGAGTGAAGTCTTTTACTAGAAATGATGCTAAACATACATATATTTTTTTAGTTTTCAAACTTTATTGACTAAAAAATACATGTTTAACAGAAAATATGTTATCATTTGGATTAAGAGACATTTTTCATATTAATATTGTTATTCCCTTTATAAAGCAAACAAAACTACAGTAAGGTATATTTTCCATTTGGACATATGCTGCCTTTTGATTAGGGACATGTCGGATTGTTGTAGGTACTCAACACATCAATTAAAAGGATAACACAATAATTGTCAAGGCAAGAGAAATATTTTATCATGCTAGTTTGAAATGTAAAAGTCCTGCTTTAAAATGCAAATGAAAAATGTCGGTGCTGGCTAGTTTTTAAACATTTTTTCCAGTAACTATCTCACTTAAAAAGTGTTTCTACTGGATGCCCAAGTCTTTTTTTAATTTCATTTTGTTTTGTCTTTGTTAGTTCCAGAGCATTTTTTAAGTCTTGAATAAATGTAACAGACAAGCAGACTCATAATATTTCTTCCATCTCCTGAAAAGGATAAATTCTTTCCGCTTTCTGATAATCCTGGTATGAGTGACTGCATCACGTTATTTTCTAAGACAGATGATGTCTTGCTGCAGTGCTTCCTTCCGAGTGCTGTGTAGCATTTCCTGGACTAAAGTGAAACAGCTGCAGCCTTCTGCTTACTTCTTCAGCTTTGACTTTGAGAGAAGTTTTAGTTCAAGGGAGAGAAAAAAAATCAGTTCCTGGCTTTGCTTAAATACCATGTAAAAGTAGTGCTTTCCCTTTGGAAACGTCCCTCTGGTGCATTAAATGCCTGCAAATTAAACAGTGGCACTAAAGAAGGCAGCTTATTTCTCCTCTGGGGGTCTGAGCTTTTTGCTTTGTGTAGTACTGTAACCTACAAACTATAGGGCAGTTGCAACAAATGGCTTCATTAACAGTGACATTAATACTTAACTGTTTGCTACACAACTAGAAAATTAGCTGGGGACAAAATGTGGGGTGGCTTCAAATTACACATCTTGCAGTTTTCCATTGCTGCAAGTAAATTCTATTTCTTCTCATGTTTGTTCATTCATTCCAAGTCTAATGATACTGAGTGTACTTGCAGACAGGAATCTATACAGACACCTGTATGTCACTTCCTAAGTAAGCCCCATCCCCATTATGAGGCATGCCATATTGCTAAATTAATAGAACTGGAACTGTAAGGGGAAAAAATGGGTGAAATTAGAGAAAGAATTAAATGATTGGAAAAAGAGCTCATTTATGGGAGAAAAAATTGATAAAAAATAGCTTAAAAAATTAAGAGATGGCCCCCTCCTCTCAACACTGCAGGTTTGGAAGAAATGGCAAAATAAATTAAAGTAAATAAAATAGATCCCTTTCTGCTAGAAAACCTGGAAAATAAAGATAAAACATTTAAGAATTTAATCAGGTCCCTGAAAGAGAATGGAGTAAAGAAGGTAGGAGACCTCTTGGAACCTAATGGAGATATTAAAAATGGGATAAGATAAAGGACAAATGTGGCTTAAAGTATTGGATAGCTTGGCTAGGCTTGTCACAAAGAGCACAGGAAATAAAAAAGAAAGAAACACCAGATGCCCCCATTGGATAGAATAATTGGCTGGAAAATAGAAAAAGAGAAAGGCATTATAGGGGAAATATATAAGGAACTAATAGCCTTATCCTATAATACAAAACATACTTTAGTAGAGGCCTGGAAACAGGATATAAACTTCAATGAAAACTTAGTAAACTCCTGGATCGATAAAACCCCAAAAATTAAACATCTAAGAATAAAAGAAACACAAAAGAAAATATTTTCAAAATGGTATAGGACCCCTTCTCAATTGGTTCACATTATGAAAAATATTTCTAACAAATGCTGGCATAAATGTGGGGAGATTGGTACTTTTTCACACATGTGGTGGGACTGCTCTGAAATTCAAAAATACTATAATACTGTTAGAGAAGTAATAAAGGATAATAATAGAGCAAAACTACATTGGAATAAAGCTTGATTTTTGTTCCTCAACATAGAGGTAAAGGAGGGGAACAACGAATGGTCAGATATATTAAAATTTATGATAGCTGCTATACATGCCACAATCACCAGAGGTTGGAAAGATAAAACAAGGTGGGACCTGAAAACCTGGTGGTTGTATCTCTCTGAATATTTAATTAATTATTTCATCCATGAAAAGAAAAATAAATATTTGAATATTTAGTCAAGAGAAGATTGGTTTAGGAAATGGTCTTGTTTAATCGACAAAACGGAAGGAAAAGATAGGTACAGAACTTTAAATCAGGCCTTCCAGACAATTAAATCAATGTATTGATTCAAGTAACCCAGATAGGGCAGGGGTCCTCAAACTTTTTAAACCGGGGGCCAGTTTACTGTCCCTCAGACCGATGGAGGGCTGGACTATAATTTTTTTTAAAAAAAAATCAATTAAAAAATTCCTATGCACATTGCACATATCTTATTTTGCTGTGTGGAAGGGCCCTTAGTGGAGTTCTTTCTAGCCCTCTTTAGGCAGTAATTCCAGGAGCAGAGAATGGGAAATCTTCCTATTTCTAGTCTGAACAAAATCTGGCTACCAGTATTAAAAAAACTCTAAAATTATAACTGTAAATAAAGAACAACACTCAAACACAGGGGAACTCCAGACAAGAAACAATCAGGGCCAGCTAATCACCTCTCAACAAAGGATTCTCCCTAAAAACTGTCAGGCTATGAAATGGTAATCAAGGTGGCCAATTGAAACATTCATACCTACCTCCAACAGACAAGAGTTCTTTCTCCCACCCTGGATCTTCCACAATTTTCCTAGTTAAAGGTTTTCCTCTGACATGAAGTCCAGTCGTGTCTGACTCTGGGGTGTGGTGCTCATCTGCATTTCTAAGTCGAAGAGCCGGCGTTGTCCATAGACACCTCCAAGGTCATGTGGCCGGCATGACTGCATGGAGCGCCGGGGCAGCCTCCCTTGGCTGGCTCACGCTGCCCATCGGGCCTGACGGATAGCGTGAGCCTGCCAAGGGAGGAGCAGCCCCGTGCGGCCTACTTGCGAGTAAAGCACCTCGCGAGATGCTTTATGAGTAGGCCATGCGGAGCAGCTGCCCTTGGCTGGCTCACGCTGTCCATCGGGCCTGACGGATAGCGTGAGCCAGCCAATGGAGGGGCACTGTGTAGGGGGGGGGCGCTCCTCCTCTGCGGGTCGGATAAGGGCCCTTGGTGGGCCGGAAGTGGCCCACGGGCCGTAGTTTGTGGACCCCTGAGATAGGGGGTGGGAGGGAGGTGGGAAGAGGGTGGTAAGGGTGAGTGGGTGGGGTGGGGAGGTTTAAAGGAGTAATTAATTAAGATATACGGTAAAGGGAGTCACAACTGGAACCTGTAAACAGTTTTTATGTTTTCTTTTAGATGGCTAAGGTTTGTATTGTATTGTTTTGTTATCTGTATGAAGAAATTAATTTAAAAAATTAAAAAAAACCTTCCTAAGTAAGGAGTAACAAATAAGCTACTTGATTAAAAGAAGCCATTTCTTTGGATGCAAGCCTTGAAAAAGTAGGGTTTTTTGCAATTGTCACTTGCATTCAGATCTTTGCCCTTATGAGGCCTGTGTGGTATTTCAAAGTACTCAAACAACACATGAAATAATCTGTACAGATGAAAAAATATGCACAAATGCACTTCAATGGAAGTGCAAAAAATAAGGTAAATTGAGCAAACCACTAACGGATTTCCATATAAAAGCTCCCCACCAAAGTCTTGCAACTCTTTGGAAACAAGTGTTGGAAGCAAATGTAATTGGCATTCAGAATAAAAACCAGTGACTTCATCACATGCAGTAAAATCAGCATTTCTACTCATTTAAGAAATGGCAACCCATGGTGCCCTTCACACAATGCAAGGTTCAACTGTGAGGTTGAGGCATTTTGCAGTTTCTAAAGTGTTGGTTTTTCCAATGATTCATAAGTTGGTTGGCAATCAAATTATTTTTAAATTCTCTGCATAGCGACAGGCAAAATGGCCAATTTTCCTGTGTGATGTTAATCCCTGTTGCGTGCTTCTAAATAAAATGATGACACTGTGTGAGGGAGAAGTGGAAAGCCCATTCCCCAGATCGCCAATGTAAAGACTCTGAGAAAGATGAGAGTTAATTTAAAATCACTTCCTATGACCCGGGCTGATGGGTTTTTTAAAAAAAAGTTAAATAATCAAAATCCTGGAAGGATTTTGTGAAGAAACAAATCTTAGTGTAAATGACCCCAGGAAAAATGCCACCTTCAAAAGGTGCTTAACTCTGTTTCAGTGGAACAGGGTTCAGTGCAGCAGTTGAAGCTGGGCCCATAACCATTGTCAAATGTAGATCTCCGCACAGCAAGGCAATGAAACACATCTTCCAGAGTCTCTTCAATCTAACAGCTAATTTATTAAACACAATATTTACACTAAAAGCTAAGCACATAAAACAAGCTTCCATCTCAAGCGGCAGCTACATTGTTCCACTCAAACCCATTGCAATCTCCAATTAGTCCACACCTCCTTACATTCCACAGTGACGTATGACGTACGATGTACGTGTACATAGCTCTCCACACTAAGATCTAGTTAACTCTTTCCATACAGGAATTTTACATTTGGCACATTATATTACATTTTAAGCACACAAACACTAACTTTGAAAACTACAACACACTATTTCAAAACACACATATATTAACATTCCCCAGCTTTTCCTCATTTTCTCCAGCTCCTTGTGATGAAGTCCTGGGGTTGAAATCCCCACTTAGCCATGGAAACTCTCTTCATGAGCTTGGGCAAGTCACACTCTCTCTGCTTCAAAAGTCAACAAAAGCAAGCCCTCTCTAAACAAATCTTGCCAAGAAAACCCTGCGATACATTCTTCTTACAGCCATCAGGAAGTCTGAGCATGGGCCAGTTACTCACTTTCAATCTAACCTACTCAGAGTTGTCAGAGGCAGCCCTAGGTAATTTTCAATGGTAAGCAAACAGTATTTTGGTGCCCCCTCACAAACAATCATTGATATATATTTTCTGTTCGTCGTGGGAGTTCTGTGTGCCATATTTGGTTCAATTCCATCATTGGTGGAGTTCAGAATGCTCTTTGATTGTAGGTGAACTATACATCCCAGTAACTACAACTCGGATATGTCAAGGTCTATTTTCCCCCAAGAGTGCCTCAAGAGCGCCCCTGGGCAAAATCAACTATTCTGCGAATGCTTACTTTGCGTAATGGGTTGAGCTGCCCCTGGTTGTTGTAAGGATAAAGTAGAGAGGAGAAAAGCTTTATACTTGTGGTAGCTTGGAGCAAAGATGGGATATAACTGTGGCCAGTAAATACTAGGCCTGTGCGGTTTCGTTCGTTAATTTCGTAATTCGTTATTAATTCGTTATTTTTGGCATTTACGAAGCGATATCAAAACACATTTTCAAACCCGGAAGGGTTTAAAAATATCGAACTGGCAACCCCCATAGATTTAACGAGCTTCCGCTCGTTTCGTTAATGGGATGGAGGCTGCTGGTGCCTGGGAGCCAATCCGGCGCTCCCAAGCAGTGCACCGTGGCTGTTTGTTTTTGATTGGCCGGCGAGCCCTTTCAAAGCGGCTCCGCGCGGCCGTAGCTCATTGCTGCAGAGGGCGAGGGAGAGAGAAGAGGTCCGGGAGGGTTTGCATTGGGTTGGCTTGGCTTGGCTAGCAACTGGATTGGATTCAATCCTTGCTGGGATTCATTCCTTGCTGCTGTGAGTGCTGCTTATATTCCTTGCTTGGATTCATTACTTCCTTCGGTTTTTATGAATTTGTTTCTTAATTTTTTGGTTAATTTTCCATTTTTAAATATTTTTTAATATTATTTTTTAATATTATTTTTTAATATTATTTTAATATTATTCTTAAAAAATACAAAAAATATTCTAAAAAAGAAAAGACTCTTCTGTTGGTGTGTGCTCTCATTTTCTGTCTCCTGTCTGTGTTTGGTCCACATTTGGGCCATTTTTTGGTTAATTTTCCATTTTAAAATATTTTTAATATTATTTTAATATTATTTTTTAATATTATTTTAATATTATTCTTAAAAAATATTCTAAAAAAGAAAAGACTCTTCTGTTGGTGTGTGCTCTCATTTGCTGTCTCCTGCCTGTGTTTGGTCCACATTTGGGCCATTTTTTGGTTAATTTTCCATTTTAAATATTTTTAATATTATTTTTTAATATTATTTTTTAATATTATTTTAATATTATTCTTAAAAAATATTCTAAAAAAGAAAAGACCTTCTGTTGGTGTGTGCTCTCATTTGCTGTCTCCTGCCTGTGTTTGGTCCACATTTGGGCCATTTTTTGGTTAATTTTCCATTTTAAAATATTTTTTAATATTATTTTTAATATTATTTTTAATATTATTTTTTAATATTATTTTAATATTATTCTTAAAAAATACAAAAAATATTCTAAAAAATTCGTTAATATTTACGAAATTTCGTAAATACCAAAACTTTTTTGGGGGAAAATTTTGTAATTATTTTAAATATCGAAACAAAAAAACACCCCAATTACAAATCGATTTTAGAACCAAATTTTTTCTTGATCAACCAGGCCTAGTAAATACTCTTTTCCTTCTTGTGGTCTACACCACTTTCCAAGGCACTGGTATCAATGATTTCAAGTCCACTTAAAGCACCAGGGACATGTTTGTATACAGTGTTCATCTGCCTTCATAACACTTCTCACTTGCATGGGGTAATATATTGTGACTGATAGGTTTTTAGAACTCAGCAAATGTTAATGTGTGATATAGAAACAGGGCCATTATGTTCATTCCCTGCATGTTCTTGCTCTTTTATTTCTCTCCAATCCAAATTATATTTGACATTCAAGTTAAAATCCAAAATAGGCAATGAGAGCCCATAACATAATGTCTACAAAGCTGTTGCATATGTGACATTTAGCAGAATGGACATTTTTCATTAAAAATGCTTTTTAGCTGTTCTGTGATGCCTCTGTCCATTTGTAACAAGCACCAAATTGAAGAATCCTCACTCTCTAGTTTCCCTCACCCTGCCTTACTAGAATTTCTTGTTGTTTTAACTGTTCTTGGAGATGCTTGTATCTAAATATAATTTACCTTTTTATTCCAAATGAAAGGATATGTGATAGAAGAAATTTCAAAAACTGTGATTAATTTAATCAACTGAGGAGCCTCTTTTTATTGTTTCTACCACTACTATGTGGTGAGGGAAATGCTGTGGCCTGGTTCACATAATTTTACTATTGAGGAATGACCAATGTATGTGAATTTGCCAATAGTGATACTACAAAGGGGAGCCCCGGGTGTCGCAGTGGGTTAAACCGCTGAGCTTGTTGACCGAAAGGTCTCAGGTTCAAATCCGGGAAACGGCGTAAACTTCCACTGTCAGCCCCAGCTTCTGCCAACCTAGCAGTTCAAAAAACATGCAAATGTGAGTAAATAAATAGGTACAGCTCTGGCGGGAAGGTAACGGCGCTCCATGCAGTCATGCCAGCCACATGACCTTGGAGGTATATACGGACAACACTGGCTCTTCGGCTTAGAAATGGAGATGAGCACCCACCCCCAGAGTAGGACACTACTGGACTTAATGTTGAGATTAATTTCACAATTCAGCAGCAGATCAGTTGCACAACTTCAGCACTTTCCAGTAGCTTCTTCCTGCACAGTATTTTCAGTCAACTGCTCCCACAAACTGCAGTCACTCTGGAACTCTTTTACAGACCCTTGAGCACATGCCTGGCCATTGTCAGTTTTACTATTGTTTTCTCCTCCAATCTAGATGACACTACAAACTTACCACAGCACACAGTTATAGCTTGTCTTAGCAGACAGGTTCCTTTAATACATTACACAGAGCCTTCGACGAACAACATCACAGCACAAGTAGAGAGAATACACTCTACATGACTTCCTTATATACAATTCTATACAATTACACATAGGATTCTCTGATTGGTTCCCAACTCATTAACTTAACTCAGACCCAGGATTACATCATTCACAATCACCTGGACTAGGCCAGAACACATTCCCCAAACGATTCCCTATATACAGTTAATGCATGACTCAGCATTTCCAATAGAAGCCTATTAGTAGTGTTTGACTCAGCTATATTACATTACAATACTACAAAGAGAGTTTTGATTAGTTCTTTCTTCAGAAGTAATATTTTTGTTTGTTTGTTAATGCACATTTTCTTTTTCTTTTTTTAAATATTTTTATTGAGGTTTCCAGTTAATTAACATTAAAAAACGAGAATGGAAATAAAAAAAGAAAGTGAAGGAGGGTATGGGTTGGGTTTAGGGGTTTGAGTTGTGAAGAGAGGATAAAGGGAAAGAAGGACAAAGAGGGGTGGGAAGGGAGGAAAAAGGATGGGATAAGTGCAAAGAAGATTTGATGGACTTCCAATCCTTGTTCTCATGGGTTTAAGTCTATAAATCTTGTATGTTTCTTGGTGTAGAATTTTTTTCCCTATTATTGTTCATGCTGAAGGTGTCTTTGTTGTTTTATTGCATTACAATAAAAGCTTCATATTTTTTTGCTTTATGTAATTAATCAGTGCAGTCCAGTCTGGTTTTTTCCCCCTGAGTGGGTTGACTGTATGTTGGCTGTTGGGTTACTTTATCCATGCTCAATCATGCACATTTTCAAATAGTAAATAGTTCAGTGGTTCTCAACCTTCCAAATGCCGCAACCCCTTAGTACAGTTCCTCATGTTGTGGTGACCCCTAACCATAACGTTATTTTCATTGCTCCTTCATAACTGTCATTTTGCTCCTATTATGAATCATAATCTAAATATCTGATATGCAGGATGTATTTTCATTCACTGGACCAAATTTGGCACAAATATCCGATACACCCAAATTTGAATACTGGTCGGGTTCGGTGGATTGATTTTGTCATTTGGGAATGTTGGAGTTGCTGGGATTTATAGTTCACCTAAAATCAAAGAGCCTTCTGATCTCCACCAATGAGGGAATTGAATCAAACTTGGCACACAGAATTACCATGACCAAGAGAAAATACTGGGAGGGTCTGATGAACATTGACTTTGAGTTTTTGGAGTTGTAGTTCACCTACATCCAGAGAGCACTGTGGACTCAAACAATGATGGATCTAGATCAAACTTGGCACAAATACTCAATATGCCCAAATGTGAACATTGGAAGAGTTTGGAGATAATAGATCTTGCCATTTGGGAGTTGTAGTTGTTGGGATTTATAGTTCACCCACAATTAAATAGCATTCTGAACCCCACCAATGATAGAATTGGACCAAACTTCCCACACAGAACCCCCATGACCAACAGAAAATACTATGTTTTCTAATGGTCTTTGGCGACCCCTCTGACACCCCCTCATGACCCCCATAGCGGTCCTGACCCCCTGGTTGAGAAACACTGAACTAGTTCAAATGTAGAAACATTAAGTGATGTGCATTCACATGGGAACTTGCAATTTAGCTTCCTTTCCTAAAAAGGGGAAGAGAAAATAGAGGCCCGAACACAACTTGTCCCATACTGTGATAGGGGGAGGCAGACCCAACATGCCCAACAATACTTTTATTTGTTTATTTGACATTCATTTTATCTTTTCTCCAGAACCGGGCTAAGGGCACCTGAGAACACAAGCTTTAAATGGGTACAGATAAAAGACTGGTACAAATAAAAACAGGCAGGAAGATAAAACAAATATACAACAACACATCACCTTATTAAAACATGACTTTTTTTGAAAAGCAATTTGAATGCAATCTGTTAAACATTCCTTTATCAACACTGAGTCTATACTGCCATATAATCTAGTTCAATGCAATTAATTCACATTGTGAAACTGGATCATATGACAATGTAGTTGGGCCCTTAATTATTTGTAAAAAGCCTTCCTGAATAATAATTTTACAAAGGTATTTGCCTTGTGAGATGATGGAGTAGGGCCAACTGAGCTTGTCTTGGCATGGAAACCTGAAAATTATGTGGCTTATAAAAGTGACACCTGTTGAATTAGTAGTAAGAAACACGGCAAACCTATCTATTTGATAAAATCTATAGCTGAACCAAATATCAAAAGGAAAGCAATATGATGCTCTACATTTACAGTGTTTTAAATGTGCTGGAAACTGGTGCAAGCAAATATAAAGACTGTCAGAAAAGACAGAGATAATATAAATATATAAAAAATCTGTAGTTTCTTTTTCCCACACAGTTGCCTACCCAGGGACAAATTGAAATTGAATCCAGACAAGACAGAGGTACTCCTGGTTAGTCGCAAGGCCGAACAGAGCATAGGGTTACAGCCTGTGTTGGACGGGGTTACACTCCCCCTGAAGATGCAGGTTCGCAGCTTGGGTGTGATCTTGGACTCGTCGCTGAGCCTGGAACCCCAGGTTTCAGCGGTGACCAGGGGAGCATTCGCACAGTTAAAACTAGTGCGCCAGCTGCGCCCGTACCTTGGGAAGTCTGACTTGGCTCTGGTTACATCCCGTATAGACTACTGCAACACTCTCTACGTGGGGTTGCCTTTGAAGACTGCTCGGAAGCTTCAAATGGTCCAGCGTTCGGCAGCCAGGTTGCTAACAGGAGCGGCACTCAGGGAGCATACTACTCCTCTGTTGCGCCAGCTCCACTGGCTGCAAGTTTGCTACCGAGCACAATTCAAAGTGCTGGCATTAGCCTATAAAGCCCTAAACAGTTCTGGCCCTACTTACCTCTCCGAACGCATCTCCTCCTCTGAACCGGCTAGGACACTAAGATCATCTGGGGAGGACCTGCTCTCTGTCCCGCCTGCATCACAGGCTCGCTTGGCGGGGATGAGAGACAGGGCCTTCTCAGTGGTGGCCCCTCGGCTGTGGAACGCCCTGCCTGCAGATATCAGATCGGGCCCCTCCCTGCTGGCGTCTCGGAGAAAAGTGAAGACCTGGCTGTTCGAACAAGCATTTGATTAAACAGTGTAATTGAACATAGGAATACGGAATAATGGATGATGAGACTGGATTCTGATTTTACTGTTGAGGCGCGAATGATTGTTATACTGATGTTTAATGATTTATGTTACAATTGTTTTTAATTGCCCTATACTTGTCTCATGATGTTTTGTATTGATGTTGTTCGCCGTTTTGAGTCGCCTGAGGGCTGAGAAAAGTGGTATATAAATAAAGTAAATAAATAAATAAGTTACAATTTTCAGATCACAATATCATATATTTCTGCCAGATCCTCATAGAAACTAAAGATATTTGAAATAGTCAAGGAAGGCTATTGTGAAGTCCTGAGCTGTGGTTCAAAAGTTATTAAAGTTCTCCTGTCTCCTTAAAGCCTATAACAGTGACTGCTGCCAAAGTTATGTTATATGTGCTTGGTTTCATTCTGAAGCTGGAAGCATTCTAGCATTTTCAGGGGGCTTATATATTCTAGATGGAATCTAATGCATTGTCGTGCTTTAGGCTTTTAATTATGAAACATCTTTTCACTGCATACTTGGAGCTCAAGTATATAGGCTTTTCCGAGATATGCCTCAGGGCCCATCTAGACAGGCCTGAAATCCCAGTAGAAAGTGGGATTAAAAGTGCCAGACTAATCTGATCTCTTTTTTTTTTTTATAGAGTTACAAGCTGGGTAGATGCAGGGAATGCAGTGGATGTAGCGTACCTGGATTTCAGTAAGGCCTTCGACAAGGTCCCCCATGACCTTCTGGCAAACAAACTAGTCCAATGTGGGCTAGGCAAAACTACGGTGAGGTGGATCTGTAATTGGTTAAATGGACAAACCCAGAGGGTGCTCACCAATGCTTCCTCTTCATCCTGGAAAGAAGTGACGAGTGGAGTGCCGCAGGGTTCCGTCCTGGGCACGGTCCTGTTCAACATCTTTATTAATGACTTAGATGAAGGGCTAGAAGGCATGATCATCAAATTGGGAGGGATAGCCAATACTCCAGAGGACAGGAGCAGGATTCAAAATAATGTTGATAGATTAGAGAGATGGGCCAAAACTAACAAAATGAAGTTCAACAGTGACAAATGCAAGATACTCCACTTAGCAGAGAAAACGAAATGCAAAGATACAGAATGGGGGACGCCTGGCTCGAGAGCAGTACGTGTGAAAAAGATCTTGGGAGTCCTCGTGGACAACAAGTTAAACATGAGCCAACAATGTGATGTGGCGGCAAAAAAGCCAATGGGATTTTGGCCTGCATCAATAGGAGCATAGTGTCTAGATCTAGGGAAGTAATGCTACCCCTCTATTCTGCTTTGGTTAGACCACACCTGGAATATTGTGTCCAATTGAAGAGAGATATTGATAAGCTGGAATGTGTCCAGAGGAGGGCAACTAAAATGATCAAGGGTCTGGAGAACAAGCCCTATGAGGAGTGACTTAAGGAGCTGGGCATGTTTAGCCTGAAGAAGAGAAGGCTGAGAGGAGATATGATAGCCATGTATAAAGCCACAGGGAGGAGGAGGGAGCAAGCTTGTTTTCTGCTCCCTTGGAGACTAGGACGCAATGGAACAATGGCTTCAAACTACAAGAGAGGAGATTCCATCTGAACCTGAAGAAGAACTTCCTGACTGTAAGAGCCGTTCAGCAGTGGAACTCTCTGCCCCGGAGTGTGGTGGAAGCTCCTTCTTTGGAAGCTTTTAAACAGAGGCTGGATGGCCATCTGTCAGGGGTGCTTTGAATGCAATATTCCTGCTTCTTGGCAGGGGGTTGGACTGGATGGCCCATAAGGTTTCTTCCAACTCTATGATTCTATGATTCTATGGAGGTATGGGTACATAGAATACATTTTGTATTCTATGGGTACAAAATGCACTCCTATTATGCATGTTTATTTGTGGGACAGCTTGACAAACATGTGATAAAAATGTGATACATTGATATTGGGCTAAAAATATGCTGCTATGGAGCACTGTATATCCCAGCCCTCCAAAAATTAGAGTTCCTTGTGGTATGCTGGTGTAGACTGTTCCAGCATGTATCCTCATTTTTAAATTATGAAATAGATGATGGAGGGATGTAAACAAATGGAGCCACAGACACACAGGTGACTAAATTGAAGTACCCTCAGTTCTGGCAAGAATGTAAGTAAAGGGGTTGTTGTAGGTTTTTTCGGGCTATATGGCCATGGTCTAGAGGCATTCTAGACCATGCCTCTAGACGATGGCCATATAGCCCGAAAAAACCTACAACAACCCAGTGATTCTGGCCATGAAAGCCTTCGACAATACAAATAATATAAGTAATTCTGAAGGAGAAAGGAAAATCTAAGATAGGAAAGGCATGTTGACATCTCTTATGAGATGTCATCTTTGCAAGTAAAAATACTCATTCAGGAAAGGAAAACCAGGAGTGGGGGAGTATAGTGGCTAATCAAATGGGAGAGTACAGAAACTAATGAAATGGTAGATTCCACATACTTGAACCTTCCAGTTTTGTTTTGTTTTTTTTAAAGACTCATTCTTGTTGGATATGTTAACTGAAGCTGCTTAAACCTATAAAGGTCACAGTTCTAATTTAACGAGATTTTTAAGCAAATACTTTTTCTCTTAGTGCATCTTATAATTTTCTCTTACATGTCTGCCCTCTAGTAGACAAAGTAATTATCAGAAGCTTCTGTTGAAAGCTTCAACAGCTAATTATTACCTGCTAAAATACAATTTGATGACATTTTGCTCATTGAAATAAACTCATACCACTTTCTATGCATGCAATTAAAATTAACTTATGTGTGAGTCACAGTTTTAAGTGAATCAACATTCAACATTTTCTATGAACTGTTTATTACACCTTTCATTTTCAGTACAAGAAATCAGTAGAAAAGAAAGTCAGGGCTAATCATCTAGTAAATGAAGTTTGAGATGCTTCTGGGGAATCCTCTCCCAAAAATATATATGTTGAAGGAAGTAATATGAAGGTTTTTCAAAAATATCAATCAAATTTCCAGATATTATTTGTGACGGCGCGAGTGGCGCCATCTATATGTAGAACTGTAAGTTGCAGGATTTGAACTGTTGTATCATGCCTGATTTTGCCTTTTTACCCTGTAAATGTATAGTTGGATTGATTGGTTATTTATAGCTGTCAATCAATGTTGTTTGCACCAGTTGAATTGCTCCTCCTGCTCAATTGTTTGACCCCACCTCTTCCTAGAGAGCAGGACAGTGTTTCCTTTTCCATTCCACCATCAAACTTTCTATCAGATGGACGTGAGAGAGAGACTTGGCTCTGAAGCCCTTGATTAAGTTACCTCTCAGCACCAATTCTGAGGTTCTTACCCTTGAGACTTATGCTTCATGTTCAGATCAACCTGGACAACGTTGTGAAGTCTCAAGCACCTTCAAACCAGTTCTTTGGCACCAGAGGAAGGCTTTGTCCCTTCGAATATAGGTAATTGGAATTGTGATTATTCCGATATTCGCAGCCATTGAGAAAGAGGGACCTGGAAAAGCTTCTCAGCTGCAAAACTCCTTGGACCCAAGACAACCAGAGACTGTAATGTATATTTTCCTTTACCCCTTTGAAACTTCCAGCTTATTGCCTTAAAGGGATAACTCTTTGTGAACAATTAAACCTATTTTGAGTTATCTACAGTGTTTTGGTCTTTGGGAGTTCCAGTTTTCCTAAAGGAGGGCAAGAAGCAATCCCCTGGGGAAAGATGTCACATCCATGCCTCTTTCACTAAGAGTTATAGCCCCCAGGTGCAACGGCACATTATTTAAACACTTCTACCTATGTTTGTGAGATCTAAATACCCAAAGCCACCAGATCCTGTCTGATTTTGACTACTAAGAAAGGCCATCCCTGGCTATTAATTGGTTAGATCACACATGAATATCAGATGGGGTAGGCAATATTTAAGAGGCAGGAATTTGCATAACCACTTATGAATATTCCTTTCTTAAGATGGCAAATGATTTGAAAGCACACACATGTATTATTATATTATTATTATTTACTGTATTTGTATACCGCCCTTCTCAGCCTACTGGTGACTCAAGGTGGTTCACAACAAATCAGTACACATAATATCACAATACAAATTAAAATGTAAAAACAGTATAAAACAGCAACACAATAAAACCAACATCAGTAGTGTCTCCTTGTTAAAGCATTGCCCAATTCCATTGTCTAGTCCAGGAGTCCACAAACTTTTTAAACAGAGGGCCAGGTCACAGTCCCTCAAACTGTTGGAGGGCCGGATTATAATTGGAAAAAATGAATGAATTCCTATGCACACTGCACATATCTTATTTGTAGTGCAAAAAACACTTAAAACAATACAATAATTAAAATGAAGAACAATTTTAACAAATATAAACTTATTAGTATTTCAATGGGAAGTGTGGGCCTGCTTTTAGCTGATGAGATAGGGTTGTTGTTGTGTGCTTTCAAGTCATTTCAGACTTAGGTTGACTCTGAGCGAGGGCCAGGTAAATGACCTTGGAGGGTTGTATCTGGCCCCTGGGCCTTAGTTTGAAGACCTCTGGTATAATCATTTGTTTCTATGGGACCTTTTCATGCTGGCTTCCAGAATTGCCATACATTGTGATGGATCCAGTGACCACTTTGTCACCCCTTTAAGCACGGAGCCCCACTGGAAGTAGCAGTGCATTATGTAATGGGAGCCGGTGGGCTCCGTGCTTAAAGCAAACTGTTATAGCCTCTCCTAGCTCTGTTCCTCTTTCTTCAAAATTTTTACCAACTTAACTACACTGTGATATTTCCTGGCCACCCATGTCCCAATTTTTGGCTGGAAACCACTTGAGTCCCCCTCAGGGAGATAGAGCGTTATATAAAAAAGTGTTGTTGTTGTTGTTTGTGACATGTTGGAGGGAATGTATACTCCCACTTATGGGACAAGAGGGAGGGGCTACCCTTAGATTTCAGTGCTCAAGTAGATTGCATTGGTCATGTCAGAAACTGCAAGTTGCTTCTGGTGTGAGATAATTGGCCGTCTGCAAGGACGTTGCCCAGGGGACGACCGGATGTTTTGATGTTTTTACCATCCTTGTGTTTTTACCATGTCCCCTCATGAGGAGCTGGAGCTGACAGAGGGAGCTCATCCGCACTCTCCCCGGATTCGAACCTGCGACCTGTTGGTCTGCAGTCCTGCCAGCACAGGGGTTTAACCCACTGTGCCACCGGGGGCTCCTCAAGGAGTTGTATATCCCTCAATATCCCTAAACCTGGCCACAATTCTACATTGATCTGGCATCATGCAAATCACAACATGCATAGTTGTACAGCAGTTGTGCAATGCTACTATTACAAAGATAGTATTCACAACCAATTGCATGTCTTGCAGCACATGCTGCTCTTTCATGAACAAAGCACAATGCTTTGTGTGTGTGTGTGTGAGGAGCAACTTGAGAAATGGCAAGTCACTTCTGGTGTGAAAGAATTGGCTGTCTGCAAGGATGTTGCCCAGGGGATGCCCAGATGGTTTTTGATGTTTTACCATCTTTGTAGGAGGCTTCTCTCATGTCCCCGCATGGAGAGCTGGAGCTGACAGAGGAAGCTCATCCACAATCTCCCTGGATGCTTCAGTCCTGCTGGCACAAAGGTTTAATATATTGTGCCACCGGGGGCTCCAGCACAATTGTATTTTAATGTACTCAGATTTATTAAAATGACTTCTTCTTATAGCTGCTTGCAAACCCTGCTATCTGTACTTCTTGCATATGCACTCGGCCAGCCTTTGCTTCCTGTCCCTATTACTTGGTTGTAATTACTGTCTATGTATGAATAAACATTTTGACAGATTCACAAACGCCTGGTTTGGTTCTAGAATAGGATTCAGTGCAAAGATGTATACAGCTCATTCCACAAGAAGATGCAATTGACCAAAATGTGCAGCCACTTGCACAGTGGTTACTTTCATGCAACTCTGCTTCCTTATCTGCAAATTGAGTGGTACACTGGATAAAATGATTAATTGTATGAACAGGGGAGCATCAACAAAATTATGAGCCCTATATCATCTCCTAGAACTTTATATTTAGAAAATAAGCATGTTCCAGCCATTATCGCTTTGTTAAGACATCAAAATATACTTTCTTCATGATATTGAACATAGCAGTCTAGGGAAGACAAGCTGTAGCGCCCATACTGTCCTCAAAGGCAATCTATATATATCAAAATGCTCTGTGCGTAATGAGTACCTTAAAAACAAAAGAACCAATGAACGAAATCACACCAAACTTGGCAACAAAACGTCTCACAACACAAGGAGTGGACATCACTCAAAAAATTATGATTTTGTCATTTGGGAGTTGTACTTGCTGAGATTTATAGTTCACCTACAGTCTAAGAACATTCTGAACTCCATCAATGATGGAATTGAACCAAATTTGGCACACCGAACTCCCATGACC
Source organism: Anolis sagrei ordinatus (assembly GCF_025583915.1). Lineage (NCBI taxonomy): Eukaryota > Metazoa > Chordata > Lepidosauria > Squamata > Anolidae > Anolis > Anolis sagrei. The sequence goes on along the minus strand of NW_026847660.1, from coordinate 63,481,325 downwards.
AACAGAAAATACTGGAAGGGTTTGGTGGGCATTGACCTTGAATTTGGGAGTTGTAGTTCACCTACATCTGGAGAGCACTGTGGACTCAAACAATGATGGATCTGGACCAAACTTGGCACAGGCACTCAATATGCCCAAATATGAACACAGATGGAGTTTGGGGAAAATAGACCTTGACATTTGGGAGTTATAGTCACTGGGATTCACAGTTCGCCTACAATCAAAGAGCATTCTAAATCCCACAAACGACAGAATCGGGGCAAATTTCCCACACAGAAACCCCATGACCAACAGAAAATACTTAAGGCCATCCCGTCCAACTCTCTTTACCAGGGCAAGAAAATGTAATCAGGGCCCTCTTGAGAAAGAGCCATCCAGCCATAGATATAGATAGATGGATATGATTCAGACACACACACAGATATCGCATCATAAATTTGAAAGGGACCCCTAAAGAAGGACTATGATATGTTGCATATTCCAGAGCAGGCAAACCAGACACTCTCCACATCAACACTGACAAAGAAACAGCAAGAAATACTGTTGACCTACAAGCATAAAGAAATTACTTACAGTAGAAACCAACACTTTCTCATTACTTTATTTTCCAGATCACCAGACTGGGCCACAGCAACGTGTGGCAGGGGATGACTAGTTCTATATAGATTGCACTGCAGTAGACATTACTAGTGAATGAGCTACTGTAGTCACTCGTTATCCTAGAACTTGGTAAATTGTCCCTGATGTTTGCCTAATGGGGATTTGAAAGGCAAAGTATCACACAAGGGACCACACAAAATTGCTGCACACCACTGTTAGCATGAACTAGGAACACACTCTAGCTTAGTGCTGTTCATATTATTCGAGGTAGGGCACTGTCAGTATTTTCTTTTGAAAGTGCCAGGAAATGGTACCATATTTCTTCATATTAGCTGCAACTGTTCCTTTCCTGGAATTGTGCCATAGACAAGCAGTCAGTAGCTTATAGACAAGTTATTTTCCATGGATCACCAGTTTGAGTAGCTCTGTTGAAGACTGAACATGTCTATTACTCCCCCTTTAACTGTAGATTTGATGGGAGCCAGTGGTCCATGCTCTCGTTACATCTGGGATAGACTACTGCAACACATTCTACGTGGGGTTGCCTTTGAAGTCTGTTTGGAAGCTTCAAATAGTCCAACGAGAGGCGGTCAGGTTAATAACTGGGGCGGCATACAGGGAGCATACAACTCCCATGTTATGCCAGCTCCACTGGCTGCCAGTTTGCTACCGGGCACAATTCAAAGTGTTGGCTTTGGCCTATAAAGCCCTAAATGGCCCCGGCCCAATTTACCTGTCCGAATGCATCTCTCCCTATGAAACATCACTGAGATTCAGATTCTCCGGGGAGGCCCTGCTTTCCGTCTCGCCATTGCCACAGGCACGATTGGTGGGGACAAGAGACAGGGCCTTCTTGGTGATTGCTCCTTGGCTATGGAACTCCCTTCCCGGTGAGATCAGGCCCCCTCTCCCTCCTGTCCTTTAGAAGATGGTAAAAACTTGGCTGTGGGACCAAGCTTTCGGGACAGGGCAATAAAGCAGTAATAGGAAAGTTTACCAGGCCAATTAGATTTGATGTGGATACTAGGATGGTTTTAAATTGTGTATTTTAATATTTTGATAAATGTTTTTAATGTTTATGTATGTATATAAGAATGTGTGTCCCGGCATTGAATGTTTGCCATATATATGCTGTGCTCTTCCGGTCCCAATTCAAGGTGCAGGTTCTTACCTACAAAGCCCTGAACGGTTTGGGACCCGCCTACCTGCGTGACCGCATTTTTGTATACGAACCCACACAATCTCTTTGATCATCTGGAGAGGCCCTGCTCACGCTCCTGCCTCTTTCGCAGGCGTGATTGGTGGGGACGAGGGAGAGGGCCTTCTTGGTGGTGGCCCCTTGATTTGGGAACTCACTTCCCAGAGACATCAGACATGCCCCAACTCTGGTGGGGACGAGGGAGAGGGCCTTCTTGGTGGTGGCCCCTCAACTTGGGAACTCACTTCCCAAAGACATCAGACATTCCCCAACTCTGGCAGTATTTAGGAGGATCTTGAAAACGTGGTTGTTCCAGTGTGCCTTCCCAGAATAAGGAAAACTCTCAGCATTATGTCCTCAAAATGCACTTTACTACTGCCTTAGGATTGACTTCATGTCCTCATTCTCTCTAAAAATCCTATCCCAATTATATCCTACCTGGTTCACATCAGCACTATTTTTAAATTTTAATCTATCACATTTGGCCCGGCCTTTGGTTTTAAATGTATTTATTTATTTATTTATTTGACTACTCCCAATTTGGCTCGGAGCGGTTTACAGCAGTAGATTAAAATAATACAATTAACTTTAAAATACAATAAAAACAAGAACAGATATAGTCCCGAGTTATGTTACTGTTGATTGCTTATTGTCTATTTTGTTCATGTGATTATGATTTATATTGTTTTGATTGTTTTTTTGATGTTTTATTTTATTGATGTTTTGTTAATTGATGTATTGCGGGCTTGGCCTCATGTAAGCCGCACCGAGTCCCTTGGGGAGATGGTAGTGGGATACAAATAAAGTGTTATTATAAGGGTCGAGCTAGGAATACTCCCAGTAAAAGCTCAAATTCTTATGAGACAGTTTAATTACTGGTCAAAAGTAAACTCTATGGATCCTAGTAGACTTCCTTGCCTATGTCGAGGATCAAGTCCAGCATGACCAGAAGTCATCGTGGATGGCGGCTCTGAATAATGAGTTGGCTCGATTCGGTCTGCCTTTGCAATTTCTGGGTGTTTGGGTCCGGGGGCAGGGCAAGTGCTCAAGCGGCGCATTTGGGATGTCTATGCACAGCTGGACCTAGAGAGCATAGGTAGGTCTTCAGCCACAAGGTTTTTAGCTTCCCACAAAAGGAATATTCATTTAGAGCACTACCTAACTATTCCACTTCCACTACCCTTAAGAAGAATATATACTAGGGCTAGGTTTGAACAACTCGGTACTATGGTGCAAACCGGGCGCTACTGTAACATCCCAAAAAGTGAGAGATTCTGCGTCTGGGGAGAACAAACAGTGGAAGACATTGAACATTTCTTAATTGACTGTCCAGCATATACTGAACTGCGAGACAGATATTTACATCCAATATTATCCAACTGCAGGTCCCCCAATAGAAATGATATTCTGACATCCCTCTTGCAAGGGCAGGAAAGATCCAGCATAATCAGAGTAAGCCTTTTTATTCTGAAAGCTATTAAGAAAAGAGCAGATTTCCTGAAAGAAGAACCAGGAAAATAAGATTCTGACTATAAATAGAAGGTCAGCTGCTGTCCTCACCTTTTGCCTTGTTTTTTACTCCTGTTCTATTTTGAAATGGTCATATGACTGATCAAATAAATAATAATAATAATAATAATAATTATTATTATTATTATTATTATTATTATTTTATTATTATGCTCCGCCCTGAGTCTTCTTCAGGGTGAGAAGGGCGGAATATAAATGTTTTAAATAAATAAATAAATAAATAGATTGGGGGGGGGGGGGTTACACTGAGTTTCCAAAAAGGTTTGTTCAACACTTGTAATTTTCTCACTGAGAAAACCAATAACCATCTAAAGAACCTGCAACCACTCACAATATGAAAAAACATATTTGATAAGAAGAAGAAGAAGAAACCCTTTTTGGCTGTGATGCCTGTGGTAGGTTGCTGCTGCCCATCACCTGCAGAAGAGGAGAAGTAAAACACATCAAAACCTCTTTTCAGATGGGAAGATATAGAGAAAATATTTTAAAACTGCATCAGTTGATGGTATAATGTTTTCAAAATGGTTGTCTGCTGATGAATTATATTCTGAGGTTCTTTCCAAACTACTAGAATTGCTGCTCGATTTCTCTGGGGTGAACTCATAAGTGATTATTTTAAGGCTATTCTCAAAAAACTTCAATAGTCATTTTCTTGTCTGCCCAAAGACAGACAGATAGTTAAATTTAACAAGATGAACATTTCCAAAACGGCTTGTGGAACAAAAGTGTTTTTCTGAAGGAAGAGGATTTGCTTAGGTGCAACCAATTCACTTAGGAGTGTGAAAGCCAGAAAAGATCAACGCAGAAAACACCATGCATTCCTAGGTGGATTTGCTAGAATCCCACCTGCTAACACTCTGACCTGTGCGAATGTTGTAGAAAATGTTGCACCTGCTGCAAAGCTTGACGGAGCTTGACATTTCACTCTCCCTGATAGCAGGCAGGAAAAGAAAATGACAGCTTTACTGCCTGGAATAGTGACAGTTTCATTGAAGGATAAGAAAGAATTTTCAGATGCTCTTGGAGTGATGTTAAAATAATAGAAAAGTAAATCTAATTCGAAACCTTCATTAATTCAAAGGCCTTTATAAACGAAAACTGTGAGCATGAGATGACATAGCAGCCAAAGAGAGATTGGATTTTCTAAGTATTTTCTTTGGCAGCATTGTTGGATTTCTTACTCTGAAGTGATAAAAATGGGCAAAATGAAAATAAACTGAAGTTCATATTTGGTGAGAGTTGCACTTAATCAGAGGACAGGCGATTGAATAGAATAAAAGGAGTTACAATCATTCACTTTGAAGGTTTAGAACTAGAAACACAGCTTAGGAACTATTTAGTTATCACAGGGTAAGCGAAGCTCATAGAGAAACTGTACAAAAAGAACATTTTCCCAACCTTGTGTACAAAATATATATTTGGGTGACCTAAGGCCACCACTTTTAAAATTTACATAACTAAACTTTATAGAAACACAGTTTGTGCACAGGATTCAATTTTATCATCATCATCATCATTATTATTATTATTATTATTATTATTATTATTTATTAACTTTATTTATACCCTGCTAACATCTCCCGAAGGACTCGGTGCGGCTTACGAAGGCCAAGGCCCACAATAAAACTACAGCATAACAAATACAACAATAAAACTCATAAAGCAAAATAATAACATTAAAGCAATAACAATAAACATAAAAAACAATAACACCATGATACATTTAAAACTAGGCCGGGCCAAATGTAATGAATACAATTTTAAAAGGGCTGGATATGACAGGTGGAGTGCAAGGTTTTTGGAGATAAGTGCGGTGTGCAGACAATCTTAAATCTCTGATAAAGTGCATTTGGGACATGATGCTAGGAGTTTCCTATTCTGGAAAGGCACACTGGAACAACCAGGTCTTCAAGCTCTTCCTAAAGACTGCCAACGTTGGAGCTTGTCTGATGTCCTTGGGGAGAGAGTTCCAGAGTCGGAGGGCTACCACAGAGAAGGCCCTGTCCCTCGTTCCCACCAAACGCGCTTGCGACGCAGGTGGAATCGTGAGCAGGGCCTCTCCAGATGATCGGAGGGATCGTGTGGGTTCATATATGAAGATGTGGTCACGCATTTATGTTGCCATTCTTCTGCTTTCTTGCTAAATGTGTGGATGATCAATTTCTGCCTCAAGTACAACCAGAATTTATGGCTTCCTTCTGACAAATCCTTCTTACAATCTCATCACACAGCCACTGGAATTGCCACATGCCATAGTGAATATTCCGATCCTTGGGGAGCATGGGAAACCCGTCGCTATATTGCCCATCTCAGAAGAAAACTTATCCCATGGGGGAAGTTTGACCGCATTGCTTCCTAGTCAACACAGGAAGACAGTTCCACCTAGATCATCCATGGAATCCCACCATAAGTTCCTGTGCATTTTTTGATGCGATCAAGTGAGCTCCGTAGATGACCTAGGGCTTAATCGGCGTATGCCACTGTAAAAAGCCCTGTCAGATGAGGCAGTTAGATTCCCCTGATTCACCAAGCACTAAGTCTTTGTCATGTCTGCCATTACCCGTGCGTCTATAAGTCCTGTCACCCCTCTAACCAAGTCCTTGATTCTCTGCAGGTTCCCATCCTATGTTCTTTAGGAATAAAAAGGGTCAATAGACCTCTGTGCCAGCACCATCTGTCAGGATTCTCTTACACCTTATTGCCACATCCAATTTATTGTGTCCTACTCCTAGTGAAGCTCTCATAGATAATGCAGTTCTTACTGTATTCCATTATTTCAAGATTGGTCAGATCACCCCATGAAATCTACTTATGCCTTTGATGCTGGTTTAAATTTTGCCAACGCATTATCAATAGGTAAAAGTCAATTATTTATTACTGTTTCGCTTGCATCCTCTGCTCTCCTGACAGTCCACCATTCTGTGATGCTAGCAAGCTGTGCCTTACTCTTTGGAGTACTAAGGCTTCACACAACTGCATTGAAAGGAGCTTAGCCCAATAGTCCAATCAACTTCCAGCAGCTGTGTGATTGCTGCTGCTTACCACCAGACCTTGTTCCCTCTTCTCACTCCCACAACCTAGTAAGGTCCATTTTGGTCAAGAGTCTGCCTAATAGATGTGTTCTGTAATCTTTTGGAGGGTTTTTTTTGCTGTTGTTCAGTTTCACAACCCATTTGGCTGCCACCAAAGTGTAGAGAGGATTCTGTAGATGATGGATTTGCCTTCAGTAGTCTGAGATGCCTTCCAATTGATATGAAGTAGTGTACATACTCCATATGCTCCATGGCCATAGCCATGCTCTACCTGTCACCTCTCTGGAAGATCCCATGTTAACTTTCCTACCTCCACTTACGGTCTGAGGAAGCAGAGGAAACAAAATTGTCTCTTGCATTACAATTAGATCAGAGTTATTTATTTTAAACTGGGTTATCCTTGAAGAATGCTTTAAAATTGCAAGAATTCATCTGGAATTTACAAGCAAACCCTCAGTGCATGGATCACATCAGACAGAAGTAATTATCAGGTAATCGATTGTGTTGATCCACATTAATCAACTAATTCCAACAGTTTTCACATGCCCTGGAGAAGGCTTTAAAAAAGAAAGAAAGGATCTTAATTGCATGTTCATGTTCTCAAATCACGCTTTCATGGCTAAATCCTCATGTCCCTTCAACTCCCTTTACACAGTCAAATGTGTGTCCATATCTTTTATTTATGAGATATTGGGATTATGGCAAAGAATATCCCTCATTCCAACTTTCATCATCTGTCTATGGATGGAGCTGATCAATTCTGTCTAATGGTACAACAAACTATTAAATATAGAATTTAAGGATGCTTTTCTGAGGTGGTTTGTGATGTTGGTTTAAGAGAAAGGAGGAATGTAAGAGCTGTTAAATTTGGGGACCCCTGAATGGTTCTGAACAAGAATGGAAAATTTGAACTTCTGGGACAAAGATTTGAAATTAATAGTTTATTAGCAGTTCTCTGAGACTTTGCATGATAAGGTAAGATAAAAAAGAAGGGAACAAATTGCAATATTACAACATAATATCTATGCCCATGGTACAATTAAAATGCTGTTCTGGAAGGTTTCCATGACATAAGGTAGTTTATGATGGAAACCAGAACAGCAACTCTAACAGATGATGCAGATATTGCCATCAATGATCCATTGGGTAATCAAGGGAATCAACAATACTTCCTCGACTCCTGAATCAACAATTTCAAACACTTTTTATCATCTATGGATGTGCTTCATATGTTGTAAAAGTTAGACACCCCTTTAAAATATATCTGAGCCACTTGAAGCGTATGTTTCCCTTGCTCTCTATATAACAGTTCATTTACCAATTGGTTTTTGAAAATGATTGTTCCCTTAATCATTGTAATACTAGAGAAGACCTATGCAAAATTTAAATGAGACCAGGCTAGTAAAAAGTTGTTAAAAGAGAGGTACTGCCTAGAGGCAGTTGTGCTTGTGACTAACTTCAACCCCATATCTATGTGTTCATTTTATGGCAATATGCTACAGTAAAAACTAGCTGTCAAGAAAACTATCTGTGATTAGATGCCACTTGTATTTTCAAAGGATGGCCAGATTGTAAGAGACATTTGAACTTTAGAGCATGTCTAACAGGTCTTAATTTTTTTCACTTACGACCCCTTTCCACTTGAAATTTTTTTACATGACCCCAGATATATACGAGGGGTATTTTTAAAGTAAGGTCCATTTTGTTGTAGACACTAGTAGTTCGTGCGCATACCGCAACGAGCATGTGCGTCGTGTACCGGCATGTCTCGGGAACAACTGTGCTCAGTTTCCGCTCTGTAGCTAACCTGTACAGTTCTGTTCTGTGCTTTAAAAATGTTTAAGACTATCAACTCACCCTCCACATGTGAGGTTCGCTCAGTGATACGGTTATTGTCAGCAAGGAACCTGCCTGCTGCAGAAATTCATCGACAGATTTGTGAAGTGTACGGTGATACTGTTCTGAGTGAAAGCAAAGTGCGTAAGTGGGTACGGCAATTCAAAGATGGCCATGACAACGTCAGTGATGAGGACCGCTCCGGTCGCCCTTCTTTGATTACAGACAACTTGGTGGTTTCAGTTGAAGCGAGGATTCGTGAGAACAGGCGCTTCACAATAACAATAATAAAAATCTTTGAATTGTTGTACCCACTTACACACTTTGCTTTCACTCATAACAGTATCACCGTACACTTCACAAATCTGTCGATGAATTTCTGCAGCAGGCAGGTTCCTTGCTGACAAAACCCATATCACTGAGCGAACCTCACATGTGGAGGGTGAGTTGATAGTCTTAAACATTTTAAAGCACAGAACAGAACTGTACAGGTTAGCTACAGAGCAGAAACTGAGCATAGTTGTTCCCAAGGCATGCCGGTACACGACGCATGCGCTCGTTGCGGTATGTGCGACCTACTAGTGTCTACAACAAAACGGACCTTACTTTAAAAATATCCCTCGTAAAATAGGTATAAAAATCAAACATTTACTGATAACGATAAAGCATTTTCAAGGCTTGCTAAACAGATTTGTTTGCCTTTTGATGAAGTGCAGCCGAAGCATCTTCTGCACAGTATAAACACTGCAGTGTACAACACATTCATGTAAATGTCTAAAACAGCCACTAGATGATGCTCAGAAAAAAATTCAGGACCCCAACATAGAGCTAAGGGGATTCCATTTCAGGTTAGGACCAACAGTTTAAGCAGCATTAACCTAGAGCTTCAAGACTGGATCCCATGTGGTCAAGCAACATAAGAGTGTGGTTGATATGACAAACATTGTTACCAAGAAAGGAACTCCCAAAGTAGGAGAGACTGCAATAGTTTGCCTTTGCCTACGAATATTTATTTATTATCTACTCTTTTTATCCAGCCTTTCTCCTGATATAGGGACTTAAGAGTATGATATAGGGACCTAAGGGCAACATTTCATCTTTGCTCTGTACTAGGGCTGGGCAGTTTCGTTTCGTTAATTCGTAATTCGTTAAAAAATTCGTTAATTTTTCAATTACAAAACGATAACGAACCAGTCTGGAGCAATTTTTTAAAAAAACGAATTTTTAAATCGTTTCGTAAATGTTTTGTATTTCATTATTGTATTCGTTTCGTTATCGTTTTGAGGTTGTTTCGTTATTATTTCCACATGTCTGGGGCAAGTTTTATAGTTGTTTTTGGTTTTCTAAGGGTTTTTATAGTTGTTTTTGGTTTACTTAAGCTTCAGAAGTTCCCCCTGTCCCATTTGGAGGTTTTTTAGCGTATTGCGCGATCGCGTCCGCCATTAACGAATCGATTCGTTATTGTTTCGGAAATTGATTCGTTATTGTTTTGTAATTTTTTTTCACATTTACGAAATTTCGTAAATATCGAACTTTTTTAAAGGAAAATTTTGTAATTATTTTAAATAACGAAACGCAAAAAACCCCAAAAAACGAATCGATTTTAGAAACAAATTTTTCCGTTGTTACCCAGGCCTACTCTGTACTACTAACTACAATCAGTCCTATGCATCTACAAATATGATTATTCATGGATTATTTGCAGGTGAGGACAGTAAGTACAAGTGAGGGAGGAGGCAGAGTGGGTTGGAAGACAGTCCAAGCCAAGAGTTGGTAGGGCAGCTGAGGCTGTGGCTGTTTGTTTGGCCTGTTCCTCCTCATACTGCTGCTGTACACCATGTGTATTTCTATTTTACCTAGGCAACACTGACAACACCACTGACTGCAGCATACAAGACTGAGACAGTGGCAACTCTGATGAGAATCCTCAGCTCCCATGAAGGAGCCATGGCAATTCTGGTGAAGTAGATGTAGAAATGTTCTTGCCTTTTTCTCACAACATTCATGGAAAAGCACCTCCCTGGAAATGATGCTTGTATGCAGGAGGAGGGAAAATATGAGGGAGCAGCAGAAGATGGAGAGGTGTGCCTCCAGGCAAGGACATAATGGCATCAGGTCTTGAATCTCACTGACCACATAGGGAATTTGATGAAGAAACATAACCTACAAACAAACTACAGACCTATTAAGAAAATTTAACTAATGCTACATTCAGCAAGGGGTAAGAGGGATTCTCTAACTACTGCAGGAGTCTACTGTATCTACCGTATACTGTGCAGCTGTGGACAAGTCTACATAGAGGCCATTAAATGCAGTGTCCAGACACAAATCAAAGAACACAAAAGGCACTGCAGACTAATCCAACCAGAGAAGTCAGCTATAGCAGAGCACGCGAGAAATCAACCTGGACACAGAATATTATTTGAGACACAGAAATGCTGGACCACTATAACAACCATCATGTCAGACTATACAGAGAAGCCATTGAAATCCACAAGTACATGGACAATTTCAACAAAAAGGAGGAAACGATGAAAATGAACAAAATCTGTTTACCAGTATTTGAAAACACCAGAATCAAGACAGTAAATAATGAAATAGGAAAAGTCCAGACAACAAAGTTATTATTTAATCAAGTTTTAAGTGCTTAAAGGTATCTTAGCTAATTATTACAGGAGTGTTAGGATAAGGATTTGTGCTTATTGTGTCTTTGTATATTTGTCTTTTGTCTTTTACTATTGATATGGTCAGAGGACTAATAAAGAAACAAATGTATTTATCTATTACAGTGTTCCCAACCTTTTTTTGACCAGGGACCACTTGAACAGGAACCACATTGACCAAGGACCACCCTCCAACATTAGTACCAAAAGGGTTACAAGTCAGTTTTGGTCAACTTTAGATTCAGTTTGAATATTTGGGTGCTGATTCAGAAAATTGCATTGGATAGACCACATGGTCTCTAGTTTCTGATACAAAACATATGCCATCCAGTATCTGCCATCTGCTTGCCCACAGAAATCTAGAGTTGAAGTGGTGTATTCAATGCAATTTTCTGAATCAGCACTCCAAATAACCCCAGGAACAGGCCTAAAAATGAAGACATCAAGGTGCCCCCACTTTCAGGTGCCACATTGAATGGCTCCATTCAGGGGGAGGGAGGAGGAGGAGAAGCAGCAGTCAGGAGGCTTGTTGTCACACCTTTTGTGGGTAGTCAGCCTCTCCCCTCCTGACATCCTCGTTTCCTTGGCACTATAAGAGGGCTTGTGAGATCAGTCACTCTTGTTGCAACGGAATAGTAATGGTGAGACCATGGACCATATTTTAGTTCTTGGGAACCACTGATGGTCCATGGACCATCAGTGGTCCATGGATGGTCCATGGCTGGGAAATACTGATCGATTAAAACAACAAGCAATCAAGAGCTAGTTAACACATTTGACTTTGCAAACTTCATGGCTACTCAAATGCGAATTCAAGTTTGAAGGATTTTATTGTTTGCATTCTGTTTGTAAGCCAACTTGGGTCCATGTTGCAGAGAATGGCAGGATAAAAATATCATAAATAAATAAGTTTGCTAATTGCAACATTCACACTTGCTTTATATGGACAAGAGTTCTTTCTCCCACCCTGGACATTCTACAGTCCACTTGTCTCACTGCCAACAGAACCTCTGAAGATACCGGCCACAGATGCAGGTGAAACCACAGGAGAGATTGCTACTGTAAAACTCGCAGCAACCCAGATTCTAGAATTGGTTTGAGTCCAGCTTCCATGATTAATGCAGTCACCTTCCTGTCTCCAAACCTTTTTTCAGACATGCCAGTCACATCAAACCATTTTCTCCCAAATCGATTCCTAACCAACCTAAGTAGTCAGTGTATCTTAACTAAACAACACTGCTGCCGTCATATTTATTAAACAGGGGATGTTCTCCTCATGACCAATTTTACCTGCAAGGTGCTTAATAGGAAGTAGGCAAAATGGGGAAAGAGGCATGCAACTGGTCAGTTTGCTACATAGCAAAATATTCCTATTCTTTTCCTTTTGGGCACTTAGCTGAATCCATATAGACTACATAGGTGGGTAAGTGGGTGCCACCCAACTCAAGACTGCATCCTTACAGGGCAAGAATAGGATGAGAGAAGCTCCAAAAGCAGCACATAGCACATCCATATGCAAGGTTTTTGAATGTGAAACTGTTGTCGATAACAATACAATATTGCACACAATAAGGTTTCCAAAGAAAAACAAAATATAGTAAAATCTATAGTTAGCAACAACAGCACAATGTTGTTTTTTTCTGTTTCATAAGTACTGAGGAAATTAGTGGAACTTAAATATAAATAATTAGGTTTTGGATCTAAGCTGTAGGGTGAAGCGATGCTACTCATCTAAGCTTCAGTTCTTTGAAAATATACTTTTAATTTCTCCCTAAATCAACATTGGTTTTTCATAAGTATTTAGTTTTCTTCTTATACATTTTGTTCAATCCAATTGAAAAATTGTCATTAATTTTCCCTTGCTATGGTAATCATTTGTATGCTTAACTAAAACACCCTGAAATACATTTAAATTAAAATGCTTTTGCAGCATTGAACTGTGTTCTAATATTCAAGGTATAGGAATTCAATTAAGTACAGGGGCAACAGGATGAACATAGTTTGATTAAAACAGTCTGAATAGACTTCAAAATCCTTCTGAAGAAGGATTAGCAAACATGTGAGCTGTTGGAACATATATTTTGAAATCATACAAACTTGGGCTAGATTTAGGGCTCACTTACTTGTGCTTAATAACCCATTCATGCCATGAGTTTCATCCTGGCTATCTTTACAATATTCCTTCACGTCTGGTAGCAACTGCAAGGTATACTGGATTAATCCAGTTTAGCACCGTATTAAAAATGTTGAGGGATGCTGCAGAGTCAAACTCTAGAGCAGTGTTTCTCAACCTGGGGGTCAGGACCCCTGGGGAGTCATGAGGGGATGTCAGAGGGGTCACTAAAGACCATCATAAAATGCAGTATTTTCTGTTGGTCATGGGGATTTTGT